>JAODLC010000140.1:18305507-18326076 GCA_026781145.1 Hippopotamyrus pictus
GGAAGCCTGTTAGCGACAGAATTACGAGGACTATCGTGATGGAAGCCTGTTAGCGACAGAATTACGAGGACTATCGTGATGGAAGCCTGTTAGCGACAGAATTACGAGGACTATCGTAATGGAAGCCTGTTAGCGACAGAATTACGAGGACTATCGTAATGGAAGCCTACTCTCTGAGTCTTCTGCTCCATTTGGAGTATCACAGGTTTCTCGGGCAGGCTGACGTAAACTCGTTCGTCAGAGATTCTCCCAAGTTTTCCTTGTGTCCGACCGGCGTCTTGAGAGACTGAACACCAAGCTATAAAGCATTTATTGTGGATGTAACATTACCGTGCTAATCATTTACATTTTTTTATGCTGATGGAAATACAGTAAAGTACCGCTAAAATACAGCAGATAAATGCATCTACTACATACTTGATTCGTACATGTAGCTGTGTGCTATTTATGCTTAAGCTGTACAGTACCAGTCAAAAGTCTGGATTCCAGCTGGGTACATTTGGACGATGGTTGAAAGAACGCTGAAAGTCTGTAATGCTGTCATCGAAGCAAAGGGGGTCGTTTTGAAGAGTCTAAAATATAAGAAAATTTTAATTTTGAATACGTCTTGTGGTGAATAACGTATCTAAACTCGACATTGTCAGCCCTCATTCCACTGTCTGTGTCAACAGGAAGCACAGATCTTTGTGCAGTTCCTTCCTCCCATGGCCTATTTATCTGCCCGTGTCAGAAAACCGCTCCATACAATGTGTCTGGGATGAAGGCTGTTTGAACTGGACCAAATCGATTTTATTTTTGCCAAAGAGTATTTCATGCATTTCCTAAGTATACATATATTTTCTTCCTCCTACTGTAGTGAACGCCATGATACAAAGTGCACACAGGGTATGAAAACATTTTCTTATGTTATTCCATCAGGTCTCTGAATGTCTTTAATGGCTTTCACCGGCAGAATGTAATCTGGGAGGCACCGGCAGTCATCCAGTAGTCTTCAGCTCCTGGCTTTCGCTGTTATTACTGACTTCTGTATTACAGCCCAGCATCCATGCGAACCCCTACACAGAGACATGCAGCGCTTCCTGCGGCACTCCGTGCAGGTTTATTGGGCATAATTGTCCTCCTGCTCTGATTCAATATGGCAGCATATCGATTCTGTCCTAATTCGATCTATGTGAGGAGCGAGTAAACGGCGGGAGTCCTATCAAGTGTAGAAATTTTCCCCCCTTCGCTCTTTTATACACCTTCATGTGTAGAGAAACCCAACAAAGTAAGTTAGTTGTCTTAGTTTGCGAAATAAAACAATACAACTCTGTAGGCCTGGCAGAGGAAATGATAAGCTGAAAAGGGTTGGATTTCTCTAAATCTTGTCAGCACACAGGAATTGTTGTGGCCTAAAGCATAAGCAAACTTTCAGGATGAGCTTGTTTTTCTTCAGAAGAATTGTTTGTAAAAATAATCATAATAATTTGCTGATCTTGAAATTGTGCGTCATGATGGGTGGGCCTCATGTCCAAGGTATTCCCTGCTTAGTGCCCAGAGCAAAAGGGAAAGTTAATCTACTACTGAATTAGGAATCACTGTTTTCTAAGTAAAGGCTGGGGGTTTCATTGTCTGTCCCTTAGAGTTTTAACATGAAAGTCAAAATGTAAATAACACATCGCTGTTATCGCTGGCTTATTTTTGCCAGCTCTGGCCGGTTCTTATAAATAAACTGCTAGAAACTGAACTTTGAGCTGTCCTTCGTGTGTTTGTGGAAAAATACTCACACTACATTGGTTTTTTACACACGCACACACAAACACACACACACACAAAATATTCTGTACTGTCCTAACTAAAACCATTAATTTATAATAAAATAACTCAAGTGTGGATGTACATCTTTTCATACATTTTTATTTATACACTCCTCAGTACCTGGAACTGTTAACTGCTGGACTGCATGCCTGGTTCTTAAACTTGTTTCTGAAAACACTGACTTCTGGGAAAAGGGAGAAAAACAGCCTTTGGGCAGCTTTCAAACCCCTCGAGTGTCGAAACAAGTCACGCGTTGAAAGCAAACGTCTACTTGGGGGAGGGGGGGTTCTGAGCGGTGAGCCCGTTTCTGTTGAGTGTAGAATAACAGGTCGCTGTTGCTGACTCATCCGAGAGGCCTGAGACACACAGGAACAACGTTTCATACAGGAATTCAGTGTGGAGTGTGAGAAAACTGCCCTGCATCGTACAACTTTCTGTGTTTCCTACAGTAACACATAAGAAGTGAACTCTGGCCTGTTTTTGTCTTGAAATGAACTATAGACTGGATCCTAAGAGCCTTTCAGGTTGACATTCAGTTTTTAACTGCTGGAAGTTAAACTTGACAGTTATACTTTGTGTGTGTGTGTGTGTGTGTGTGTGTGTGCGCGTATAAAAGTTTTATGACGTGTTTAAAAAGTGACCTGCAGCTGTTTATAGTGCTGCAGAGATGTGTTGACTCATTTCCTGATATTTACTCTTGCAGCAATTAATGGGCTAAATGTCCGCATGGTACATTTACACCACGGGAATCTACATTTTCTAGCTCCCTTCCGAAGCTACGATAACATGTGTTGTATGTCATGTCCAGTAAGCCCCCCCTCCCTTGCGTTCCAAACACCCACACACACACACTAAGACACACAAAAGTTCTCACCGCACACACACCAAACTTGGCTGAACTCTTGGTTTCTTTCGAGGGCTAGTTCTCAAGTGTCGGTTGTGTCCGAACGATGAATATCTGAATGCCATTTGTGTGGGCTGCTATAGGGCGAATGCACAAACAGGTCTCTCACTTACAGGGTTGCCTTAGGGGCAAGGTGACCCTGGCAGATTCAGGGGGGGCAGAACTTTACAGGGGCTTTCAATATGTAAAATTGTATAATGGAGTGGGGGGAGGGGGGGGGCTAGGTGACATTTTGTCACGGGGCCCAGAATTTCTAGCTGTCCCACTGCCCATTTATATACTAGCACGTCCCATGCGGGTGCCGCACTTCCGGAATGCGCTTTGTTGATGAACATATGTGTGCGTGTGTGTGTGTGTCACCGTGTCTGTTCGCGTGCGAGACGTTTTCCCGAAGTTCCGCTACAAAGCGTCTCCGTCTCCCGGCATCCACGAGCTCCGCGCCGTGTGTCGCCTCCGTCAGGGAGGGGCCGTCGAAAGGCAGGCGCTGGCAGTCATAATAAGGAGGGAGCTCCGCTGCTGCTTCCGCTTGTCACATGAAGCCTCCCACCAGAGGCCATACTTACAGTGTAGTGTAGACATGTGTGATGCTGCACATAAGCCCCTATTGAAACTCAAGACTGAGCGCTCTTTCATTACGCCAAACAGTTGCCTGGATCGTCCAGTGTTTGCTTGGTTAAACCAAAATGGACTTCTAAGCATTGTCTCAACAGCAATCGTACAAATGGCTGAAATCCGGTTAGTCTGGTGAAGCAGTGCAGATCTACTCGTCTGTCCGAGGTCTATTTCTTATGGCCGGTTTTACAAAAGACAAGGAATATAACTTTTAAAAAGAGGAATCAGAAAACGACGCTAAAAGTAAGATCGCGTGTAAGGGATAGGATACGGACCTGCTGGTATTTCACTCATCTGCTGCTGTGCTGATCTAGTAGCTTCACAACGGCTGTCTGTAAGCGACAACTGTTAGAGCCAGAAAGCTATAATCTCCGTCCTCCCATTAATAAAAGCTGATGTTTGAAAATTCCAAGGTTCAAAGAGCGTTTTCTATTTATAAATAATTTACTGACAGAATGATTGAATGCTAGTGCTTTTTTTTTTTTTTTTTTTACTCATATGTGCGTTTCATTTCTTTGCGCCACACTGGTGTCGTGTCACTTAGTTCACCGGCAGTGTAACGTGACATTTATGGTGATTGTTATACTTAGTCAGAGACTGAATGTTCTTTACATGTGGGAGGCATGGTGGATAAGTGAGCAACATCATCGCTTCACACTTCCTGGGTTGGGGGATTATTCCATATAACCAGCATGGAGTCCCGAAAGCCAGATTTGGCTGAGGCCCCCACCTTCGGCCCCCACCTTCAGCCCCCACCTGAGAGCTGAGCCAGAAGGCAAAGCTCTGGATTTACCAGTCAATCTATGTTCCTACCCTCGCCTATGGTCATAAGCTTTGGGTAGTATCGACAGAATGAGATCGCGGATACAAGCTGCAGAAATGAGTTTCCTTCACAGAGTGTCTGGGTTCTACCTTAGAGATAGCATGAAGAGTTCAGACATTTAGGAGGAGCTCAAGTAGACCTGCTGCTCCTCTGCATCAAAAGGAGCCACTTGAGGTGGTTTTGGCATCTATATAGGATGCCTCCTGGACAACTCCCTGGGGAGGTGCTTCAGGCTTATCCAACTGGGAGGAGGCCCCAGAGCAGACCCAGAACATGCTGGTGAGATTATATCGCTCGACTCTCCAGGGAACGCCTTGGTATTCCCGCAGAGCAAAGCTTCAGGAGATGGCTGAGAAGAGGGGGGTCTGGGCATCCCTGCTCAGACTGCTGCCCCCGCACCCTGGCTCCAGATAAGCGGTAGAAAATGGATGGATGGATGGATGGATAGATGGACAGAGAGACCAACCTAGAGTCTTCCTGTATTATGCAGATTTCCTTGCACAATCCAACATGCAAATCAGCAAACTAGCATCTCAAACTTGCTGTATTTGCTCATAGGGATTGTGCATGAGCATCTGAGTACCCTGTGATGAAGAGTGTACCACTGTGCTCCCAGGGATGGGCTCCAGGCTCATCCTGACCTTGTAGACCTGGTCACTAAAGGGTGAATCCATGTGAAAAATAACATATTTTCAAGTTTCAATGGTTATTCCCCACATCTGGCGTTTCTCTATCGACCATTTAGTCCTTCTGTATTTGTATTTCAAGGTTGTTAGGACTGGGTAGGATTGGTGCCTTTTGTTAAAAAATGGAAAACCTTTCATGCTGCTAAGTCTAAGGCTGCTTCTAAGACTGAGACGGCAACACCATGACCGAGGTCCTCCAGAGCCGCGGCAGAGCTCCTCCTCGGTGCTCTGTGCCTCTCTCTCAAATTCCGTTCAGCCAAAACACAAGTGAAAGAGGCGAGCCGTCCGCTTTTCCATTTGAAAGCTTGTTAGCTTTTTAATTAACTGGAGGAGAGGTGCCCTTGGGCTTGCTTTTCCAGCACCGGTAAATGAAAGCCGACGATGTGGACCGACCGCCTCTGAGGCAGCACCGATTCAGCCCGCGGGTTCGGCCCGAGAGCCTTTTCACGGCAGACGAACGTCCTTAAGCACCACACGCTAACCACTGGGTATGTCACTGCTTGAAGTGGCATCACGGTAATAATGTCCTCCTTCATGGCACGAAGACAGCACGCATTCATGTTCAATTACACGTAGCACACGTGTCTCGATTTTTTATAGTACGACTAAAGAGTAGCGAACGACGTGTTAACAAATTTAATTAACTTTTAGTCCGCGTGGCTGCTTTGGCTCCGGTTTGGATCAAGGATGGTTCGTTTACACATCATAAATTGAGTTATTAGTGCAGCACAGCTAACATACTTATTGTTGACAGGGAATGAGATTGGAACAACAGATTGTGGATGAGCTTATAAGTATCACTTCTTCTAGTGGCAAGGAGATAATTCATAACAGGCCACCCTCCCCCGCCTGTGGATCATGCAAATCGGATTGAATCGTATCCCCCGGCAACTCAGCAGTAAGCACTCACTGAGCCTCCTGCCGATGTTTCTCCTCCTATTCATTTCATATTTACTCATTTATCCTTCTAGGGCTGACGGAGAGGAACCAGTAGACTTATCCTGCATGTGGCAACAAAGAACCATTAGAATGATAGGCCTTGCATACAGATCTGTGTCTACAAGCAAGTGTAACACAAAGTTGACCCCATCTAGCAGGGGAAGCCCTATTTCTAATTCTGCCATGGGAGAGAAAACACTGAAATAAAAAGCTATAATACTGCATCCCACAGAAAAGAAGAACAGGGAAAACTAAATACATTTTCTCAGGATGACCTGAGCGTACGTGTTCCATCAGAAGGCTGAGTTAATGAAACACGGTGTCCCACCATCCTGAGGAGTCATCATATGGAATTTCACGCTTGGCAACATGCCATCCAAGATAAGAGGGCCAGAAACCGCAGGAGACGTGTCATGAACACCTGATTGGTGGTATATGCCACTGCCACAGCCCTCCCTAAGAGACGACCTCGGCCAAATGAAGATCATTATGCCTCGTTCTTGTGTCCATTTGTAGTAATTTCTTGTGGAAGGAAATTGCACCAAAAGTGCCGCAAACCAGCAATAAATCCTTGTTGACTTAATCATAACACTGTATCCATCCCAGTTTTGCCTCCACACCCTTACGAACAACGAAGAACCTTATTGGCTTTGGATGGCATGATGGCTCAGCAGGTAGCATCTCACATCTCTACAGTGTTGAGGGTTCCATTTGTGCCTCAAGTCTTTGTGCGGGTAATCTGCCTGTTCTCCTCATGTCTACACAGGTCACCTCTCTCTTTCCAGAAACATGGACCAACATGAGTGTCCCACTCTCATTCTGTACTGGTACATGGACGCACATGCTCCAGTGTTGTAAAGCTAATTGTGGAGGATCTGTTAGTCAAAGAACTGCACTTAAGGGCACCAGTGTACGTTCCATAAAAGGAAACTGGCTCGTTGTCCCCATAATTGATGCACATGACCGGGAAAATGTTCCTTTAAAACATCTGGGCAAAAGTGCACCCGGAGGAAACAAGCTTCAAATTCGATTTCCAGAGTCATGGTAGGCCGTGCTGGGATTTCCCCAGTCACAGCCTAATGTTTGTATCCAGTTTGTGACAGCTGTATCCAATCTCCATAATGAGAGTGATGAACATAAACTGAAGCAATGGAGAGACAAGAGGCAGGTCCGACTAATGTTGTTTACATTGAGCAATTGTTACTTTCCTGTGTAGTTTGAACTATTTCTAGTTTTTGTACCCAATTTAATCAATAAGAAAAGCCCCGCTACTCCACGGAGGAGCTGGGCTTAGTTTCAGGTCTAAATGCTTTGAACATCCCGGTCTATGTTCTATGAATGCTTTATGAATGCGTTATGAAGGTTCATTGAATGTTCTATGAATGCATTATAAATGCATTATTATGGTTCACTAAATGTACTATGAATGCTTTATGAATGCATTATGAAGGTGCAGTTAATGTAAAGCATTACCCATTGTTTAAACAAGAGTTTCCAGAGTGGTTAGTCAACTTAATTTGTGCCTCTCCTGGGTGCTTTCCCATTAGGCTGTAATGGAAGTCATTCAGTATTTATTCATTATAACTTGAGGGTTCAGAGAGTGAATCTAGTCATGCTAATATCCACCAGCTCAGAGACACGGCGCCTTTGGGGAAAAGAACGGTAATTGCACAATCAAACCGGAATTAAAATGCAGGATTAATTAAAGATACACGGATGTTTTAAGAGTATTTGGATTTTCCGATCTGTGACGGCCCTGGATTACTGTTTTGGTTCATTAAGTGAGAAAATGTTTTGTGTAATGGATGCAGTTGCCTGTAGACATTGAATGACAATTCGGGGTGTTTTCTCTTACATATGTACGGGCGTAATTTAGCCCTGCGAATTCAAAATGCCCTGAGGATGTGCCCCTGGGGACAAAATACTCTCCCCTTCCTCTCCAAACTTCCCAAGAACTTTACCCAAATAGTATCCATAAGTATTAGTCAAAATAATGTTTATTTGGGTCAGGCTAATGTATCACTGCACGTTTACCACTTCGTTATGCATTTTGTACATTTATAAATATGTCTCTGCAGTCTGAAGTGAAGGCTAGAAGCTGCTAAGTCTGACGTGGCAGATGCACCTGTATTTGATTTATTATGCGTCTTGCCACTTCCCTCACATTGTGAGATCTCTCCATAGAGCTCCATTCATCCTGCCTCTGAATTCATTCATCCTGATTTGGTATTGCATCCCTCTTGCCAGTGAAGCAAATCAGACAACTCTCTGGCAGTCTTTAGTTTTTCACGGCCTTTACCTCTGGTTCAGAGTTACCTTTCTGCTCTCTCACAGATGGTTTTTAAACTTTTGTTTTTGTAACTGACTGCTGGGCCATTTTGAGGTCTCGGTGAAATATTCCCTCTTGGTGAATTCTCTCTCCACCTTCAAAAAAACACCCTAAGTTTCACATGGTTATAAACCCCATCTGTTCCAGGAATTCCTCCACTAGCCTGTAGCCTCTCTGTGTACCCTGAATGTCCTTAATGATGTGCGTCTGGTCACTGAATAGTCTTATTAGGTTCTTGCTTTTTTTGCATGATGTTGTGTAGCTCTTGCTCCAGTACCGCTTACACCTGTACCTGGGTATTCTTTGGAAGGTCAACCTAGTTACACTTATGCTGAGTTGACTCCTGGACAGCATGTTTGTTGTGAGCCATCTGCCTCACTTTCACGGAACTTTAGACAAAGTGTCAGCTAAATACAGTAAATGTAAATGTAAATGGTCAGACGTTGCAAATCAGTAACACACACACAGGATCCACTGTCTCTGCTCATCACTGGATTCCTCGCTTAAGAAGCCGGTTAAACACTGGGCTAGGTGAACAAACAGGGCATTAAAAAGAGGGAATCACCCACTGTGGGGCTCATTAGCATAAAAATGCCTTTCGAAATCACTCTCGGACAAGATCCGCAGCAGCTGTCACGTAGCTCTGCGATTTTGACGGGAAGCTGACGTCTCCTTCTGTACCGCCGCCGCCTGCGTTCTGTCTTAAGGGCTGCTGACGCCGCGCTTTTAAAGAGTCTGTCCTCCCAAAAAACATCTCATCAGTCACCTTCTTCATTAGCGCTGGTCTGTGACATGGGTCTGAGGCACGGCAATCCCAAGGAGGCGACATCAGAGGGCACCGAATGCGCGGCTCCAACTTCCCGCGTAACGAAAGCAAATAAATAGCATTTTAAATATTTAAAATGGGCACGCAGCTGTTCCTCCCAATTACGGCTTGTGGAAGAGCAGAAATTGGACAGTCGAAGTGATGATGCAAGCAACCAAAAATAGAGTATTTCTAACAGGCCTCAAAACACAAACTAACCAGGGGCGGGGAGCCATTAACTCACTAATGCAGGATTTTTTTTTTTATTGTTTCTAATAACACTTGATTGTCAGCTGGAGCATCAGTTAAAGTTATTATTATTTTTTTAAATATCCAGAATACTGACAATTATGAAATGATGAAAAGCAGCACATCACAGGTCCCCATCTGATTGGTTATTCCCGGTCTCGTCCCATTTCCTTGTACCCTCCCCATGGCTTCTGCTCCTTCCCTAACTGGAGGCGTCTCCTCCCGCTCTCCCTTTTGCAGACGGCACGTCTATGCTGTGCATTTCCTCGGTACGGGAGCTGCCAGCCCAGATGCTCGACCTGTACCAGCAGGGCTTCGTCTTGGCTGCCGTACACCCCTTCATCCACCCGTGCGGCACCAAGCCAGACGGCGAGCAGAGGCTGTTATACCGGGCCGTCCTGATCCGGCCCTCCGACAGGTGAGAGCGGGGGCTGCCAACACTGACCCTCACGCATCACGCTCCTGTCCGGTATATATTTCGACTAGCGCCACTTTGACGATTGGGTCAGACCTGCAATCAATGAACCAAACACAAACACAGAGAAGGCCAAAGTCAGCCCCCTTTGCCTTAATGACATCATTCATCATGCCTCTTTAACGTCAACTTGAAATATGATCCAGATCTTGATCTAAGCCTTAAATATTAAAGCATGTCTTTAATCTTGCCTTGTATTTGTGTTCACTCGCACATGCCCACTTCTAGGCTGCGGTGGCTATAATTTTAGTTTCGATTGTGGCAGCCCAAAAGTTGTGTTGGCCAGAGAGACAAATTATTTGATACTGACACTGTACTTTAAAAAGAGGCTGTTTAGAGTATCTGCTATTAGTGAATTCCAGTATCTACCAACTCCATTTACTTGCTGTGCCGGGTATTTTGACTAAGACAGTGAGCTGGGTAAACTCTCGATAGCTCCTTGGTAATTAGGTCGACATGCAGCGTGTGCTTAAACGGGAATGTTTCATGGATTCCATCCTTGGAGAGACACCTCTGTTGAGCTGTAGCACAGAGGAGAGCACTCCTGGGGAGCAGCAGACAGGGTACCCCCCCCCCCACCGCCATCGTGAGTCTTCCACTTAGCATTTTTTAGGGCCCCCCCCAAACGAGCGCGTGACTGCCGCAGATGAGACGTCAGGAGCGGGCCCCCCTCTCAGGCTCTGTGGCACCCCAGGTAGCTGCATTCCAGCCGAGACTCCAGATATATTTTGAACACCCCCCCCCCATTGATTTTATAGTCTGGGAATTCACTGTGGATTCCACACAAATGAATCCATAATATGAAGTGATCAAGGCTGAATTCCACAGACAAGCTATGAAGTAGCATGGTGAATTTTTTCCAGTTTTTTGCTAACTGTGATCTTGTGACTGCTTATCCTAGTCAGGGTGACGGTTTGGGGGGGGGCACTTACTGCAGCATAGGGCACAAGGCTGGGGTAATCTCTAGAGAGGATGCAAACAAGCTGAGGTAATATGGAATATACAGCTTGTGTTCACCCCACGAGGGGCTTGAGGTGGCTATAGAAAGCAATGGGAAAGGCAGCCTTTGATTAGGATGGTAAAGTTCTCGCTGTGGAGGTGATGAAGAGAAAGTAACCACAGATCACAACGAAAGGGGAAGAGAGACGGAACAGAGGGTGCTAATTCTTTGATGCCCCCCCACACACACATCTCAGCGCGTTGCCCTCACATCAGTGTCGGCCCTGGGGATACGACCAGAAATGAAAGAGCATGCAGTTTCTTTCTAAGTGGCCTAAAAACTGAGAACAAGGGAGAAGCTTGAGATGAAGGCAGATCGCTGGCTGTTTGCCCATCATTTACAAGAACAGACCTCCAAACTCTCCTCCCAGTGCAGCTGAAAAACAGGGACGGAAAGGAAGAGCAGTGTGTCAGCAGCTGCTCATTGTGGATCATGAGATACCAACTGTCCTCCAGTCTTATCAGCCGTGCGATCACAGTGTCGTACCTCCAAAACTCTTATAAACGCATTTGTCCAAAAACAAGTCACCTGCATATATTCTGTTTTATGGTGATGTTATTCTGAGATGAAGTTGCTTTGCTGATGCTTTCAGATGTCAGACTCGTGTCGTGGGTTGATTGCTTCAACTTCCAAAGCCAGAAATAGAGGAATTGTAATAAGCCAAAATCATAAGAACTAAGGCATAGGCAGGCATAGCCAGGCATAGGCAGGCATAGGCAGGCATAGGCAGGCATAGGCAGGCATGGCACCGAAGCTAGGCAGCTTGGTAGCCGTCGAACTTGCAGTCTGACATGCAGTTTACTAGCTAGCGGGCTAGTGTTCGGTTTTTTGTGTTTGCCCTTTGCCTAAAGAGCTCGCCCCCGGCGAGTGGGTGAGCTTAACTTCCATGATGAAATTGGGTTATGGGTTAAACTTAACTAGCACACTAGCTCTAACAACTAGGAAAGTCACAAGATGAAATTCGCTCATGCCACTTTTCTCAGTTTATATCGAGAACCTGCCACGACGGCTGAAACACTTTCATGGCTGTGCCACGTGACAAGAAGGGTAGAGGAGCTCTATATGAAGAAGCGTACAATCCCAGGTCTGGGTGAGGGTGCAATTACTGTAGGGACTGCAGGCGCAGACGGGGATATGCAGGGTGGAGGCAAGGTCTCTGGGCCTTTTGTCAACAGGATGGGAGAGGATAACGGGAAGTAAAGGCATCAGCACTCACAGGAACACCAGCCGAATTCCGTCTGCTAAAAACATAGCTTTTCTAAAAATACAGACGCCTCAAATGCAGGCAAACATAAACGCGAGCCAGGATATCTAACCAACGCAGCTTGTCAGTTAAAGCGTTTATGGACAGATTTTTGTTTTACGTAATCAAAATTACATTAGAAGCATTCTGTTTATTTATGCTTTTATTATCCATAGCAGATCATAACACTTGCAGCATGTCAGAATCAGATTTTAATTGCCTGCGCCTGACACTCTTAATATGTAATTTGTTGCGACGTGATGAATGTGCCTTGACCCTGATCAGGCTGTATGACAGAGACAGAGGGAGAGACTGAGCACATTACCACTGTAAGCTCTGTGCCGTCACGTGACACTGAAATGATGCCACCATTCGCTCTTCTCTCCAGTGGGGAGAAGCCGGAGACGAAGTATGACAATCACCTGGAGATGGAGACATGCCTGTCAGCCGACCAGGCCCCCAACACTGAGCTGATACAGGGATATCTGAAAAAGGTGAGATGGCAGCCAGCACTCTGACGTTTCTAGTGCTGCTCTGCTTAAGGCTAATTGCGTGTCCAATGGCACATTGTACCTCAATTTCCAGGTAAGAAAGAAGGAATAATTTGGAACTGAGATGAAAAGTCCACAGTGTCAAATCTTGCATAGAATTTGACAGCTCGGTTAAACATGTTTTGACCCAGTTTTCTTTTACCTGCCCTGAATATATAGAGTCAGCTGTTGCTATGACTGCAATTTAAGATGATAGCAACATCTTCATATTACAGCTCCATAATTACCTAGCAACAACCACGTTATAGCATGGAAAGCATAATCAGAAGTAATGGGGAAGTTAATTATGAAAAAATAACAGAATTTAGCATGTTTAATTCTGGATATATTTGAAATAGATTTTAAACCTAAGCTTTTGTCTTTCATATCTTTGAATCATTGTACCTCTTGGGTTATCTCCTGTTTTGTGTTTTGGTTCTTCAAAGTGTCAAGCGAATCGGAGAGGGGAAAAAATGACATTTGATGTCATCAAAATTTCACGTTGAAAGTCCCAGGATGAATATTGACTGTTGGCGCTGTGTTCTGTGTATCTGTTTTGGCGAAGTAGCATATTGGTCTAGAATGCCGATAAAAATAGGATTTATTGTTCACAAAGAATGGAATTAATAAAACAACAATCAGATGACACACATTCCCTAGTCTCACCATTCATTAAAGAAAGAAGCTTATAGGTTGCTCTTTAATAACTTGCCAATGTTTTAAATCAAAGCAGCATACAGTTTCACATGGTTATAAAGCAATATATTTTATTGGAGCAGTTCAAAACATTTACTGATGTGAACAACATCTTCCTAAAGACTGCAAATCCCCAAATGGGATTTGAATTAGTGACCCCTCGATTACATATCCCATCCAAAGAAGAATTCTTGTATTCAATGGTTTATTGTCACATGTACCGAGTACAGTGGTATTCTTACTTGCATATTGACTCATAACAGATGTACAGAGAACAGAAAATTAATAATAAACAACATCGACAGCACAGTAACAATACAATACAATTAGTGGTTGGTGAATTAACCACCCTACATCCACCACGATACTACAGTTTATTTGTTTGAAGTTTACTTTACCTAGATAAGTATGTGCCAACCAGGATATACTTGTCAAAATGCTGCCTTTAGAACAAATAAGTCATTAATATTGTATAGGTTCCTATACAGGGACATGGCTAGAAGTTCTGAACCCCTTACAAAATATCACCTTGGGCCCAGCGGTGCCAAGCAGGAGGGCTAGGTCCCCTGAATCTACCAGGGTATCCATGCCCCCCTAATGCCCCTGCCCCTATCCTCCAAAAGAATAGATTTTCGATAATGTCTTTTTAGCAAGCTTACATCATAACCAGAAGAAGTGGTGTGAAGATAATGATGATGACATTATGACCATATGTAGCTGTGTGAATGTGCTGTGAAGTATTAGTACGAGGTAACATGCAATTAATGCAGTGGTTAAACCCAGCTGTCCTCTGTCAATGCCCTCGGTATCAAGGTTTCCTTGAAATTGAAACTGTTTTCTTTTTTTGAAGAAAAACAACGTGCTTTTCTAAGCCTTTATAAAGGTATCCACTTAAACATTACCATGAGAACCAAAGGCTTTCACTGAATTGATTCATGTGGCTGATGTCTTTTTCATAGACACATTTCCCCCCTATATTTTATAGAAGTTATATATCACACTGTGCTGACTGTTTGTCCCCTTATTGTGTTTAGATCCAGGATTCTGCAGAACAAGGAATTACATTTGTGGGGTTCGTCCAGCAGCCCAGCAGAGCTTTTACTGTCCACGCCCGTGATGACTCGGATGAAGTGTCTTTGTCCCTCCACTCAAGCCCCAGCTCAGTCCAAGGGGAAAAGCTCCACCAAGACCAGGAAAACAAAGAGCAGAATCTGTCCGAAGAGCGACACCATCAAGTCGAGATTGGAGCAAAGAGCAGAGACACCACATGTGAGTTTGTAGAGCTGGTCCTGGATGAGGCCAAGAGCCATAATGGGGATAGTGAGAGCGCTGAAGACAGAGTAGGAGGAGCCCCAGAGAGTCCAGCGTCCTCCACTCTCAACACCGTCCAACGAGAAAATGACGAATTATCGGATGTGAGGAGCAGTGGCACGCTGAAGGACAATAACAATAAGGCGAAAGGCCAGAAAGCGACAAAGGGACAGCAGAACTATCAAACATCCTTCAGAAACGGTGAGTACAGTCAAAGACAGCAGCACATTCTACAGCTGGGGCTTCTTGCCTTTCTCACTGGGGTGTAGCCATTGAATTTCCACGGCAGGCTCGCTCATAGAAGGCCGTTCCCATTCAAAGACATGTCACTGACCAACCAGTTAGCTTTAGATAAGCTTTTTTTTTCTCAAAATAGTTAGAGCTGTGGTTGCATAGGCAGAACAATAGTGCATTATACAGCACAACGGAGCCAATGATTTGAATAAATGTTCCTTGATATCAAGGTAATTGTTGCCGGCAAACTTACTGCTGATTGGTCCTTTTCCATTCAGAACATGTATCTGGTCTTGGAATGAAATGCACCCTAACATTAGACTTGCTCCGTCTGAGTAAGTCTCTCTCTGCCTTTAAAAAAATAAGCTGAAATTGCCTAGAGTCAGTATCCGTTTATATGAGCCTTGATCTTAGCTTTAGATTTGATGTAATTAATATTTAAGCATGATTCTAACCCCAGGGGGAGCTAGTTGCACCTGCTTTTGGATGAGCCTGGGTCCATGGCCTCTTGAGTAACTTTAAAGAGGAGGTACAGGGTTGACAGAATGTGGTCAAATGCTATGGTGAGATCAGCAGACTCATACATTTTGAGTCCTGCTTCCCTGAGTGATTTTCAAATCAAGGGGCCCAAGACAATGGAGTGAACCTGCCTTCTAAAACTTTTCAAGAGCAATGGAGTCATCAAGATGGGAGAATGTGCTGCAGTTGCACTTTTAATAGCATAACAAATGATGTAAGAAAGGGAAATATCAGCTTAGCAGCAGTTTTTCAATCATGCTCTGTGTTTTACCCCCATACCCTTGTATGTCATTTAGTTGTTGTTCCAAAAAAAATGAGAAAGAAGAAAATGAGAAATATCAAGAAAAATGCATCAATGAGCATAATTTAGGGCACCCAAATGTGTAGTGGTTTGTTTGTTATTTATATATATTATATGAATATTTGTACTGATATTCAACAGCAACAAAGAATGCTTTGTTACCTATCCCAGAATAAGCTATAAGCTCAATTTCGCCTGTGTCCTAAATTATTTCTGGTGAGGAAATTGAACTTATCTAAGTGTTTTTTTTTTAACCAAAAGTAGGAGAGCTGCAGTGGACCTCAGTAACCTGAATGAATTTTTAAATAAAGCAAGGCCTGTACTTGTTCATTACACCTCATCCGTTTATATTTGATCACAAGTGGATGATAGAAATCTGTGAATTTTGTTTTTGTGCATAGCAACACTCAGTGTGTTAAACTGGGTAATCTTGGTGCCAAGTCGCTGACTAAAATACAACTGAAACCAGCAAGCCATTATCGTTCTAGCAAGGTAGAGCATTTCCTCCGTTAATCTGAGGCACACAATGGCCAAACTCTCGGGTCGGCATGAGAATGTTCGTGTCACCAAGGTTCTGAGGCAATAAATGTCTGGAGACCTCACTGCTATTAGGTTTATTTTTGGGTTTAACTTAATAGCACCTGCCTGAGAGAACCCAAGGAGGAAATTCATAGTGGGGGACATGCATCCTGCTGACAATTCACACGATGCCTTGTTACAAAGTACTTTTCTTTCTGCTGAGTGTGTCATTGTAATATAAAATATATTTGAAAATGAAATAACCCCAACCCCAACTCAGACAGCCCAGACAATTTTCAAACCTTTATTTTTCTTTACGATTTATTGTGGTGTATCAATTAACATTATATGAATACTGTATTATTGAAACTGTTTTTAGAATAAAAAGGAAAATGGCACCAAACCAATTATTTTCTAAGAGGGATACGAAAGGAGAAATCGGAAACAAGACAGATCTGCTTGCTTGTGTTCGCACAACTCCCAATTAGCACCTGGACACAAGACGCTTCTTCGATGTTTGTTTTCAAAAGCATGATTGATCTACAGTATCATTTAGGTTGTATGAGGGAGAGTCTGTTGGGTGATGATTCAGACAGCATTTTGGCCATTGTGGAAGTGAATTTCTAAAAGTGCTAGGAGACTTCTTGGGAGTTAAATGGCTCTGTGCTCAATAACCTCTCCTTTGACAGTGACTTATCGATCACTTCTGTCCGATACATCAACCTACACAAGGCCGCATATTGCATTAACACGCCTCATTTCCAAGAAATTTTAATCAGAAGCAAAGTACACCACATTTTATGGGTACTGTCTACGGAAATCAAACTAAAAAAAATTAGAAGGAAAAAGGACTGGATAAATTTTTTTTTTTTCGATATTAGACTTTTGTTTGGCTGGCCGAGTGGCTCATTGGGTTGTACTGTCCCCTCACACAGGTCTGAAATCTGCCTCCACGCTGTGCTTCTTTGCACATTCTCCCCATGTCACATGGGTTTCCTCACACTACGAAGACGTGTTTAAGCTAATTGGCTTCTCTAAATTGTCCACAGTGAGTGAGTGTTTACGTGTGAATGCCTTGCGATGATCTGGCTTCCCGTTAAGGGTGTTCCCCTGTCATGTGGACGAGCTTCAGCCCCCCCCCCCCCCAGCACTGTCCAGAATCAGCAGCTGGGAAATGGATGCATAGATGAGTATACACACGGTGGAGTTTTTTACATGACAGACCTGAAAACCAGCCCTCTCTGGGAGAACTTCTGAGCTGCGGAGTGATTTGATTTCCCCACCAAAAGTAGTTCCCATTTAAAAATTCATCCGTCTTGCTGATGAAAGTCAGAAGGGTGGATGGTGGGGAAATATCAAATGGGTTTGCAGCTTTTCCCCGAGGACACGTTATCAGATGTAACTGTTTGTGTGGGCTGTACTTAAGGACAAATTACTGTGAGCTGTGCAAGAAAACAGCAGGTCTACACACCCTCAAGGGTTCATCTTTGCGTTTTATAGAAAATCATTTTTTTCTGATATAGTAAAATATTTCATAAACAGACAGTAGTAATAGCTAGTTTTCTTTCTTAATTTTAAAACACTTTATGAAACCAATTTCATATGCACATTACAAGTATGCTGTCATGTTATTTTATTGTGTCATTGGGTGCAATTCTATCCCAGGGCATGTAATGCAAATGAATCACCCTGGTAAAGCTTGGTCTCCCTATTCTTCACAGGGGTGGAGCTCTTCGCCTTGTTTAACCATCCCAAGACGGGCAAAGGGCTGCTGAAGTACTACACGGTGAAGGTCCCCCTGCGGGTCCAGTGCCAGGATGAGAGCATCGTCTCCGTGGAGGCAAATTGGCTGGATCACATGACCCAGCACTTTCACAGCGGTGCCTTGTTGATTGACGGCTACTTCCACCTGGGGAGCGAAAATGGTACGGTCCGGGGAACTCCCATTTCGCTTCCAGCAGAAAGTTAGCAAGCCGTATAACTGTACCCCTTCGAATTTCAGCCCAACGACTTTGAGGAACAGCGAGGGTACCGAGCTTAAACCCCAAATGGGACACCCCTGGTTCCTCAAGTGTGATTCTTCATCTTGATCACTCCCCTATCAACCCAGTTTAGCAAATGGGTGTCATATTTAATTAATCACTTGAAAGGACCGCATCAGCAACTCTGAAACACAGATAATTAGGCTGATATCAAATTTGCACATCTTTGCATACATTATGCTTGAAGAGGCATGCAATTATTATTAGTCTTTGCCATTTGTATTGATTGACACCCCTGTGGTACACCCTAGGGCTGGATGGGTAGCCACCACAGCAGCGAGAATAAGCATCCCATGCTCTGAGAATAGGGCCTCTGACTCTAATGAAAACTTAAGCTTAAATAAAGAAAAAGAAATACACTGATTTTATTCTGGCGGAAGACAGACAGAATTGAAAGAAAGAAAAAAACCTTAAAATATATAAATAAATGAAGCCGTCCGCCGTCTCTCGTTCCGCTTGAGAAATTCGCCCTTTTCATCCTTTTTCCCAAGTGCCTCGAGTTGCCTGACTGTTTGTCTTTAGCTGAGAGGGTTAAGTACGTTCGCCTGTCTGGCGGAGGCCACCGAAAGGCACCTGTGTAACGTAGCGTCCCTCTGGCGCCGCGAGGTGTAGTCCAGAGCAACACCACTCTGCACGACTCCCCTCCCTGAAGGTACGGAAATGGATCGCTCTCATTAGCGTTAATTTTTAATGGTATTATAATATGCACAGAGCCAGTAAAATATACATATAAAAAAGCACGAAACGAGCCGTGGGATAGTGAGGCTTCTTGCAGGAGGCTGACACTTAAATAAAGATTTACACAAGGCTCTCGATCCCGGACTCGCGAGAAAACATAAGCAGGAATTGTCAAGCGCTGAGAGGTAGGGAGCACTGCATCTATACCAAGGCGTAATTCTTAAAAATAAAAAGATTAAGCCTCCCGAGACCTCACATTATGCAATGTGAGGGTGCTAAATTTATACGTAAGTTTTACCGTTTGCTCCAAAAACGAATGACCAAGGTACAAGCCTAACAAACACAGGCAGGTGTCTCTGAATTTAGCAAACTTTGGAGGTTTGAATTTATCATGAGAATTTTCCATTAGCGCTGAATATGCTTAAAAATCTCTAAAATACAATTTACAGCAATGGAGCATAATAAAGATGTTCAGCATCAGAACTCGAATCAAAACCATCAAATCAAAAATCCATTAGTGACTATGGCTATGTGGGTTATTGTAGTGAGACCGGTGCTTATTTTCCTCCTCGTAGCTTGAAAATAGTATCCGTATTGTT
Source organism: Hippopotamyrus pictus (assembly GCA_026781145.1). NCBI lineage: Eukaryota > Metazoa > Chordata > Actinopteri > Osteoglossiformes > Mormyridae > Hippopotamyrus > Hippopotamyrus pictus. Next base: position 18,324,799 of record JAODLC010000140.1, read on the forward strand.
TATCTTGTCATCTCCCTCTCCTCTCTTTCTTTATTAATATTGTTAGTTGTGCGAATGTGGATAAAAATAATGTGAAAGCATTCAATCGAGGAGGGAAGGTTCTTGAAATGCTTTTGATGGTTAGACGGTGGAGGTCACGGTGGAGCTGGCTCGGAGCTAGTGCTTAATAATAGAGTGATTGATAGTTCTTCTGCTCTGAAGTGAGAATATGTTAAAAGGGGTCTCAAGAAGTACAGAAATATGGAACTCTTTCAACACATACAAACACACAAACACGTGCCTCCATCTGCTCATTTACTTCAGTAGTCTTCTGAGCATTTTGTGTTTATTTTTTCTCACCCAAAATCGCTTTTGTCGCTTATAATGTAGTTTCAGGATTAGCAAAGCACTATATCTATAGTAAAAGAATATGTGCCACACCCACTTTTTGCGATATAAGTGCAAAAGGTTGGTTATTGGAGAGGAGATGCCACCCCTTTCGGTACATTCGAATAGTCTGAGTTCTAGAAGTGATCTGCATTCATGCGATCTGTATTCATGCGATCTGCATTCATAAGTATGCGCATAATACTCATTTCCCACACTTGCGTGAAGCGTAGCATTAATTCCCAGAATGCTTCATTCTAAACGCTACCGCTTGCCTTTCGAGACGCAGGAAGGGCTTATATTACTATTCACGGGTTTGGCTTTTTTGATTCCGAACAGCCCGCTAATATATTTGACGGCAAGAGGCCGAAAAGGCCGGGATACTGGCTGAAGTTGACATTGTCATGCTTTGCCCCCTCCCCCATTAGAAAGCACTTTGTCAGGGACGCTGTGAAGTACATGAGTTGTCACAGCTGGTCTTTGAGTGCTCCTTGCCCACCCACCCCACCAGCTCAGCCATTATGCGGCTGTCATGTTAAGATACAGGACAAATGCATTTAAGGCACCCCTCTGATATTAAGGCATCAACCATGCTGGTGATTTCCCACCTTTTTTTACTCCTCAGTCGGTCCCCCTGGTTCTGCCTTAATGCAGACCACTGGCTACATGCTACGGTCAGGTGGGGGTGGGGGCAGCTGACCGCGCCCTTTAGAAGCCGAGCACCTCCCTGCCTCCCGCTGAACTGTCGAGCAAGACAATCTGGGGGGGGTCTCCGTTTTCAATTACGATCCGAACAAGGAAGCCAACTTATCAAAAGGGAGGACAAAGAGCGTGTCTAACAGCGTGTAGAGGTGTCTTTACCTGAGTGAGCACAGCCTAAGTGTCTTTCAGGGGAAAGAAAGGAATCCTGAC
>JAODLC010000140.1:18326117-18345319 GCA_026781145.1 Hippopotamyrus pictus
CCCTGATCCCCATTATCCAGAGTAATAATGAAATCCAGAGTGTCTTGGAAAAGAGACAGGCCTGTACAAACATTATTAGTGTGCAAATGTAGAGGAATTAATGGGGAAGCACTCAGGAAAGGAGGAGGAGATCTCTGAAATAAGAAAATGCTGGCAAAAGAGGAGTGAGCAGTGAAGGGAAGGTCCAGGCCTGTTTGAGCATCAAAACATAATTCTGAAATCATAAATCAGGCTGGCAAGAAGAAACACCGAAGTGTACGAAAGGTACTGAGCGAGACATCGCATAACGGCCATTTACATACTCACCGTACCTCAAAGTCATACATTCACTTTCGGCATTAAGGATTTATTGACAGAATGTTATGAGAAGATGTTTGCGGGACTAATATATGATTCTCAGAGAAGCAGTTTGAAATCATTCATGTTGATGCATCAACTGACTGATCTCACGTGAAACAGTCAGGTGGCTATCTTCATCTTGCGACCAAGGCAGTCGTGTTGAGAGATCTCATGCATGTGGAATGGATAACCTATCGCATCTGTTCGGCTGTTCCTTTAATTCGGTTCTCTCGATGCTGTTTGCCTTGTTTTCAGTTTAATTGTCAGTTTTGTTTGTCTTCTATCGTCATGCAAAGGCATAGCCTGGGCAAAATGCCTCACTACGTCCCAGAAATACAGCAGTAAGTATAACAACTCAATAGCTCTATAAATAGCATCGGAAAAATCTGGTAAGCTAGATATACATACACGTGTTTTTTATTCAAGTATTTTCGGTAACACTTTATTATAGATACCTTCGTAATGCATTAAAATGCACCCATAAAGCATTATAAACACAGCTATAACTATTTAGAAAAAGGCATGTTTATTATGCATCATGAATGCTTTATGAAGCTGTCATCTATAATACACTATAAATACCTTCATAATTCATTATAATGGCTTATACTGACCATTATAATGCATTATGACGGTATCTATATAGCTTCATAGAGCATTCATAATGCATAAAACATGGCTATAATGTGTTATGCCTTTTTATAGTTATAGCCGTGTTTATACTACTTTATGAATGCATTATGATGACTGCTTTAAGTGAAGTGTTGAATGCTTATAGCAGTTCCATTTATGGTTTATTTGTAAATTATTGTGTTCTTGTTCAATTGGTATTAAAATTGCTGGATGGGTGTAAATAAAGGGAAAACGCACTCACTGGCCACAAAGAAGTGTCTCTGCTTGGTTTCCTCGTGCAAAATGTAAAATAAAATCAAAATTTTCAATTTGGCTTTCAAAAAGTTAATTGCCGATCAAAGCTTTGGTCAACTAATCTGCCTAATTAATCTACAAGCCAGTAATTCACTGGGGGTCTCCTGTGACAACGCAGCCAGCCTGTGCTATCGTTGGTGACCTCCAGTGAATAATTGGCTCGCTGTGCAACGCATAATTAGCACTAACCTTGTTTGGGCCCAGCTGGAGTGACCTTTCCTTCTCAGGTCTTGTATTTGTTCCCCGCAGATGTGTCCCCTACATCCGTGGAGAGCATCTTCATCTTCCAGGAGGGGCAGGAGGTAGAATCCAATACAGCAACAGCGTATGATGCCATAGTGGTGGAGCAGTGGACTGTTATCGATGTGAGTGAATTCATACTTTTTGTTCATTTGGATTTGTCATCTCTGGTAGTATCTGTACATCGAGCCCTTTAATGATTAGATTTGACTTTAACTTTGAACTGCCGCTACCATCGCCCAACAGCTGCAGAGTTCAGTGGAAATCTCCTGTTTGCCTTTTCATGGTGGATTTCCCTAGTTTACTGTGCACTCCCTCCCCAGATCGGTAAAACTGAATTCCCTTTCACTTGTGAATTATGCCCCGGGCTCGGAATCAGCCATGACCAGACATGTGGAATTTTCAAACGGGCAGATCGACAGATTTAGCGCGAAACCCCGTCTGATCGTTAAGCAGCTCCCTGCGTCAGGCCTTCTGGAACCCCAGCCGTGACTCGCGTTTGTTACGGGGGCCCGTGCGGCCACGCCGAACTTAATCAACTAAGCTGTTTTTGTCGCACGTGCACTCAGACTCTCGGCTGAGAAGTGCAGTCGCCAAGACGAGCCTGTTGTTTTCCTGTGGGTGTTTTTAATTTACCCTCCCTCAGAAGCAGGTGTCTTTCTGCTCAAAGTGAAAAAAACACATCACACACTAGCGAGTTAATGAGCCAAGGATGAGATAAAAAAAAGACTAGCCTTTTCATGGAGCTTCTGTACATAAAATTGCAAACTCCGATTCAATGGAAGTACAGCCAGAAAATAATTTAAAGTGGATATTGGTGGTGACTCGAGAAATTATCCTTGCACTCCGTGTATAAACACATGGGCTAGGAAATGGAGTATGTTCTTTATTGCGATTATCTTCTGTGCACTCTCCACTTGCAATGCATAACGATATAGGCCATGTAATACAGTAAAATACCATTTACTGGGTGTATCAGCACAGTTGCTCTTTAAGACATTCATTACTCAGTTAGATGGATCAAGTGAGAATGTTGAACCTTACAGAAGGAATCCAAGCATTGTTTTAATTTCAGAGCCTTTACGGGATATTACCCTCTATCAAAACAGTATCAGAGTCACCAAGAGAAGCTGTGCTTGGATCTTTACCAGGTCTCTGGCTGTGTGTGTGTGTGTGTGTGTGTGTGTGTCTGACTGTCTGTGTCTGTGTGTACCCTGTGGCTGACTGTACCCAACCGTAGGCCTTGTGTTTCCAGAATAGGCTGCAGATTACCATGACCCATGGTAAGATGTTATGAAAGACAAAAAGATGGAGGAACGAACAATAATAACCATCCACTTTCGGAGAATCTCTCTATTAGAGAAAGAGTCTGACTTTGCTCAGGGAGAACTTGGTTTGAAGAGGCTTGGAAACACGCCTGGGTCGCAGTGGAAATAGTATGTTCCGGCACAATGCGGCTGATATGATCTTCTGAAGTGCAGCCTTTCCTTGGCCTCATTACTTATAGCTGTTGATGAAAAGACCCCCCCAGGTTTATGCTAAGGGGGAGCACTGTCTGTAATTCTCCAAATGGTGACAGGGTAACTGATAACATTTGCATTTCCACTGCAGGATAAGTAGCACCGCACAGAACCAAACCTGACAATAACAGGGGGTATATTGAGATTTACTGAACCATGCAGTTATTGGGTTCAGTGGTAAAACTCAGCCTGTCTCTATAAACACAAACGGGGAGGGTTTAATTTTTATCCTCCTGGAAATCTGAGGTGCTGCATAATGAGTGATGGAGCTGCACGGAAACGTAGTGACTTTCTGGGCGTACGTGACAGCTGACGACGGGCTTGGCGGCACTGTCAGAGAGGGGAGGGAGCTGCCACTGTCTCCCAAACACGCTTGCCTTGTTTTCAACGTGTCTTTATATATTATCGACTACGTGAAACGCTGCATATTTTGCTGAAAATGTTCAGTATTACCTCTTCAGGGTTTATCTTAAAGACATTTGACTTTCCCACACGTCAGAATTGTCAGCCGTGTGAAATGATTGTTGTGACGCTGTGCTGTTTTAGGGCGTGCGACGGGGACACGGCGAAACGTGTGAACGTCAGACCCTTGGTCTTTTCGAAAATAAAGCTGCGAGCGAATATGTGATCTGCAAAAAAGAAGAACAAAAAAAAAGTTTCCCCATTCATTCAGAGCAAGCTTATTCTCTAGCATTGTGTGCAATTCAACCCTAGACAATCTTTTGCGCAAGCAGTATAGTTCTATAATATTATTAATATTATGCTGCCTGTATATTGTATATAAAGCATAAAATGCATTGAAATTCTGCTTTAACTATGTGTTGAAGGGCGGCATGATGACTCTGGGTTACACTGGCTTTGCACCTCTGGAGTTCGCGGCTTGAATCTCACGTCCACTGTGTGTGTGAATTCTGCATGTTTTCTCAGTGTCTCGGTGTTGTGAGGGTTCCCTCCCAAGTCCAAAGACATGCGGTTTGGATGATTGGTGTCTCTGAATTGCCAGTACTGTGTCCTTGTGTGTGTGTGTGTGTGTGTGTGGCCTGTGATGGGCTGGCATCCCATGCAGACTGTACCCTGAACTCCATCCTTGTACCCTGTTCTACTGAGAATAGGCTTTACCCCCCAACGACTTTCACCCCCATAAGTGGTTAAAAGATGACTAGATAAACGTAATAAAAATACATTTATGTGAAAAGAAAAAATTATAAGTGTATGTGTGTCCTTGTAAATCTAGCGCTGGGTGTTTGATATGCAGAAAGAGCTCAGCCCTTCTGACCTCTGGTCTTTGGCAACCTTAACTGTTGTAATAATTTTCAGTCTACTTCACTCATTAAATTTTTCCCTTCAGCAGTGCACTGTTACATTCTGGGCACACAATTAAAAGATTTCTTTTTTAGGAAACACTTTTAAGTGGTTGAGATGGGATATATATCAGTCTTACAGTCACTTGATGTTTGTTCATACAGAACTTGATCTGCTTTGTTAATATTCAATCTGCTGTCCTGCACTTCATAAGAAATTAAAATCAAAGAGCTGGCTCTCGATGTTCAACTCTGTTTCTATTCTTCCTCTGATTTTAGCAATGCACTGTTTAGCTTTAATGTAGTTTAGCTGATGCTGAGACACCAACAAATCCAGAGGAACACCTGAAACGATGAGGCGAATCTTTCTGTGAGACTAGACTTGTGCTAAGTGAATCTTTCAGTGTGCAAATGACAATTTCTTGCCTGTGCTAAAACGGGAGGAATGTTTATAGTGCTACTGGCACTGTTCACGTTTCCTGCAAATTTATAAGAAATCACACGATCTGAGGGTCTGGAGTTTGTCCATGCTAATCGGGATGACGCTTTCTTCATGGCCGTGGAATGCAGCAGAACGAATGTGCAGAATCAAACCCGTCCTCAAAGGCAGCAAAGGGGGAGAGAGCAAAGGCCGTAGAAAAGTGGAAACAGTCCAGCGGCTCACATGATGTCTTCCTCACCAAAGAGACTATGAAGAAGCGAGAAGCCGTGGCAATCAGTGGGTCACAGCAAACTGAACGACACCCAGGGAAATAGGAACCAATGCCATTCTGATCGAGAACCTTTGAGGAAATATTTAGATGCTGAGGAGTCTTACCTCAGAGACCTGCATCAGTGGCGTGTTCATGAGTGAAAAGAAAACTGTCCTTTCAATTAAGACACTGAAGCAAATGTGAAATGTGTAAGATAATAGTGTAGCAGTCCACTCAGTTTGGAAATGTGCAGGAATAAAAAGGAAATGATGCCCAGATTAAAAAAAGCCCTCACGTTCAGTTTGGCTATCACTAGTTGAGACGTAAAGTGATTCCATTTTCAAGTTTACAAGCCTCTGCTTGACTCTGGAATATGTACCTTTTAATGAGATGCATATAGGTCTAATGAGAGACCCAGAATTCCCTTGCCTTTCTTGTAAAAAGTCATTTCTTCCCAAGTAATTGGGCCATGCCGCATGAATTATTCATCCTGCACTTTGTTTCGGACTTGCGAGCTTGTCCACACTCCTCGGAACACACGTGTTCATCCCGATTCGGATCAGGGTGCGACAAAATTTGCGGAAAGACCAAACACTAAGCGTGGAACCCAGTTTCCTTTCAAGCTTTGGTGTTAGCGGAGAAGTAGAAAAGGCAACATGGACATATTAATGAATATTAAAAGAAGCTAAAACAATCATGGCATCTTACGTACGTGCATTCTGTGGAGCCTTGTCGTGTCTTGTGATTGCAAATGCATTCCAATTAAACCCCTGCTTTAACTGGTAATGTGGAGGGACAGAAAGGAGATTGGGGGGGGGGGGGGGGTGCCGCTGTCGTGGCTCCAGCCCCCTCTCTGTTTGTGCAAATCCAATTCAGCATGAAGTCATTATATTTGTGCTAAAACGGATTCTCCACAGCGCCTCCGCGGCAGCCGAGACACGCTCCATGTCACTATCCTCCATGCCGTCTCACTCCCTGTGCACTAAAACAAAACTTCTCTCCTGCTCACACCTGGCACTTTAAGACACATTTCACTCCACTTCACCTACCGAAAACATTTTTTTTGACGCGGCCCAAAAATCTGACGCACGTGGTCGGCGTTCTGTTTATTTGTCTTTTCGGAAGGCTGGGCCCTGGCTGCTCTCAATATACGAGAACACAGGCATACAGACCTGTCCATCCTCAGCCAGAAACGTCTTTGTTAGCCCAGTTTGCTCAAACTGAATTGCATTACAATTACGATTCCTTGATTAAATGCGCCTCCGCAACGGCACGATTGTTCTACATTCTTGGGCTGACATGTTTATCCAGTCTAACTTATGGCTTTTACCCACTTACACAGATGGACTATTTTCAGTTTCTCTGGGTTACAGCAGCAGGACGCCCTCTGGGATTTGAAACATTACAAGGTTATAAGCCCTTGTCCTTAATCACCATGTTTCCTAATACTATGCAATATAGTTGTCCCACTGACTTTATTTGAAATGTTTGCTCACAGATTGTCAATGAGAACCTCGACTGATGCATTTGGATACTATCAACTATTAATCAAAGATTTTACTAGTTTATATGTTACATTTTTATCATGAATTATAAATTCACATTTTCGGACTCTATAGGAAGTTACGCTGCTTTATTCTCAGTTCATGTTTAGTTAACCGCAAAAAAATTCTATTATATACTGTATATTGTTATTCAAATGAGCACACATTTGGGTTGTCAGTACTTTGGGTCTATCTGAATATCTGTATAACTAGGTGAACCTAGTTGTTAGCTCAGCCCTTCATTGGTATAGGCCCTGTCTATGTATCTGTCTGTCTGTCAGTCTATCTGTCTGTCTGTCTGTCTGCCTGTCTGTCTGTCTGCCTGTCTGTCTGTCTTTCAGTTTATCTGTCTGTCTGTCAGTCTATCTGTCTGTCTGCCTGACTGTCTGTCTGTCAGTCTATCTGTCTGTCTGTCAGTCTATCTGTCTGGTCTGTCTGCCTGACTGTCTGTCTGTCAGTCTTTCTCTGCGGAGCTGTGCACTAGAACTTGAAAACCACTGGAGTGTGCACCGAATACCGCTCTGGCATGGCTGACACGCGTCACACTTCCTATCTGGGGTTGTGTGCCGTGTGCGTGTGCAGGAAAGCCAAACAGCGACCGCTTCCTGTAAGTGCTGCATCAGGGAGGACTCGGTCACTTGGTTTATCTGCGTTGCCATAGCCACCGACATTCAAACATTGATCCCAAAGATAACAACAGGCCAAGTTTATTTATACCTGAGTTTTTTCTTCTAAAGCAACAGTCCATATAGTCTGTGGACATAAGAAGCGCTGTAGATTGTAATTAGTAACGTCCTAAATTTGAAAACTTGGTCCTGGCATTTTCAACAAGTCTCTTCAGAATGAGTCATACAGGTCACATGAGAAATGCCCGATATTTAAAGTACTTTCTCGACTGCATATAACTCTTAAACTGATTGCAGCAATTCAAGAGCTCATAAGTGCTAACCCTCATCATATAGGCACCGAGACAGAGACACTGTCTCTACCGAACAAAGCCCATCCTAAGGCTCGGATGCCTAAAGAGTAAATATATATGCATTCTTATGTGTATATAACGAGGAAATGCACACCACTCATCGCTGACTTGCATGAAAGTTAATTAATGATTATTCAGCAGCTCATGCCCCGAGGTGAGAAACATCCTATAGCAGCAGTGCATTCCATGACAGCCTGCCAACACTGTGAATAGAAATGCAACCTGATTACCGACCTCCCATTGTCTTACAGAGTAAGACATGCAATAACGGAATATGCTTTAGTCTGGGAAATTGTGCCTGCGTTTAAGTTACCATTTGCATGGTTTCCGTTTAGCAGATGCTTTTGTCCAATGTGATGTACTGTGGAGGCAAACTGCACATAGACAAACATGCACCTATCAAGGGGTCAATTAGGCTGAGGCTCCAGTGAATACCCAGTGTGTGCAGTGTTAGTGTAAGAGCTGCACACCATCTTCCAAACAAAGCAAGAACCTAAGACTTATGTTCAATAAGCAGAGAGTGCAACACTGAGAACATTCAGAGACCAGAGAGAGATATCAGGCTAGTAGAGGAATTCCTGGAACAGAAGGGTCTTCAGGTATTTCTTGAAGTTCAGTATCAAGCATGAAGTAGCCTATAGCTTTTACCTCCCCGATACTGATGCCGTCTCAGATCGACGGTGGGATAATACTTTAATAAACCATTAAATAAACCTCTGTTACCTCTGTTAAACAGTCTGATGTGATGACCAATACACCAAGAATTATGGTCCTTTGTCATCCTGGGGTCTGATCCATAGCAGTACTGCATCACCTCCAGAAGGCAAGGCTCTGGTTCTGAGGAGTCCTGCAGCTCTTACTGTACAGGATACATTTCACTTAGCCCCTCATTAACACCTAAACAGCAGACTAAGAAGCTTCTACAGCTAATCGCATCTATGAAGCCATTGTGGGCTGACAGGGAGCAAAAAACCCTGTAGTCTGCCCCCGGGTCCGGAATTGTGAATGCCAGATCTGATTCCTTAAATGTAACAAGATAAGTAGCAGTTCAGTTTGCTAAGTAATCAGTGTACTGGCTAGCAATTTGCTAACAGTGATTTTTTTTTTTTCTCAGCTAGCCTATCATGACATATTTTCCAGTTATGTTACTGTCAAGTAAATCAATATATAAATGTATTGTTACTTAAACAGAGCCAATAAAAATGAGCGCTTTATCTCCTCTATTGAAATTTGAATAAACTTTCACCTTTCATAAATGCAAATAGGAGTAACTCTTCTAAGTCTTCAAAGAAAAAAGCTGAAATATTGCTAATCTTCCAATGAATTAAATCCTCTTTCTGAAATTTCTTGGTATACTGTATAACCCAGAGTTCTGCTCTTGCTAATGAGTTGTATGCTTTCTACAGGGTGTGGGAGTGAAGACTGATTATATTCCGCTACTCCAGTCTCTAGCGACGTATGGATGGAGGCTCACCTGTGTCCTCCCAACACCAGTTGTCAAGACTAACAGGTAAAATCCCTCTACACCACCATGTCATCTTGTAAAATTTACGCATGGGCCGGAATTGAATAGCGTAGAAGCTAATCCCTCTCTAGGTATCTCATTAAGTTCCAGGTGGACCCCGTAAATATGTAATGAAGCTGCTTGATAACACTCCATCTGTTCATCTATCCCACAAAACCATGATTACTTTGAAAGTCTTTAGTGCAGAGTCATAATAAATGACATTATAGTATATAACCTTCTAAGTCTCCGAAATATCCAGAATGGGAGGTAATTTTATTACTGGATAATCATATTGTCTTGAAGCTGTCATTCATACCCCATAGGCCTTTCGGTTATGATGTCTTGAGGGAATTTGAAATAATGTGAACCGTGAAAAGCATGTCTGAAGCGGATGAAACATCAAATCCTTTACATGAAATATCCTGATGGCATCCTGAGGCAAACCGTGTACTGGAACAAATGGAGGTTGTCTAAAACGACCCAAAAAAGAAATTCCAAGCTGTTTTGACTAGTCAAGTAGCTATGATACCTTAAATCAGCAAAGCCGCATCAACCCAGCTAGCCTCAACAGAGTGCTAAAACCAATCAAAGATGTCAAAGCTACATTGACTTAAGGCAACCCAGTTTTAACTATATGAAGCAACATTTTTTAACTCTCCAGAAACTCTCAAGGGTTACTAGCATTGCCTGATAGTAAAAGTCGTAAGCAGAGAAGGTATTCTGTTTAATCATTCTGTTATGGGTTTAATTTCATTTTTATTTATTGTTATTATTTATTTTTATTATTTCTTATTTATTTTTTCCGTTCTTGTTTTTTTTTTTTTACAAGTGCTTTCTGGCACTTGCCGGATGGGTATTCCATGAAGTAGCTAAAGAAAGCCAGACTTTCCCGAAAAAGTCAGACTCCAACTAGCGCCATCTCTAAACTTAGCCTCACGTCGTTCCACTAACGCAGTTAAGCTTTAACGAATCAAGGCTCATACAAGACAGACTTGCATAGTCTCACTTAGTACGCACACCCGAGATATTTAAGAAGCCCAAATGAATGGATGAACGATAGAGCGACCAAATGAGTCGAAAAGCGTGAAAAACGAGAGCGGTGTTCTTTTTTCTGCCGCAGGACAAACGCTGTTGATGGAGCTTTATGAAAAATACAAAGATGTAGTTCCTAAAAAAGGCAATACTGTGGTCATAAATAATGCCAGGAAGTTTGCTTGGCAAAGAGCTGCAGAAAGACTAAATGCGTAAGTTATGTAATGTAAAGTGCCCAGTACAGTGGCACGGTGGTACAGTGGTTTATGCTGTCGGCTTACACCATGAAAGTTGCTGGTTCGATCCCTGTAGCCAACGGGGAACCTTCTGGGATGAGGTCACCTGTCATTCTTACTGTATAATGATATCCTGCCATTGTTATGTATTTGATTTCCATAAAACACTTCCAATCACATCCATGTGAAATGTTCTGCACGGGTAACTGTGTCTTGTCTTTGCTTTTTACTGATAAACTTTCAAAGTAGACTGTGACTAAACAAAATATAAAAATATCTTCCGTTCATATTTTAACAGATTTTTTTTCAATTTCAGTCATTACATGTCATGCTTGACCTTTGTAATATGGGTATGCTTTTATTTTAATTATTCTGGAATTAATTGGAATGCTGAGACGTGTCTTTTATAGGCTTTATTATATTTATTATATGACATGAGTAGTGAGAGCGCAGTATTTTGTCTGACGGAACGTTGTTTTGAGAATCTGTTCCCACACGTCAGACGTTCTTTGAGACAAAGCTTAACTAAGACAGACAGTTAACCTGGTCCAGAGCAGACTTGTTCACTCGCCTAAGTTACCGTGGTAGCTCAGTAGGGATTCATTTAAGACACGTTGATGGAACGGAACTCCCGCTTAAATGAGCCCGACTTGTCAAAATAAGTCAGACTTTCCCTTAATCCTGCTTCGTGGAACACCCCCCAGGCTGTCATTGTAAATAAGAAACTGTTCTTAATGCTTTGCCTGGTAAAATAAAGGGTAATGAATGAATTAATGGATTTAAGGTGGACAGGTGCCTTTGTGTGGGACAAGAGGGTAGATGGATGGTGAGCCTAGCTGGATGTTTGGGGGAACCACATCTCACACATGTGTCTCTTAGGTCCCTACTCGTGTTGTCTGAGCTCATGAGTGCTCCTTCTCTTTATGGATATTTGTGACCATTTTGGTGCATTACTGATTAATCACTTTTCTATTTTAAACTCTCATTTTGTATAGAGAATGCACCCACAGAACGCAGGAATAGGGCAAATTAATCAAATCACTGTCCTAGATACTAATAGGTTTATACATTTTCACTTGTTCTCCATGTTGGTCTACCATGCATCTATTAACATACTCCCCACATGCTCTGACACTGTGCTAGTCTTTTGTATTTATTGTGTGTCTCTGCACTTGCAGGCCTCAAGATAGGCCTATTATACTGTAGTATGTCTTTTTATTTTGGGAGAAGTTGAATAAGGTTACAGATAATGTGATTTAAAAAAACTGAAGATGTAGATGAGGAATGTTATTTTTATGTGGGGATGAAAACTTCTTTTTATGCAGTGAAGTATCCATTAAGGTTGCTGGGAAAGTCATAGTAATTATTTGCGAGGGGTAATATTTGTGGCCAGGAAGCAGAGATCCATGCGCGATTCTTCTTCTCTCCTACAGCGACGGGAGTCTGGCCACCAAGCAGATCGTTTTCCTCCAGAGGCCTGTCTTGCCACGCAAGAAGAAAGAATCCAAGGTAGCGACCTCCACATTCCCGCGCCTGTTTCTTCTGTCGCTGCTCTACATCGAGTTTCTTTCGACGCCTTGTTATTGTTTGCATTAGACGTAAGAAGCACTGGTCAGAGCGAACCGTCTCTGAACTCCAGGACTCCAAAGGCATGGAGATCAGAGACAGAGGCTTTTGAGGTCCTCTGACAGTCATGCATGAGAGGCTCCCTATCAACAAATCTGAAGTCAGGCACTGAATAATTTCAGCGAACCATAATATTTCTATGTCATTCGCCATTAATGTAGTTAATGCTTTTAGATCCCTTGGCGAGTTTCATTGTTATTTCTAACATTTTCTTGTAGAGTTTGCACGCGTCCTCGGGGAAATCAGCTCTGCCTCTTAGGATTACTTCTTCATTTACAGAACACGGCACAACTTAATCTCATCACATGATTAGAACTGTTTCATTGTCATGCACAGCTGGTTGGATTTCAGAAGTATTTATAGATATTTAACACTCTGTCATCCCAAAGGTGTCTCTACTTGGCTGCCATTGTGACTGTTACTTATGCCATGCCTATTTCAGCTAGATCTATTTTTACTTCGTCACTTTATCATTCTCAGTTCTTTCATCGTCCATTCTTATGAAACAGCTTGCTTGTCTTAAAGAACAGGCACGTTTTTTTCCATTTAAACTTTGAGGAATAGAAGAGCCATACTTATACTTTGAGTTTCTTTCTGCTTTACAGAAACTGAATTTCAAAACCAGGAACAAGTCAAATAAGAACTCTGTCAAGGATGCTCCGAATGACAAAGGCAGGAAAAGCGAGTCCCCAGGAGTGGAGAAAGAGACGGAAGCAAAGATGTGGGAGGAAGGAGAGAACGTGTCAAAGGCAGCGATGGATGCTGTGGTGAGAAGGAATGATGAGAACAGGGAGAGTGAGGGATCATGCCTGGAGAGAGACAAAGAAGAGAGGAAAGATGGGATTAGTGAGAGTGGGGAGAAAGTGAAGACTGAGGAAGACAGAGAAGGAGAAGGGGCGGTGGAGACTGAAGTCGATGAAGAGGATGGAGTAGAAAACCTAGAGGAGGAGAAGGATGAGACCCAGACAAATACTGGTAAGAAAAATATGGGAAGGAGAGAGGAGGCTGGAGAGGAAAGGGAATGTCTGGCTGAAGAGGGACCCAAAAAGAATTTAGCTCTGCAGGTCATGAAGGGAGGGGCAGGCAAAGGGGAACACAGGGCCGCAGCATCTAATGCCAGCGGTGTGGGACAGTCAGAGCAGAGCAAGCGAGACTCCCATGGTGACATCCAGGTTTCGGTGGAGTCAGGGCTCACACAGGAGACCTTGGGATTCCCCTCCTCTCCAGACCACTCTAGCAACCCTAGTCATAAGATTGACAGTGACTAAGGCTGCTAAGTGACTAAGGCTAGAGGGGCCTTTGATTACTAAGGGGGTCTTAGTGTCAACTGCCAATGGTGATGACAGTCACATGTCCTGCTCCCTAAAAGTCAGCGTTTAAATCAAATAAAATTTTCAAGTGGTAGAATTGAAGTAGGGCCCACACCAGCTTCTGTGTACATGCAACTATATGATTCTGAAGGTAACCTAATGAAGAGAGTCCAATGGAAACTTGGTGAGACCTCGAGCGGGGGCTGCGGGGGCTGGGGGGGCACTCTCAGCCGTGTGTGGAGCCACTCCATCCGTGGCGAGGACATCCAGAAACAAAGCAGAAGTGCTCTGTGTTTTGTCAGCCGTGTTGAAATGCCGAAGTCCCACCTCCCCCCTCATCGCTCTACTGTGACGCTTACTGGCGACTTACGGACTGTGGAGGAGCCTGGAGCCCATGAGGCACCCAGAAGCAGGTGGAAGAAGGATGCACCTGTCCCCCCCCCGCCCCCGCCCCTTCTGTATCAGGCATCTTGTGCTGAAAAGGAAAACTGCGGGGATCGCTGGCTGTTCCAAAGTGTGTGAAAGACGGGGGAGAAATCTGGGAGTGAGGGGAGTGTTGCAACATACTGTACTCGTAAGAAGAGCTCGAAATCAAGTTGTGATGAAACAGTGTTGTATCATGCTGTAATACGAATTCTCAGGACAGTCACATGACACGGCCTTCTGCTTCAGTTCATTGGTCCGCCAGTCCTGTGCCGCACCAGTGTACCCCGGCCCTGGTCCGAAGCCCCATTCTTCACACATCACCGCATTTCTACCACCACTGCAAGAGTGAGATTGGGAGCCTTTTTAGTGGCGTATTTGGGGTAAAATGCCATGAAGTAAAGACACGTCATTTTCTCCTTTTGCAAAAGTGCAAAGTCTTGTATCTGTGCCCTGAGGCTTTATGTTTGTATTTTTCTTGTTAAGTTATTTTTTGATATCGTCTTGCTAATAATGCTGGGGTAAGAAGTAGGAAATAGAAAAAACTTCCAAAACGGAAAAGCAGTCCACTGAATATGAAGAAATTCTGCTTTTGTATTGCATAGGATGTTGCTTTGACCTGGGTGTGTAATGAGGAAATAGATAGTTGTTGACCTGAGAAGGGCTTGTTCCTCCCTCCGCTGTAGCTTTAATGAAGATTTAACGACAGCCACGTTTTTAAAACTGGGGCTAACAGCTCAGGCTGATGTGGCCCAGGGTTGCTTTGACGTTCCTGTGGTAGACCTGTGGTAGCCCTGTGGTAGCCCTGTACGTCCCAAGCAAGATGGCTGTCCAACAGGGAGACACTTTCCTGAAGACAATACAGATCAGCTAAATTTCAGAGGTAATATGTAGACTTTTAAATCACTTTAACTTTAAAAGTCCTACTGTCAAGGGCGTAGGAGAGAATTTGATATTGGGGGACACAACTTAATGATATAAATGCAAAGGTCTGTATTTGGGGTGGGGACAAACTAAATATTTAATAAATAAATATTGTCATTTAATTTCATTTGAAATCCCCCAAAGAATAACTTTTCCAAAACAAACAGGATATATGCTCTGGAATATCACAAATGATATTTATTCCTTATTGCATATTTTCCCCGTACGTAGTTTAACGTTTAACGTTATTAGCTGCCTTTTAATTGTATGAACAGCAAAGCTTGATGATGTTTATGTCAAAGTTAGCTACAAAAACCAAAAGGTCAGACCAACTCTGCTTAAATCTACTGAAATGGATACATTTTTTCATTATATACATACTGGCCTGTAGGTGTTGAAGAAATGTTGCTGTTAAATACCTTTGGCTTGCCTTGTTTAACAAGCCTGGCCCTCTGCAGAGATGTGTAGCACTCTAAAAGGACAGTCATCAGCCTTCTAGTGAAAACTGAAGGTTTATATTATATTTTCAGCTTAAAGATTGTGTGTGCAAAAAAAAAAAAATGGAATGTGTCTTGTTAGTATATTGACAGTATATGGCTGAAAATACAGTTGTTAATATTAGAATTTAGTTTGATGATAATGTATTTTTATGAAGTCCGGTGTTTTTTGGAAAAGATATTGTAATAACATTGTCGTTGGGAGCTAGTGGGGCCCCGGAACTCAAAAACCTTCCTCATGCTGCATTCGCTGGACCTCTTGTGTCCCGGTTTCGCTCCGGTTTTACGGAGTCCAACCTTCTGGACACTAGACAAGGTCAGAGGCTAATGTTTGAAATACTTTGTTGCCTATTCACTGTTCTTTACAGATGGAAATCATTTTGAGAGTGTGATTGGATGCCGCAGTCGTGTCACATGACGCTTCTAAACATATATCAGGATGTTGTTTCCACCCACCTTCTGTTTTATGAAAATCTCAGCTGTGGGTTTTGGCTGATTAATAAGAGTTCAATTTGTCTTCAATCTGCTATTTTGAATCGAAAACAGACTCCCTGAGACATCATTGTTTGTGTTTATCCATATTAAAATGCAGCTGCCTTTTCAGTCGATTTGTGATTTTCAAAAGTGTTTTGCTCATGCTGCTAAATCTATGTATTAGAATCGTGTGATTCCATGTTTTCCTGCAGTTTTGTATGTTGCTTAATGACGTGTTCATGATGTATTGGAAAACACAATGGGGATTTTCTATGGGCTCCCATTGTGTAGCATTCACAGATTCTGGTGGGGATAGGGCTTCTGGCATAAGTGTCAGAAATGGTGGTAAATGTTATGCATTTCCTACCTTTCCTGCCTCTCACATCCTCCTGGGGGGATGAGGGAAGGTGGTCAGACTATCAAACTATGCCTGCGACTATCCTCTGGTGGCAAGGTAAAAAGCACGAACGGGGAGACGAGGAAGCAGACCAAAGCAAGACATGAAGCGCGCTCTGTGGACTGGAGCTGAATGGCCGCCTTTGTGGCGCCCTGACAAAGACAGGCGGCCTGACTGCAGCAGAACCCGGCTGCGTTTTTTTCCCTGGGGCTGTTAGCGTCTACTAATCCTGTTCTGAAAGGGACCCCCACTCAGATGGTGCGTGGTTACAGCTCTTGGCATCTCTCTGCCCCCCACTGCTTGCTCGTGGTCCTCAGCATACAGGATTGTCACCGTGTCGGTGTGCGAGTCTCAGACTGACGGGCTGTCACCGCTACTGTCGTCTCCAGAGCACCTCTCCGGTGTGTACCGTTTAATTCTCTGGAAGACATTGCTCTTTGCTTTTCTGTTTTGGAGAGCTCCATGTTCACGTTTGACGTCTGTATAATTTGTACATAATAAATCTGCTTTTGTGTTTTTTATAAATATATTTGCTTTATCATACATGACGTAAATTGTTTCTTTGTCCAGCCAGCTAGTAGTGACATTCACATTCTTTTGTGGTAATGACATATTTCCCTGAATAACCTGAGTTCTTTCCGCTGACAGTTTCAGTGTTTGTTCTTCCATTGAAGGACTTTACTAGTCAGAGCAGGAACATTTCTTAAAATTTGCATGTCCAAATTAAGTCCACATGATCCTTCGAAAGTTGTCTTTTCCTTGGATGCAAGGTAACAAGACAATTATTTTGCTGAAGTGAGGTATACAAGGCCTTTCGAAGATGTACAGAGCTCTAATCCAAGTTTGAATGCATTGGTGACCCCCCTCCTAGCACTATTGAATTCATCATTGATGGCGCTTATGGTGTTTTTAAGTAGCAGCACAACTGGGCCAACCTCCGTAAACACAGACAGCGCTGCTTGTGGGTCGAGTTTCCGCTCAGCCGTGTTTACACTTGAGCGTTTCTGTTTACTGCAAATGCAAATTTTATTTATTCACAAATTATGGTCTTCATTATATGGAAATTGAGGATGAATCAGGATTTGTAATCATTCTAAATAATGATATGCAGGAAATTCAACAGTTCAGTAAAAAGGGT
Organism: Hippopotamyrus pictus; assembly: GCA_026781145.1. Lineage (NCBI taxonomy): Eukaryota > Metazoa > Chordata > Actinopteri > Osteoglossiformes > Mormyridae > Hippopotamyrus > Hippopotamyrus pictus. Next base: position 18,343,224 of record JAODLC010000140.1, read on the forward strand.
GTCAGAGCAGCAGTTCTGAAATAGAACAGAACAGAATTATATATTTCAGACAGGTTGCGGCAGGTTGACATTTTAAATGTTTTTAATCTTAGATGAGTGACTCCCATCTTGGGACTGTGGAACAACCACTAGAAGAGTCTGAACATGCAGATAAACAAGTCTGGTATGCATCTTCTGCTCTAAATATACACACAATCATCATTCACTAGCATAATTTCTTTATAATAATAATAATAATAATAATAAAAACAGTAGCAAATGTTTTATGCTACAAAACATTTACCTTTATCCTGAAGACACAGATTAACTCTTCTCAGTAGCATGTGAGCCATAAATGCTAACATTGTGGTTGGAGATGCAGGTTCTCAGAGGCTGGAGCTGATGTCCAACCTCCCCAGGGGTGGGGGGTAATTCCCACCCCCCTGGCTTTGAGCATGTAGAGTTTGCATGTACTCCTCATGATTGCCTGGGTTTTATCCCACTGCCCAAAAGTGCATTCAGGTGGACTGACATCTTTAAACCATACCTCTTGCCAAAATTTATGTTTCAAAATACTGGAGTTTTATTCAGCTTGGGGGCAGATACGGAAGTAAGTAAATAAAATAAAATAAAATAAATAAAGATAAATAACTAAATAAGTAACCAGATTTATTAATATTCTTAATTCTATTTATGTTATGAGAAAACATCAACATTATCACAAATACAGTACACTGCAATTTAACACTGGTACAGAACACATTAATTTATTAAGCGAATTCATAATGAAGTTTGAGGGCTGTGTAAATTACGGGAGTTTGGGGAGAAACGGAAAGGTGCCAGAAGGTCTGCTGGAAACCACCCATGGAGTGTGAAAATATAGACGCCCTGCATCAGGCTGCCATACTGCCCCAGGTGTACAGCGCCCCCTGCTGCCTGGTGTAGGCTTCACACTCACCTGTACCTGTACTGGATAATTGGTATGGAAGACGGATCAAAAGTCAAAATACTGATATAAGAAATTCTGGAACGTCTTCATTCAATACTGTGATAAGGGTGTATGGCAATATAAATTATTTATAATACAAACTGCGCTTCCACGACTAGGCAGTTTAAAAATTGGAAGCAGTAAATTGCAAGTAAATGAAAATAGAAATGAATGACCATATAAATATTTATCATCAAGTTTAATTTATATAAACACTGGCCAGATATTTGTTAGGTGTTGAACATGCTTTTTGCAGCTGAATAAGTATCAGAAAGGAGGAGAATCAAATTGTTAAATGGAGGCAAGAGAAAAACATCATGCCTGGTCACAGCAGAAAGAGAGAGAGAGAGATTGCTTTAAAGCAAGCAGTTTAGAGGCGGTAGGCAGAGGAGGTGGACATTTGGTTTACAGTCTTCTAGCATTCTTTAGCTGATTGGTGACGGGCTAAGTATGTTTTACATGTGTAGGTTGGCAGACATGATAATGGTGTAAATAGCGATTTTTAAGCGAGCTGTAGTACTAAAACAGATTTGTACTTGTTTCTATTTAGTAGGTCTCTGAGAACATATTTTATATTAATGATTTATATGATACAAAGGATACCTTTCTGAAAAATGATGGCTGGCACACCTATTGTTCATAAGGTTGGCTCAGAAGGCATGAATTAAAATGAAGGATTTATCTTGAAAAACTAAAAAGCCAAAAGTCTCGTATTTTGTTGTCATGTTGGGATTTTTTCCCCATAGAAATGAATGGGGAGTCCCCACAAAGATATAGTTACAAACCTGTGTGTGTGTGTGTGTGTGTGTGTGTGTGTGTGAGAGAGAGAGAGCAGGTATACCTTACCTTATGGGGACACAATGTCCCCACAACGTGATGATTATCCGTTTTTTACCCCCATAAGGGAAAACTCAATTTAATAAAAAGCTGTGGCTGCAATGAAAAAACTAAAAATGCAAAAACTCTTGTATTTTGCTTGGTTACTTATGCTTATGGTTAGGGATGGGTAGGGGTTAAGGTTGTCATAGTTAGGGTTAGCATTTTTCCCATAGAAATAAATGAGTGGTCCCTATAAAGATGTTTACCCAATATATATATATATATGTATGCGTGTCCCACCCACCCATAT
>JAODLC010000140.1:18367291-18398983 GCA_026781145.1 Hippopotamyrus pictus
TTATAGACCTTCAACAGTGCAGTCTCTGTACTGTGGAGAGCTTTAAAACCTGACTGTAATGGTTCAAGGATCTTATGAGTCGGAATAAGGCCCTGTGGCAGACCCGGGACACGCTGGAGAGATTAAATCTGTGGGCTGGCCGGAATAAGGCCCTGTGGCAGACCCGGGACACGCTGGAGAGATTAAATCTGTCGGCTGGCCTGGGAACGCCTTGGTGTTCCCCCGGTGGAGCTGGAGGAGGTGGCTGGTGAGAGGGTGGTCTGCACATCCCTGCTTAGACTGCATCCCCTGCAACCTGACCCCAGATAAGTGGCAGATAATGGATGGATGGATGGATGGATGGATGGACCATGAAAACATGGATCCATCCTGCCTTGTATCAACAATTCAGGCTGGTGTTGGTGTCTTGGTGAGGGGGATATTTTCTTGGTACACCTTGGGCCCCTTAGTACCAGTTGAGCATTATTTAAATAGCACAGCCTACCTGAGTATTGTTGCTGACCATGACTATCCCTTTACGACCACAGTAACTTCTAATGGCTACTTGCAGCAGGATAACGTGCCATGTCACAAAGCTCATATCATCTCAGACTGGTTTCTTGAACATGACAATGAGTTCACTGTACTCAAATGGTATCCCCAGTCATCAGATCTTAATCCAATAGACTACCTCTGGGATGTGGTAGAACAAGAGATTCATGAAGGCATGAAAGTGCAGCTGACAAATCTGCAGCAACTGTGTGATGCTGTTATGTCGACATGGACCAGAATCTCTGTGGAGTGTTTCAAGCACCTTGCTGAATTTATGGCACTGGGACTAGCAAGGAGTACCTAATACAACAGCCAGTGAGTGTATATTTCTCTTATTTCACACAAAAATTACCATAGACCTGCCAGACAAAAAAAAATGATTGCTGCTTCTGACAAATTTCTGAATTCTATAATTTCTTTTCACAAGACAATAAGTTGGATACTTAGCCTGACATTATCAGTGTAAGAGTGTTAATCCATTTCAATAATGTCATTAATTTTGTAACTCAACATAGAAAAAAATACCCATACCTGAGGAGAATCCTGCCTCCAGTCCTTCTGTCCACCACAGCTTTCCTATTGCAGAGTAATAGTGATTGATGTGTTAATTGATTCGTTGTCATTTGCAGACATGCTCTGGCAGTTATGGTTCTTGGTTCATGACTCAAAGGGGAAAACATCCTTATTTGTGTTTTGGCCACTTCCCTTTGTGTGTGAAGCCAAAGAATATCCTGTCACATTTCCCTTTTCTTTTCACATTGGCACTTACCCGATGATGCAGGAACAACTCCCTCACAATGCTGATTGCGTCAGACAAAGGCCCAGACTTTCCATTATCAGTGGGTGGTTCTCCAAAAGAAGACAAATATGATACAGTGGTGGCTTACCATTGATATTGTACTCAGTGAGGCAAGCGGTGGGTCAGCATAAGTAGAAGACTTGTTCCTGCAAGCCTTCTGGGGCCAGAACCACCAAAACAACAGACTAAGTTGCTGTTTCTTGCAACATCAATGGAGGTGTTCACAACATGAGATAACATTAGAAAATGTTATTGGTCCCAGGGGGAAATTCTTCAACATAGTGCGCATATGTGAAAAACTAAATTTTTCGTTTGCATTGAAAACTTTAAAAATGAGACCATGAATCTATTGAAGAGTATTTCAGTTCTGCTTTACAAAGCCATTGGTTGGACAGATTACATAACTCGATATATATCAAGTCATGTGCTAACACAGCATCAGAGCTAACATTAACCAACAAGACATCTGGTCCTGAAGTCATAATGACACATATGAAACTGAAATAGTCGATCAAGTAAGTTTTTTTTTCAATCTTAATTTACCATCTTAATCTAAATTATAAAAGTATTTAACAGCAAGCTGTATAACACATCCAGATTGCTAATGAATTTTCTAGCAGCATTCATACACATCTGGGCTGTAAAGCAATATTTGATTATGAGTGCTTAAGAAACATCACCTCTATTTGTTGGAGAATGAATTTTATTTGAATAAACGTGGAATTTCTCATTACTGATAAATATTTAATTTAAATTCTCACCTTTATAGCTCTTAGTAATATCCAACAGTCTATCTTTGGATGTTACAGGGAAGACAAAGATATAAAAAAAGCACTGCTTTATGTTATACAAGTAAAGTGAAGACAGCCCCGCAGTGCATCATATGACTGCTTTGTTCAACACAGGTAAAGTGAAGACAGCCCTGCACTGTATCATATCACTGTTTTATGTTACACAGGTAACGTGAAGACAGCCCTGAACTGCATCATATCACTGTTTTATGTTACACAGGTAACATGAAGACAGCCCTGAACTCCATCATATCACTGTTTTATGTTACACAGGTAACGTGAAGACAGCCCTGAACTGCATCATATCACTTCTTTGTGGTACACAGGTAAAGTGAAGACAGCCCTGCACTGCATCATATCACTGTTTTATGTTACACAGGTAACATGAAGACAGCCCTGAACTGCATCATAATCAATTCTTTGTGGTACACAGGTAAAGTGAAGACAGCCCTGAACTGCATCATATCACTTCTTTGTGGTACACAGGTAAAGTGAAGACAGCCCTGCACTGCATCATATCACTGTTTTATGTTACACAGGTAACATGAAGACAGCCCTGAACTGCATCATAATCACTTCTTTGTGGTACACAGGTAAAGTGAAGAAAGTCCTGCATTGCAGCAGATCACTGGAAGGAAAATGCATTCAAACAAAGGCCCTTTCTTAAACTTCTAATACATTTGGAATTCCCCTTTAGTTGTACGTACAGTATATATACTGCAGTAACTACCTGCAAACTGTCTGAGCAATTGTGAAATTTAAAGAACGTTTTTTTTTCTTTTTTTGGTGATAAAATCCGTGAAGACACAAAACATTTCTTAATTACACAATCGGCAATTTATATGTAAATTAAGTTATAAACGGCTGTCTTGATCTCAGAAAACAAGTCTTGTCATGCATTGTCTCATCCATGCTGAATAGCCATGCTGAATCATGTCCTGGGAATGGCACTGGAGTTATTCGCTCTTCCTTCAAATAATTTAATTTACATTCATAATCATTTATCAGACAGGCACTTTTTTTCAAAAGCAATGCACAAGTAATAACAAGCATACCGCTGCCGGGGAATCAGATTAGGTACAAATGTTGCTGGGCTTCTAGTGCCAAAGTCTGACAGAAACAAGTGCAATATATTTGTAAGGGAAAAACATATAGATGATAATACTTAAACTGCGTGACAAATGCTGTAAACGTGTCATTATATGGGCAGACTGAGGTGCAGCACACAATCAATACACAAAATAAATCGCAAAACAGAACCCAATACCTCTTTTATATTAACACATGACAGCCCCTTGTACAGTCTCAGAAATGAAATACCAATTTGTACCTTTGAGGGTATAATTGCTTGTCACTGGATCTATACCCTCAAGGGTCTACCAATTGTACCCTAGCTGTAGGTAAATGTACCTTTTAAGATGCAGAAATGGACACTATAAAGGACATATATTTCTACCATTGGGGGAGCATTAACGTTTTTACCTTTGGGAACAAAACCGTATCAGAGCTGTACCCTTTTTTCTGACGCTGTAGTGCCAGGAACACTACTTCACACAATCACACAAGAAGAAATGAAAAAAAAAAAATAGTAAGAGGAGAAAAGAAGATTTCTGAGACTTCGTTACATTCGAAAATAACTGATATTCTGCATAGGAAGAAAAAAGGTATAGATATAATAATACAAATGAGTTTCAGAAGACAATTAATTGGGGAGGTATGAAGATATTTGATATTTGAGTAAGTAGTAAAGGTTAATAAGAGCGAAGTGCTGTTTTTTTCCTATTTCTGGTATGACGTCAATCCTCCGAAGCACTCCAAAGGGAGCTTCCCCTCAGAAAAGAAGAATCGTCAGGACGGGAAGGACGAAGCTCTAAACTGTCTGACTAACATGGATTAATTTTTTGTTTTCTAATTAAAGTAGCTATTATTATTATTATTATGAGTTTTTCTTTTTAACGGAAGCATGAAGACTTTTTATTTTGCGATGAACACAATAATGAATAACGTAAGTAACTACCTTAGTGCATAACGCCCGGGAGTTAATCACAACTTAAACTTAGCGAACCTTTTTTTTTTTTTTTAATTATTGGGTACTTGGCAACAATCAGTATAGAACTGGACAGCGGTCTGGTTAATTTCTTCTGATAAAAAAATTCGGTAGTTGAATTCACTACGATCGTTATCAAGATCCGCGTAGAGTTTTTCACTTCCGTGATTTGTGGAAAATTAGTCTCCCCAAGTTTTATTTCAGTATGGTATCAAGCCATATTTGGATCCAAGTTATATAATTATTGTACTTGACAACTTGTACTTGACAAGTCGATTATAATTTAAGTGTTTTGGGAAATCCAAAAAATCAAAAGGTGGCGACCCGGCAATCCCGGGACATGTTTGCTGGAGTTCAGTTTCTTCCCGAAAGGAACAGCAGCTCATATTAAGTTTTAAGCGTGAGAAAATACTTTAAAATGATGGGGACGTAGCGCGCTTTACCGGACCGTTAATACACGCACTGCATTGGATATCCATAAATATGTGTACTGGAGATTAATCCCTCTGTCCTGCAGGCCGGTTCGTATCCCGACAATTTGAACGTCAGTCGGAGGGCACTTAGGAATTTAGAGACATTTTACCCTGCCTGTGCTTCCTGGATTAGGCTCCAGAGTTAAAGCGAACGCGTAGTCTACTACGTGGTAAATGTATGAAAGTATGAAAAATCGGAATCTCAAGGCTGATCTTTTAGTTTATTACATAAATGATCTTCTGCGGGCCGCCGTACGATACGGTTCAACTTTCTCCACTTGACTCGAGTTTTACACGTAATTGGTAGAAGTTGTCACGTGTAGGCCTAGGCGTCCTCACGTACATGCATGTGTGTTAAAGTATGACGGTGTGTTGTTCACATTCAGAAAGGGGGGGGGGGGGGTGAAATGGTGTATAGGTCGAATTGATATCTTAATGTATGTTTGACCGACCTTGCAGACATTCGAAGTGCAGTTTTAACACCAAGTGGATAAACTGTTAGTGTAGGCATATATATCTCTACAACTATATTTTAAATAAACGTACAAACAACTAAGATGTACTAACATATTAAATACATACTAAACTTAAGGATAGTTCCCATTTTTTTAATTATGTTGTAACTTAAAATTATTGGTACTCCGTGTCCATAAATTTCAACTCATTATAATCAAGTTACTGTCAGTAAATTCCATATCGACTTATCAAATTGAATCCCCATTGCTCTTAGTCATGTATCAAATACGAAAGTCTCTAGGACTACATGCAATGACATCAAAATGTTGCTGAAAAGACCATTTTCATATATTAAGGGTCCTTGTTAAATATTCAAAGGAAGCATTGTATCATTCATTCGTTCATTCATTCAGTCATAGAAAAAAAAACATACTGGGTTTTGTGGCTTGGTGTATGGTTTCTTTTTGGTCTTTGGTATTTAAAGTGGACTCTTTGCCCTGAAGAATAGAATTCAAGAATAGTTTCAGAATGTCATAATGTGATAGATTGTGGGTCAGTTTGGGCTGTATATTGTAGTTCTTGCCTTAAGGATGTGTTACTGTAGGTTTTGGGGAGTATTATGTGATACTGTAATTTGTCTCAGTGATGCTTTATTGTACTGGTATATATTTTATCTAACCAAAGCAACTTGCACATCTTAGAATTTTAGATTTTTATTTATTAAGCTAATTATTTGCTGAAGTTTAGGCAAAGTATTTTCTCAAGTCTTTATCTGCTTGTGTGACCTCTGTGGACATATGATTAGGTGCTATTTCCAAAACACTAATATTCAAGGTAAAATATGCATTTATTTAAAATTGTAATGGTACAGGTGCAATAGAGCAGAAGTATTGCATGATACATTGACAAAAAAAAAAAAAAAAATCATAATCTAAACCAATAAATGTCTCGTGGCTCTTTAATTTTCCAGTTATATTACAAAATACATGATATATTCTGTATTGGTCATAGAATGTTATTAAATGTTTGTTTGAGTTTGCATTGTGGTAATTGTGTTTCAGACAGTTTAACATGAGGGAGGATATGCAGGAAATCTAGTAACTTGTCCATGCTTGGTCCAGAAGTTATAAATACCTTTGTGCGTTTTTGCTGGATTGACCCTCTGATCTCTGCATGGACCTTCATTGTATTTGAATTTCCTGTGTTCTGGTGATATGTTGTTTGCTGTCTGTTGATGTTCTGTGTTTAAACTCAGGTCATGGGATTCATTCCTGGATTTCTGATTTAATATCATTCATAATTATTAAGCATCCTTCATTTCACTTAGTGTATTTTGGGAATTATAAATACCCAGTTTTAATCTCCTTCCCGTTTCTCTGGATTTGCTAAGCATGTGGCTGTGTGGTTTTATCAGTTATTAATCAGAACAAAAACCTTTCCTCTCATTGTTACTTGTTTCCTTTTGTTAATATTTTTTTTTCTCAGGTATTGTTAAAAACGTATAACATCTTAGTAACAAGCATCACCATGACCAAAATCTCTAACAATATAACAATCTCACCGTCTTTCAGTAATTGGAGAGGACTTGCATTTCCTTATCTGACAACTATGATTAACATCGTCTCTTGTAAATTAAAAGTAGGCCTACTGGACATTGTCCATTTTCTTACTAATAGGCTAAGGGTTCTTAGAAACCTAATTAAATGTTCTATACCATACCGGCTTGAATCATCATTTTTTAAAATCTGGAGCAATAAAATAAAAACCACTTCTGAAAACTTGCCAAACTTTAAATTGCGATAAGCAAAAACATTTCATTGTTATGTTATAGATGTTGTAAGTTAATCTTGGGAAATAACATTAAGGTAACAGCTACTATATCTTCTTTATGTTTAGCTTTCTTTGATTTTTGACTTTAGCTCTGAGGTTGTGTGTTTGAAATGCTTAAAGTAGGGCAGTTTATTCTGTTTTCACACGGGTGTGTCGAGGAATTTGGTGACTCAGAAGTGAAGGAATGAGCAGTAGACAGGATGTAATGGAACTGGGTGGGGGAGGCCTACCTGGCCTGACAGGCAGTAGCAAATATTGTGTCAGATATACACCCACGTACTGCCCACCAGAAATAATGGAATGACAGAGCTGTTGGCTCCTTATTTGTGAACATGGCCTTCTATTGTCTTTAATTGGGGTGACCATAATTTGTTATGCAAAAAATAGAGGACACCAGCGGAGGGCACAAAAAGAAGCATCAACGCGAATATGCATACAAAGTATTTTGACTGTAGAAAGTAAATATCAGCATGAAATGAAGCAAATCCCAGACATTTCAGGGCTTTTCAGGTCCTAAAAAGAGGACAAGTCCAGGACAAAGAGCATGTACAGTCTCCTTACATTAGTGACTTTAGATGTTCAAAGAACAATGTATATTTTAGTGAAAACGTACAAGTCGTGAAGTGAGCAGGAGTCCATTGCACCATACAACTGTATCTGTTAAGTGACTCAAATTGTGAAAAATTGTAATAAATCGGAGTTTATAGGCAGGTATTCTGACATTTTTTTGGGTATGTACATGAGGGTATCAAGTTCTGCTAGCCATGAACTAAAAATAAGGTTTTAATTCTGAATGCCAGACATTATTTAAGGTTTTTAAATCTGGAGATTGATGTTACTTGGTTTTTCCGCTGTTTCAGAGAAGGCCACTGAACCTTTTCCTCACTTTCCCCTGTACTTCCAGATTGTTTGGATAAATCAGAATGGTGTGATTGTTCCTGTTTTCCTATTGGTCTATGTTCTTTACCCAGTCCTTGGAAATAGTGACGTTTGCCAAGAGAGAACCTCGGTGTTAGAGTCCAGGAAACTCCCTTACAGTAACAAAGCATGGCTGTTCCCAGGGAATGCCACAGGAGTGCTAGCAATAAAACAGCGCTGTTCAACTTATACTCGGGGCTCCAAGGGCTGAAAAACAAGGACCTGTTAAATTCTGCTCCATTTATTAATTACTGTTTTTTTAAAGAGTACCAAAAACCTATGGTTTGTAAAGCGTGTAACATAAATATTTAAAAGGTCTTCCAGAAGTGTGTAAACCAACCAATCATAAATACACATATCAGTTGAACCAGTGAGATTATATTGTTGTATAACATTCAGGCGCAACTTAAAGGACTAAGGCTGGTGAGATATGAGAAAATGGTATATCCTGTAACAATGTGTTTTTTTTTGTTTGTGTATGACTGGATGAGTGCAAGAGTTGCATTTCTTTTATCAAAACATTGAAATGAGCTTGTTACTTTTCTGTCATGTGAACAATAAGTGTATAATAGGCCTAGTTTGCAACGAGGTTATGGGACATTATTGTTGTAACAAATTGGGCTTTATTCAAACCACTGTATTTCCAATTTTGTTGTATATAAAGTGGTCTTTTAGTCAAGTGTAGCCTTTGTCAGTTGCTTTGTTTCTTTCTTTCCCCAGACCTCTTGCTTAATTTTCTCCTCTGCAGATGTTCAAATCAGATGTTTCAGATTAAACTAGTGATTGCTCATGTATGGTTTGTTGTGAGAATACTGACTCCCTCTATGCCTGTGTAATTGGGTGAATTTTCTGGCCTAGGTTGTGCTCTTAATCCTCACCGTGGTCCTCGTGACTTCTGCTGCTGAACCCAGCCGCAGGTCGGCTTTGTCAGAAGACAAAACTTGGAACAAGACATCCAGCCAGATTCTTTGCAAGGAAAACCAGGAGTACCTACATGACAATTTTTGCTGCAAAAATTGTGAGGCTGGTAAGGAAATGCGGAATAACAAACTTCCAAGTTTTCCTGTCCTGGGAGTGGAACCCATGTGTTCTTATTTTTTTGTCCCAAATTAGATCACAAGATTATGCTACTTTCAAGTAATCATTTAGGTTGGTTTTATTGTTTGGATTTGTTTAGGTAATTGCTTATTTAGTTAAAAAACAATGTTGGAAATTGGAATGCTTTCAAAATCAAGTAGCTCTGAAATGCTGGGGTGAGTGTGTCTTCAGTTTATAACATTTTTTTATTACCAATTCACCAGGATGGGAGTGCGATTGTTAAGGGTATAGATCCACCACATCTACCGGGGTTTATACATTACTGGAGTCACCATAAGCGCACTATGTCATTTTAACGTTTATTCTGCACAAGGTACTTTTTTTTGTATAACCACGCATAAGATGTTTTTCGATACAGGAACCCATGTGGAGACGCCCTGCACTCAAGAGTCAGAGAAGGGAACGTGTGCGCCCTGTGAGTCCAGCACGTACACGGAGCACTCAAACGGCATGCTGCGATGTCTCCCGTGCACATCATGTCGCAACGGTAATACGCTAAACAGCACCATTTTTTTTATTCGGGTCTCAGCAGAAGCACAGTTTATCCTAGGGCAGGTGGCGGTATTTGACTCTGCGAGTTGTTTGTTTTGAGTGCCTGTTGATGGAAAAGCCGTCGGTTCAAATTCCGCGGCTGGTGGACTGATGTCACTGGAGCGCGGCCGCCACTAACCACGGTAGCTAAAGAGACCCTGGCTGGCCCCGCCTTCTGATCCTCACTTGTACGTCACTTCAGACAAAAGCATCTGCTACATAAATAAATGTAATCAGATGGGTATTTCTCAGAAGATCTAGGTGTTCATCATAATTCCCAGCTGACGCAGGCCGCTCTTTGCTCAGGTTTTACTGGTTTCCTATTTCTCTCCCGGCGTCTTATGCATGTGCTCTGGTATGTCATTAGATATATAGATAATACTTTCTGTGCTTTCGTTTACGCTCTGTTTGCTGCAGCAAAACTCTCAAGAGTTATGCTAATCCTTTACACAAAGCTGAAAATTAAATGAAAAATGAAAAGGAGAAAAAAGGCTACATATAGCATATAGGCTTTATAAGGTTCAGGTATATTGGAATGCTGCTCTTCACTGACCCCATCTTGCTCTTCATAGTACCGGGTAAGCTAATATGCAGCACGCCTGGAGCCGGGTGTTAAGGGCCATGCTCTAGGGCCCACGGACATATGACTGTTCTATCGAGGCCGGGGCTCAAACCTAGGGCTGGGCAAAAAAAACGATTTTTCGATATATCGTTTTTTAAAATGTAGTCGATTCAAAATCGATTCTCAATGGACACGTATCGTTTTTTTCGATAAAAAAAAAAAATCTTAAACGTAAGATTTACGCTAATCTTATTACTAGTCTAATCCACTAGGTGTCATCCCCTTATTTACCTTGTGCTATGTTACAATGGAGAGTCCGTTATTCATTCATTTCATTCATAAAATGGCAGATTCAGGTTATTTATTTATTATTTTATAAATGTAGGATTTGTATTAAATCTATATTCATTCATATTGTCAAATCAAGAATTGAAATCGAATCGAAATCAAATCGAATTAAGAACTTGAAAATCGAAATCGAATCGAATCGGAACATTTGAATCGATACCCAGCCCTAATTCAGACTGCAACCATTATTATTTCAATACCAAAAGGTGGCCACCATAAGGAACACAGTCAAATGCAACCTGTGTTTTTATACTTTGGACACCAGTAACTGATTTCCTGCATTTTTTCCTGAGCTGCCTTGTGCAGCCTGTCTTCATAAAGCCTGCTTGGTTCACGGTGCCCCGTCTTCCACCGACTGAATGATAATGGAGCTGCCAGTGGAAATTGCAGGCTTCTATCACTTGGAAACGCATCAAATTCTCCCCTTTAAAATGCTCCTCAGAAATAACTATTTCCTTTATCAGCTGAAAAGCTCGCTGCCTCTAAGTTTAGAATTATGACATTTGCTTCCAAGAGCCCTGCCCTTTTTATGTAAAAGAAAAAAGATCTGTGTATGTTTATTGGTTGAAAGGCTTAAATTTTTAATAGTTTGGGTTTTTTTTTTTCTTTTTCAGCTCTAAAATAATGCAGGATGGTTTCCATGCTGTTGAGAGGTATGCCTCAGCATGTAAATGTGAAATGTTTACATCTGACCAGAAATTCACAGCCTTCTGATATTACATTTGTTTGAAAAGTAATTTTATTGTTTTGACATTACAGAAACCATTCCCATGGATTGCCTTAATCAAAACCTAGGTGTTTTGTTGTAGTTTAATCAATGTTTTGCCTCATTGGCGTATTCCCGCACTAATCTGAAGTGAGTGTTCTAAAATCATGCGATAAGAAATGGGGGCGGAAGATACTTGTTGCCTATGGAAGGTTTCCTATAAGATCTGAACAGCATGAATCAGTTTTGTGCAGTTGGACGGAGCAGTTGGGCAGTGTGTTGCTCATCAAGTTCGGAACCTGCCCATCAGGGTTGGGGCCATTCCGGAACGCAATCATCAATTCCAGTCCAAATCAGGAAATGGAACTGGAGTTAGAATTTTTATCTCCCTGAAAATTGAATTCAGTTCCAGTTCTGTTTCTCATAGTTTTTTTTCCAATCCCAACTCCAGTTCCATTTCCTGATTTGGATTGGAATTGATGAATGCATTCCAGAATGGCCCAACCCTGCTGCCCATGTTCAGGAGGTTGTGGGTTCAAAGCCCAAGACTTGGCAAAGTAATCAAATTATCACTAGGCCTTTGACTGCTTCAGGGATGCTAGACCCCACTCTGAACACAACGTTTCCTTATATGTAAGTCAGTGTAAATAAAGGAACACTTTAGTATTGCTTACAGCTAGGGAAGCCTGAGGCGTATTTTTCAAATGAAAATGTGTTTATGGGCAAAGAAATCTGAAACAAATACAGTATTCCATCAGTTGTTGCATTTCTGGGGTTGATTTCCTACATTTAAAACACTGGTAGTTCAAATGCTTTTTGCAGACAGTCCAGCAATTAGACAATTACGACTGATGAAAAGCAGAATGAGATTGACCTGATCCAATGTGAATAACACCTTAATTGAAATGTTTTATGGAACCAAAAAAGTTTGCTGTTTTTACACTTTTCCTGCTCAAAATACTCACTTTTGTCTTAAACTCTTGGCCGATTACAGATTGTTTATCAGTACATTTGAATATACAATTCAAATTGCCTCTATGTGTAACTATAGGAAATTAGCCGAACAATTAACTGAGAATGCCCATAATTATGTATTATAACAAGCAATCACACAGAACTGATAACGTAAGATTTTTTTAATCGTTCTGGACAAAAGAGCTTGAAACCCCCAAGGGGGCACAAGATTTATCCACAATTAGATGGAGGATTGCAGAAAGAATGAAAGGGGTGTGGGGTTGTGCCGCTTAGATCAGACAAATCTTATCTCTGGGCTTCCTCATTAGGTGCGAAGCTTTTCCGGTGTCAGGTTTTCTCAGCTCGCTTTAGTTGGGGAGATTCTCAAGTAAGCCTTCAAAGAATTATAGCACTTTGCTGACAGGGTGGGGTTAGCATCACTTCTGCGATGATGTCACTCTGAGGCAGAGCGATATAGACCTAACACACATGGTATCAGTCTGAAAGCACCAGTTGCCCAAAATGGATCCATACAGTGAGTGTGAAGATGTATCATATAATCACACAACAAATGCTTTAATGTCCTCTTACGAACTGAACATAAAAAATTCATCTAAATTCAACATTACATGATAGGTTCTCTTTGTTGTGAGGATCTGAGGACGTTGAAGTACGTGACAGATTATGTCCATGCAGATGACTGAAGGTGTTGGGTTAGTCATGGAGTTACAGTGACTCACTGAATCTTACTGATTACCTATTTTAATCCTCTTAACAATTTTACTTTTTTCACTGGTGGGGGATTATGTATTCACTGTTTTATGGACTTAAAAAGAATGTATTATTCAACAGCAGCTCTAACATTCTCATGACAATCAAATTTGTAGCTAATCACTCGCACTTGTACAGGACTTGGCCAACACAAATTTGTTTATATTTTATTTTATTAGAATAATATGTATTGTTTCACTAATAATAATGACATTTAGATTGACAAATTAAGGAATATGCTTGCATTTGAGATTTAAATTCAATAACTTCAACAAGTCCTCACTGAAGAGACCCACAAATTAAATAAAGATTAATCAACTCAGTAATGGAATTACTTGGATAATATCCACTTACTAGGAGGTAATCTGTGTCACATCAACTCCTCCTCTAGCTTTGTTTGTCTTGCTGCCTTAGAAAGGGTTCAATATAGGGCTACAAGAATGATTCCTGGTCTTAGAGGAATGTCTTTAGAGGACAGCTTAGCTGAGCTACCAGGTATCACCAACACACTAAATCCCAGTAGTCAGTAATATAACAGCGGATGATCATTTTCTCTACCTGGTGTTCTCTCTACACACAGCGGCCCTTTGCGAATAAGATTGGCCACCCCTGAGTTAGAGGAATAGGTGCATCGATGCTGATTCATCTGACAAATAAGCCAAGAAATAATTGGCAAGCTTCTGATGCATTATTAAATATTTTTGTTTGTATGAATAAAAAACACGTGTTAATATAAAAGGTAGCTGTATTGAGTCTTATTAGTCAAATCAACGAGGACAATTTCTTGATTAGCGTACGTATGTGCGCCGTCTCCTCGAAAACAAATTTCAAGACGTCCCTTGGGATAATACTGATGTGCGCAGTACCACCACGACCAGTGCAGCGATCTCTCCATGTTCCTTATTTTGCAAATTACCGTGTAGGCCTGTTTATTGCCCCCATTAAAAATCTCCTTGATTATAGCGGAAACGGTTTTGATCGATGTTGTTGGAAAGGCAGACATGCTTGGCGTTATCTCTCAAAACAGTCAAGCAACTAACCGACGAGTGGCTTTGCGGGAAGGCTTTGTGAGAGCTAAATTGCATTCGGTGGAGTTTGATGGTGTCACCCACCCCTTATTCCGGCGCGGCGCGGCGCTGCGCGCTATATAATGGGGAGCAGCAGAAATCTGCCAGAGCGCATAGGGGCGGCTTGGGGACGCGCAGGACGAGCCGCAAACTTGGTACAATAACGTCAGTCCTCCGAACTGCACGTGAGTAGGCTAATATATTAACTTATACATCAAAAGTATTTATTGTTATCTTTGTTGTTACAAAATAAAATGTAATTATTGTACAAATGTATCTGTCACATTAAATTCCAATCCTAGTTTTATAAGCCAATTGATGTATAGTTTAACTAGAATATTATTAATAACAGAGCTATGATTAAAATATTCACTGCTTCAGATTGGCCTCACTTTCAACTTTTCAAGATTTAACCTTTTACGTTTTAATTGTATCTAAAAAAGAAAAGCTGCTGTATCGTCATTGCTAGTATGGATACGTGAAGTATCCAAAGTTATGGAAGCAATATCCAACATTTTGCGTCACCTCATATTGTAGGTTAATAGGAGACACGGTAAGAATGAGGTTTCAAAATCACACGCACGGATCATCAGGTACAGATACTGACTGTATCAGTTTGTTGAAATTAGTTCAGTTGGGCCTAAACACATTGATTTAAATGTACGTCTTAAATAAAGACTCCAAAATATTTTGACAAAATTTACACACTTGTTCTGTAAGTTATAACACAACCCAATACTTTCAAAGGTGGTGCTCTAAAAAATGTTGCATCCATGTGATATGTAGGCCTAAATCAATAAATTATACATGTGGTAGAGTATGTGTGGGTATGTGAATTTTATGTAATGACTAGATCTCTTTGTAATTGCATTATCCTAATACTATTTGAACGTTTAAACACACAGCCATGGTTATAATATGGACACATTGTATTAGGAATACACTGGGATTTACATGTTCTTTTTCCATATGTACGGTTACCTGGTTATTAACCCGATTTGTAATATTACATTTTAAAGAACCAACCTATTATAAAAATTAAAGACCACAATGGGAGTACAATCTGGTGGTACTCTATAGTGGTCTGTTTTCTCAAGTAGTGTATTAAAAGGCTTCAAGTTGAAGGCTGCTGTTACAGTCAATAGGTCAATACGTTCAGAACACAGGAATAGCATAATCCGTTCATAATTAATATGGCATAATTCTCATTTTAATTGCCGTACTGTAAATTGCTAAATAATTAGCAAACTTGTAAAAATAAAATGATCAAATCTGCTATTGCTGTGGCATATGACATATTTAGAAATGTACAAACTAATGTCTTAACCTGGCGTGTTTTTTTTCTTCTTCAAGATGCATCTTCACATGGCCATGCGGCTGAGTCTCGTGGCTTTCTGCACACTTTACTGCGTCTGCGTGTTAGCTGACGCGTTCCCGTCCAAACCAGCGCGCCCAGGAGAAAGCGCGCTCCCCAAAGACCTAACGAAGTACTATTCCGCACTAAGACACTATATCAACCTAATCACAAGACAGAGGTAGGTTCCTGGACAGCTGGATGCTAAAATATAATATCCGAAAAAAATGCTAGGTAAAAGTATAGGTACATATAGGTCAATGGTACATAAACGTTCCTCAGAGTCCACTTCTGTACCTTGAATGAGTACAGTTACCTACAGCTAAGGGTACCATGGTAGATCTTTGAGGGTGCAGCCCTAGTGACAAGTAAAGATAAAAAAAACATTTGAAAGTGTATATGGGTTTCATTATAAAAGCTCATTTTTCCCTTAATCTGCCCCAAATTTACAGATATGGAAAAAGGTCCAGATTAGACACTCTGTTTCCGGAAGTGGTGGTGAAAGATGGAATAGAAAATAGTCCAGTGTTAAGGTAAGGATTACATGGGGTGTGATCATTTTTCAGAACTGTGAGCAGACGGGGAAGCAATTTGAAATGACCTTTTTAGGGAAGTGACCACCAAAACTGAAGTATTTTGGCAAATTAATATTACCTATAACACTTAGGTTACCTCATTAAAATGTTTCCATTAAAAATGATTACGTATGGTCTTCTTAAACGTTTTGAATTTAATTTTGTATTTTTTTTTTTTATCTCTTTAGATATGATCAACCGTTGGCATGGTGACATGACAGAAAAGATGTTGGCATCACTTTAAAAGGATTCTTTTGAAAACACTAAGTGTACCATGTAACTGCAGCCCGAATATTTGCAGAAACCACGACGGTTTAAAAATATGTTTTAATTATTTTGTGTATTGCAATTATAGATGGAAAAAAATGTTATTTGCACAGTGAGTTGTGTTATTAAACATCATTATTTAAAACTGATGTTTTAAAAAGAAAAATGTATGATCTGTTTTATTAGTTTATCTTGATAAGTCCTGAGGAATCTACCCAATTTAGCAACTGAACACTTTTTCTTTCATTTGAAACTTTCTATTAAAACGTTGGCATGAAGCATACTTTTTGACAACAGATGTTCATTTGGCTCATCCAAAAAATCAGCATCACTTAATTGACACGCATGATAGAGTGACCCACCGTGCTTCAGCAAACTGCAACAGCTGAGCTCTTTCTGCATCTGTCTGTGAAACTCAGTGCTGTCTTAAAGGTCACTGATGGAAATTTCAGGGGAAAAAATGTTCTGATTTAATATGCTTACTTGTCTTTGGATATATAATTTATGTTAACAGTTTCATTGAAACGTTGTATATCTTTAAATGTGTATGGAAACAGGCAGATGCATATGATCATAAGCAAATTAACAAAAAAGCTTTTATTGTGGGAAGCCTGATATAATTTTCTTTGATTGTTTCTCTGCTCTCAACCAGTCCAATTATTACAGCCACCTGGGACTTTGCCTAGATATTATTCTGAGAGTACCATTAGATACTAGCATACACAGGCGCACATTAACAGGGCTTGATGCCAGTGATATTAAGGTCATATTACAAGCTTTGGCATTTCATGCTGAAGAGGGTCTTGCTGATACTCTCTATTGTGTTAAAAATACAGCCATAACTCAGGCCCAGTCCCAGATGAGAATCGACGTTTTGGATAGCAGAAATCGCACTGCCTGAGGTGGGGCGGGTGGGGGGGGGGGCTGATGTGGTATAGCACAGGATTCCGCCAGAGGCTTCGGAGAATAGACAGGATTACCCAGCATCCCTTCCCACATGCTTGTTAACTGGAGTAAAATGGTAAGAAAAAAACAAGACAGGTGTCACAGATAACCAAAGCCTTTTAAAATGCAATACCATGATAAAAGCTGTTATGAGGGTTTAAAATATTAAAAATTGTAACCTTCAGGGTGTGCAATGTTCTTAAAATATTGTACTTCGCTTAGACAGCAGCATCTGCATATTACTACTGGAAAATCTCACCATTTAGTCGGCTGTTTCCTAAAAGAGATTTTAATAAGCATGTTAAAACAGTAATGAATAATTGGTTTTTAAGTATCATTCCAAACAGCAGAATCTCACCTAGGACACCAGAACACCCAGAGCCAACTCTGGTTTATTCCATTTACTAACATGAGACAAATAATGACTAATGGATCATTTTATTTCACAAATTAATCTGACCTGGGAATAACACACACTTATTCAACAGGACTCACAATGCTATGCAACAACTACATTAATTTCCTTCACTTGGTATATGTGCAGGTCAAATTCACAGTTCCACTATATCATGGTAATATAGCATGTCTTTAATAATGTACTCTAATGAGAAATGTCTTAAAATGCCATAGATAAAACAGCTTTCAGCACATACCCTGCAATACCCTGGTGACCTATTTTTGGATAATGGATATGCAGATTATTTATTTATCTTCTATTGCTTTTTATTGGAGATAATGTGTCTATTAATACCTTACACTCTGGTATGCCTTAACACTAATAATACCCATTAATTTCTGGTTAACGTTTTTGTAATATGCCATTAAATCTTTACATAAACGGTATAGAAAACGTTTAGCTTTTTATCTTCATTGTAAACCTCAACGGTATCTTATATTTACAAAACAGACGTCCGAAATAAAGTATTCAAAAATGCTTGAAGCTCATTGGGGCAAAACCCTTTGCCTCATACCTCCATGGCAGGAGGGGTCATTCCGACCCCCGCCGAATATGTGTACTTTGTATTTCCACGTTCTCCCCACGTGAGGGTTTCCTCCCACAGTCCACAAACCATGCAGTTAATTGTGTATTTATTTGTCCATAATGTGCGCGTGTTTCAATGTATGTGTTGCAATGGATCAGTATCCCTTCCAGAATGTACCCCTGCCCTGTTTCCTGTGACAGGTTCCAGCCCCCCGCCAATTATATGCTAGATAAGCATCTGGAAGTTTGACGGATTTAAAAAACAAGTTTAAAAAAATAGGATACGCATACCATGCTAAAGTTTGTGTGAAATTTGGCACTAGTGTGCATAACTAAAATGTTTTTTAAAAAATTTAGGTCCTGTTGTCTTGTAAATGAGTTACTGCATAAAAATGATTAAATATTCTAAGTAATATACAGCCTAGTCCATCAGCTCAATAGTAGAGTTACTTGTGAGCTTGCTAAACAAGTAAATGTACCTTTATGTACAATATTTAATATCCATGTTAAATTTAATACGATCGTAAGGATGTTCTGGCAAGTTCGAGCGTCCAGCAGCTGATAGTTTAGTAGGCTGTGTCCTTTCTTTGCGCTTTCACTCATCGTTTGTGTAAATAAACAGCATAAATAAGAGAACACTTATGTAAAACACTTTGAGTGTAGACGTATCATGCGGGAAAGCAGCGATCGTATGGGGACCCGCTCGGCGCAGCACGTCACTCGGGGGCCAGGCTTGGTAAACTGATTGACACGGGGATAGTTACCTGCGCTCACCCGGCACTATCGGGCATCTAAGCGGCGGACCGGGGTCGGGGGCGACGACTGGCGGATTATCTAGGTAAGTCGGTCTGTTTTCGTAAATTGCAGGCGTGCGATTTGCCCCTGTTAGGATTATGTGCGTCGGTTTCGCCTCCCTTTGTTAGAACGGCTAACTTGGACGGACGGCTAGGCAGCTAACTGGGAGTGAGCGCTGCCCAGTCTCCATGCGTGGCGATTCTGGGGACGGGGCGTCCGATCTGTCACTTACGGCGGCTCGGCTTGTCGCTCTTTAATGCCCGGTTCTGACACAGCCTGCCCGCCGGATCCCCCTGCGATGGCGAGTAGGGACCGTCCACGCCGCGCTAAGTTAGCCACGCCGCCGGATGGTCCCATGCGTGTGAGCCGCGCGCCCGGACTGGGGGGGGGGACAAAAATGGCCGCACGTGAGTTCATACGCTAAACGTCCCCGTAGTTTATTTTAAAAGCCCGAAACGCTCCCGTCCTGTACAGAGATTAATGCGTGATATATGATGGGAGCGCAAGTTACGATATTTCGGAGCTTCGCGTCCGCGGGGGCGCTCAGCTCGCCCTGACCCGAAGTTGCCTCGTTGATTAACCACACGAGGACGGTGTGAAATTGAATAGTAAACAGGCTTTTTATGCAGCAGCAGATTGTTATAAGGGAGAGGCTGGTGAGTGCATCGCTGGCCTGTATTTTAAAAAAGGAAAAATGAAAGTTAACGTAGTTCCTAGTGGGAGGCGCGCCGTCGCGTGTCTCTGTAAGTGCGGGGTTTCAATGAAGCCATGTGGGTACAGTCATTAAAAATGTCTCCCAGCGCAAAATGTTACGAGATCGAGCTAACCTTGTATTTAAAAAGAAAATACCCCTCGTTCTTAAACAGTGCTAACGGGCACGTGCGCTATAACGGAGGGCGCTGTATGGGGCGACATGACTCCTCTAACAGCTGCGCCCGGATCAGTTATGGGCTTAATCCCATAGTAGTTATAGTTAGAGTCGGGGATCAGTAAGCTGATTCCCGGTCCATAGATACGGTGCATGTGGATGGGGGGGGGGGGGGGGGGGGGGGGGAGGGCGCTTTGTTCAGTAATTTTTTTTTTTTGCCTGGAAAGTTGTGCAAGATGGACAGCGTGTCGCGTGTTAAATATAGAGCAGCATGGACACACCTCGGCGGCTCCTTCCTTACTGCCCCTGATCGGCACCGTCTATAGGGAAGTCATTTCTGTAGGAGCCGCAGAAAGGTGAAGTGACTCCCGATCGGGGCCCTTTTGGGTGGGGGCGTGTTGTATCTCAGGGCAGGTATTACGGGAGGCGTAGGTAGTCAGTGGGTTGATAAGGAGTGGCTATTCGGGGATAAGGGACATCGGGGCATTTAGAAAGTTTACAGAGAGGTGTGTGTGTTGTGTATGTGCATTATAATCTTAATGTATATAATCTGCTACATTCCTTTGTGTACATTTTTATTTCCTCCTATGTGTAACTAAAATCCTGCCACGTTTGTATCCCTGTGTGTTTTTTGTTTGTTTGTTTTGTCACTGTGTGTCGTAAAATAACATTTCACTGCAAGTCATTCTCTATGATTGGAATGTGACAAAATTTGAGTTTGTTTTATATATCCAGTTCCAATCGTTATACGTGTTAAAAATGATTATTTTTGTCACTGTAGTCAACAATGTGAATTTATTTTACAGCTGATGTATCACCAGGTTAACTGGCATTCTTCAGCACCACAAAAACGCAACCGAAAGCTGGGGGGTAGGCTGTTTACCAGCAAGAAGTTAGACTGACGGCCAGAATTGCTAAAGAGAGAGAGAGTGTGTGTGTGTGTTTGTAGATTAGTAGTATCTCCTCCGTGTGTGTGTGTGTGTGTGACAAGCACAGTAGCTAACTGGGCCCCTGACGACGTCTGTTTGAGATAGGGGTGTTGTCCACACCTGCTGTTTGTTTGAGGTGGAACCGACCCTTAATCTCCGCCGCCTCATGGCCGCTCCACATCATAATCTACTGCAAAAATGAGATTATACAAATCCGTATTAGGAGAGCAGTAATCGCCGCCGATTTCCCCACAGCCTCCTCCCTGTCGTTCATGAGGGCTGGGCATATGCCGCACTGCCACCCTGCGCAGTGAGACCTATTAACAATGTATAATCATGTCTTAAAGGTTTGGGCACGCCATATTTCCCCAGTTGTTTTGTATTGAAAAGTTATGTGCAAATATTTGTAGACTGCAGTCTTATTGGTCTAACATTAGAGGCCTAATTCTCACTGCATGTGCAGTTTTAACAGCCTGGTTACATTGTACCTGATCTGTTTTCTTTTGCGTATAAATTAATTCGCTGCAGATTTCCTTGAAGATGCAGTGGCCGGTTCTGTTTAGGGTTCTCCTGAGAAATGTACCTTTTCCAGCAGAAGTGTCAAGTAGTAATGGCTTATCTTAGTTCTACCAGAACGTAAGTCGAATTGCTTAAGTAAGGTTATATCAGTATGGTAGCCTGAACGCTCAGGTTTGATTGTTTATTCATAATGGTATAATTGCATCATTAAAAATTGTAATGGATGCATGCTAATTATTCTTAGCATCATTTCCATTTAGTCTTTATTAATCAGTCAGTCAGGTTCTCTTCAAACTTTAATTGTTGTGGGTATTCTGTATTGTTTCGTTTAGCGGGGTGGGAAAGTGGAGGGGAATTTACTTGATGTTTGATTCCAGACAACATTAGTCAGACTGAGGTACCAGATATACTGTTTATGTGGTGTAGGCAAAGTCAAGACCCCTGCTAGAGATTAATCATTCAACTAGAGATTAATCATTAACTCTGGGTTCTGGGGGTTCCCTAACACTGCCCGTCCTCTGGCTTTCTGATGTTTGCGCATCGAGAACACGTCGTATCAAGCCCTCCACTCTTCCAGAATGTTCCCTAAACGTCCCCTAAGAGAGCTCCAATGCCCATGCCCATATCTATATTGTCTGTAGCTGCTTGTAGCTGGTGCTTCCTCCTCTGGGAAGGAGACAGGACAGTGGAGGTAAGGCTACTTTGTAGTATTGTGGGGTTAAGTGATCTGGGGTTAAGTGATCTGGGGTTGGGTGATCCTTTCTCATTGTTGGGGCCGCTGCAGTGACTGCAGTCCTTTTTAAAGGGAAAGTTTCATACTAAATTATAGCATTTGAGGCCACAGTGGCATAAAAGTCCTTTGGCACTAATTTTAAGGTCAGGCTGTACAGGGAAATGACTCTCTCGTCCTCATTCCTCATAAACTGGATTCTTGTTTGTAGGGAAGAGGGCTCTCACTGATCATTGTATTGTTAGTGTTAACTGTCCGTTACATTTTCATTGATGTAGAACTGTTTGGCTAACTTTATGTCCAACACGTCCTCTAAAATTTCTGTTGCGAGACGGGTGAATTTTACAGGTAAGTTGCATGCGTTGCTATCTTCATCGGAAATTAACGGTAGCAAAAATGCAACAAGAAATCTTGGAATGTCCCTAAATCGAATATTCCAGTTTAGGCCAATAAGCCATCATTTCATCTTTATCCATTTCCATCTCTAACACCCAGTCATACAAACAGCACTGTTGTTCAAACTACGTACGTAGCTTTATAACTTGCAGTAACTGTGAGTACATGCTACTGTGAATCTGGGAGAGACAAATTTTTATTTTTTAATAACAGTGTTCCCCCAAAAACAATCAGATTTCTGTTGGGGGCGTGGCTACGGATTGTCTGCCTAGTCCTGGCTTCGTGACCTGCCCATCGAGAGCTTTTACGGGTGCCTTTATGTCAATTTACCTTTTACTGTATGTTAAAGTAAAAGACTTTTATAGAAACCAATAGAATTCCTTCCTAGGTGTAAATAACGTGAGAGGTTCAGTCGTTAAAACATTCTCAACGGCTCACAGGTTAAAAATAGTACGTAATTTGAAATATTTGCGATATTTTTTTTGTTTTGTTGAAGGGATCGGTTTGCCTTTACAGCTGTAAAACAGCCTTTAATTTCCCCAAATATTTTAATAGACATTCAACAGTTTTTTAAAGAGGATATAAAAAAAAAGCCTGTGATGAAGTTTTCATTTTAACAATAATTTAATGCATTATACATATTTACAAAGGCCTATATGTATATAGGCATATAAATAAAAGCCTGAATGTAGTCGCCTCCTGTTGTCGCATTCAGATGGTTGTTCCGTACACGCTTCCCTTTGGAACGGTAATAGTACGCTTTTTATTTACTCATGTTGTCCACAGATAGCTGCTGGACAGTACTATGAAACACAAATAAGATATAAGCGCTAATAAACTACAGCTTTCACATCGGCTGATGAAGAGCACAGCCATCTTAAATTCGGGGGTGTGGGCTGCAGAGGTTCCTCTGGCGGAATTCCGACTTCAGGGGGCATTCTGGTTGAAACTTCTGAGTAGCGACTCGGAATTTCTGATCTCGTGGAAGGATAAATATCAGGTTGTGATGCAGGCTGGGTGGCACAGCGCTTCAATGGGTAGCCCTTTGCCTCTTGCCTGCAGTTAGCAGATTATTAGCATGGGTTTCGTCCAATCAGTGTCTTTAATTGCACTTATTGTGTGAATATGTGAGCCTGTTATTGGCTGGCATCCCACCCAGGGTGTCCCCTATCTTGTGCCTGGGGCTTCTGGGAAAAGGCTGCAGGCTCACCGTGACCTGGTACAAGGTGCATGACACTCTACTCCCCGCTGTTGTTTTTCCCCTCTTATGGGACTGCAGTTATTTCGCTGGTTAGTAAGGACCTAAATAGGAGTTCCTGTCACGGGAGACCCAGCTGTCTAAACAGATGCAGTTTGAAATACAGCGCACTGAAGTTTGCTTTGAACTGAAGCATTGGCTGAAGAAATAGATAGTGATGCAACTGGCTAACGGGGAGCGATCCAGGCGTGTGCACCTGGGACCCTGGAGAAGGGGGCATCACGGTGGACCCGGCCCAGAGGAGGTCACCTTGGGGGAGACGGCGGCCGGGGGCATGCCGGGCTCGAACCCCACTGCGCTGATGCCGCAGGATTCGTCAGCTGGTATCTGCGCGGTCTAAAAAATAAAGTAGATCTAAAAAGGCTCTGGGTCACACACAGGCACACGCAGCGTTGTGTAAGAGCATAATTGATCGGAAAACTATAATTTTCCATAGAGTAGCGCTGGATGACAAGTGGGTGAAGTAGAGGCTTCGTGTCAGTAGGAGGGCGAGGCCGGGAGACTTGGTGATCTCGGTTATTAATTGGAGACTGGTAAAGCAGTGGTTATATAAGTCAGAGCCGCCGCTTTCCTTTGGTGGGTCGCATTAGGTGCTGCGAGTTCTTCTGGGATCGCATGAATGTATGGGGTAGGATTCGTTGATGTGGATCTCGTCAATGCGGCTTTTGCCAGCTTTGGATTTGGCCGGGCGGGAGTTTGGTTCCCTATGGAGCTGAATCTGATGCCCGGGAAGTATTTATTTACAGGTAGATGTGCAGGAGTTGTATGTGTGCCCACGTTTGAGGATTTTTTTATTTGTTTGTTTGTTTGCTTTTGTTGAAATTGTTTTTAATTTTCAGTTTGTCTGTTTGGGTTCAGTTCTGAAGAAAACAATGTCGGTAAACTCGAGCAGGTTTTTTTTTTTTTTTTTTGTAACCATGACTACTTTTGTAAATTCCTGGTGAGAACGTGGAGTTCAGCCGAGATTCCCATTTTGATATTATCAGGAGTTTGGTATTGTCAGGAAAAAAAGCAGGTGAGATTTAGCCATCTGCCAAGGACCCGAATCGGACAGGACAGTAACGTCTGTCGAGCTTCTGTCACTGAAAGGATCATCCCAAATCAGTCTGGCAGAAACGATCATGCCATTTTTTTTCCTTCATCCTTATCGCTGAAATGAGTGTCAGTCATCTGTAGTGCGACTGACTGGTCCTGTCTGGTCAGTCCAGCGTCTCTTAGGGAATGAGACTCCCGGTATTTCCATCACCAGGTGTCAGCAGATGGGCTTGAGGGCAAAGCTGTACATCCGTCAGGTGATGTGACTGCGAGTGCTGTCCAGTCTGTCAGTCGGGCTCTCCTGGGTGCTTCATCCAGCTCAGGTCAGCCCCTCTGGAAAGTGACTTCCTGTCTCCAAGTGCGCTCCGAGGGCTGCTTATCGCGCCGCTGCTCGGACTTTACACTAACATGCTTAAACTCCCACGCTGTTTTAGCAGAAGGCTCTTTCTGGCCTTTTAATCTCTCTTTTTCTCCCTTAATTATTCCATTTCCCCCATGCAGCCGATCGAAGTCGCGCTTTTCTTTTTAGGACACCGTGTGGTTACCGAGAATCAGAATAATCGCGGGGAATGGGTCTTGTCCAGAAACATTTGGTCTTTATTGGCACAACATGAACATTTGCAAACTCAGAACATACTGGAACACACACACCCTCTCACACGACTTGCTCTGACCATGAATAATGTTTAGTTAGAGCTGTATTAGTCCCTGGTTGGTCTGACGACTGTACCATTCTTTGGCTGTGGTACAGTGATTGGTCTCTGGGGCCAGAGATGCCGTCAGATGAACCTTTAACAATGTGTGTGACTCCACCGTTCTAGCATACGCCGGTTCCAGTTCCTCGCGCGTGCGTACGTACGTATACGATTTCTCTGTGGGCAGGCGGTTCAGCCGGTTTGATCTTCCCCTTTGCAGGTTCGGCCGTGACACGGAGCGCCGGATGAGAAGCTCCTAGGCTTCAGGGCTCCGGAGCCGCCTCCTGGAATAGGGTACAGAGCCCAGGGTGAGTTTCCCAGAGATCACAGGCCTCCGGGGTTACAAGTTGGTGAATGTTCTGGAATATGAGCTGCTGAGTGTGATAAGCCACAAAAAAAGGGAAAAACAGACTCGATATGTGGGGGAAATGTTAAACTTCTGGTCGAAAGTGAGTCGTGTCTTTCATATGGGAATGACCTTTCCATAATGGACCTTCTCTTTGGGGAAGTCTGTGCATCTGCCGGTCCTGGCGATTGGGATTAGTGACCATTCTAAGGATTTTGTGGAGGATCAAGGAAGCAAAACTTTATTGGTGCTTTCTGCAGACCGGTTAGGATGCACTCGGGGAATTGGCATGATGGCATGACGTGCAGGGTTAAGGTTAGGGGTATTTCAGTGTGGGTTCAGGGCTGTTCAGCTTCAAGCCAGTGCCCCAAAATATTATATCCGTAAACATACATGGGAAATGGATTTATCAGGGCATTAACGTGCTTGGTTAATTGTCCGAGACTCCTTGTTTCAACGGTAACCATGTTATTTTTTTTTATTTTTTTTTTCTAAACAAAAAAAAAAAAAGAGCTATTTGCTAATGCAGAGAAGTTGTATGACTTGGATGTTTTTAATCGTAATTTAATGGTTAGATCATCTGGTTTAAGGTTCCTGTTGTTTTTGTATGTACTTGCTAAGCTGTATAAAAGCAGATCCTAGATAATTGTCTCCCTACCGACCCCTCCTGCTCCGCTCGCGGTGACTCCCTACCGACCCCTCCTGCTCCGCTCGCGGTGGCTTGTCGCTGGATATCGGTTCCTGGAGTCTGAGGAAAAGTACACAAAACACTTCCGAGAACCAAGACATTAAAACGTGATATTTTAAAAAAGGATTTTATAATGTTTATACAATTAGCCCAAGAAATAATGGTATAATACTTTTATACTGTGTTTAATCACATTAGTCTCAGTTTTTAAATTGTATATTTCTGTTAATTTCATTTGAGTTGGGGGGGGGGGAGGGTAGTGACTTGATCCCCAGTGTTGGCAGAGAAATGTCTCCTTTGCCCCCATCTGCTTTCTCACAAACGTATGTCACTTTGGTTAAAAGCACCTGCTAAATTAATTTTCTTTTTTTTCTTTGTTTATTTTAGTGTATCAGCCTTGTCATACAAGCATGAAATTTGTCATACAGCTCCTCCCCCCCCAAATGTGGGTTCTGTTTAATGAATGCTGCCTTTGAGCCCCTAACCTCACCACCGCTGGGATCAGGTGTGAAACTGTGTCTGGCCACACCAGAATCAGGATGCTCTGTTTAAGCATCTCTTTGGCGCGCCTGTCGTCTGCCTGGGCTCCGGTTTTGGCCCCCCGGGGACCCGTCACATGGTCGGTGGGGGTCACCTGATGCATAGCTAATGCCATATCGCAATTGTTACCCAGTAGTCCCTGCCAGTTCCTATGAGGTGCTATAAATTATAAATTATAATATGATTCAACATGAATTGAATTGCATAATTCATTACGAACAGAAGCTAGTTTCTCTGTCCTTTATGGCAGAGGCCGAGAGTGTGTTTGTATAGCAATAATTTTGTACGCATCAGTAATACCCCACTGAGTCCTGAGATTGTGAACTTGCAGAGTTTTGTTGTCAGTTGTGGACGTGCGTGAGGAGCGGTGCTGTTATATGGCTGAAACGCCCTGAGGCTCCTGTGCCGCAGACACACACAGCAGCACGTAGGATGGTGGTGCTCATGCCATTTTAGGAAACAAAAACCATCCTTCCGTGACACGGGGGTGTGGCTTGGTCTGGCGCCGGAGGCCCCGCCTCCTCACTGATGTGGGGTCTCTACGTCCTCTAGCTCTGTCGGCGTGAGCGGAGACCGGCCCAGTCGCCACCTGGTCCCCTCTGCCCTCTGAGCCGCTTGCCGCGACATCGGCCTCTGGCACGGGAGACATGACGGCGGCCAACGCCAGGTGCACGTCGGGTAAGCTGCTTGGATGGCGTATCTGACCGCTCCGTTGGTGGATCCGTGTTTGACGACGATCTTCCGCTCGCGGCCCCCGAGCCGGAGTGTGGGCGTTTGCTGGGAAATTTTGTTGGAAAGTTTTCCTGTCCCACAAAACGTGTGCAAGAAGGTGATAACTGATCAGTGACAGTCCAGTGGAAAAGTCTAGGTGTGTTTTCCTTGGGACTGAATTCTTAAATGTTGAAAGTGAGCAAGGCTTTCGTCCTGATCTGTGGAAGCAGATGCTTTGGTTGGGAGAGTGTGGGTTCCTGCATCTACAGCCTGGACTGTGTTGCTACTTATTGTTGGTTGAAAACTGGCAGTAGATGAGGGATGGCGTGTGCCTGTCTGGGTCCATGTTCTTGCGGTCAGAAGGTCACTGGTTGGAATCCCATGTTCGGCAGAGTGATTTCGCCGTTGGGTGCTTGAGCAAAGTCCTGTTACTCCGGGGATGCTGGCTGACCCTGCTCCCTGATCCTTACTTCAAAGATTTCTTTGGATAAAAGAATCTGTTCAATAATGTAATAGGGTTTCTTGCAGTAGAAATCTGACCGTAAGATCGTTCACTGAACACGGTGTGGCGCATGTCTAAAGTAGTGTGTTGTATATACAATGTTAACCAGTCCAGTTGGCTGTTGCGATGTTGAATGAGACCTTTATTTGTACGTGTGTATGGGCTGCGTACTGGATGAACTGGAATTCCGGCAGGTACGTTCTGACCCAGGATATGAAAAGCCTTTGAAAGTCACTGTGAGGGGCCCGGCTTGCCGTCTGGGTTAATGCCGGTTCTGGTTTTCTCATTTAAAAATAACAAGGTCAGAACGCGGGTAGTTTCTCTCGCCGCCTCATGACAGGGCGGCCCTTTTGCGTGACCATGCCAGTCCGCTGGTTGCCCTCCTCCGGATTCCGTGCTTCTTGAGACTCACTCCGTGACGGTGAACCTGACCGAATCCGTGTCGACGGCGGATGGCGGCTGGCTGATTCCGGAGTTTTCCGTAGGAGTGGTGGTGAGCGGGTGGGGGTGGGGGACTGCGTTGGCACACGGCCGTTGCTGCGTCATCTCGGGAGACCTGCGATGTTGCTAAATGCGACCAGCTGTTACTGCACAGCCCTCCCCCAGGAGACCACCACCTCGTCGCAGCTTGAGGGGAGAGCCGGCGTTTGCGATATGGAGGTCTACCACAGAGCATACTGCACTCAGCCCGCAGTGCATACCTGCTCTCGCCATTGTATCTTCACTACCATCATTTGACCTGTGAACATTCTTCCTCGGCCTGGACATCTCAAGAAGGCTGCTGCTTTTTGGAAATGCATAAACCTTTAGTGGCCAGGTGATGTCCTGCACTGTGGTGTTGCCGTTATGTAATGAGGTTTGCAAAGCTGAGGGACGGAGCGTTGGGTGGACGTGAGGGACAGAGCGTTGGGTGGACGTGAGGGACAGAGCGTTGGGTAGAGGTGAGGGACAGAGCGTTGGGTGGACGTGAGGGACAGAGCGTTGGGTGGAGGTGAGGGACAGAGCGTTGGGTGGAGGTGAGGGACTGAGCGTTGGGTGGACGTGAGGGACTGAGCGTTGGGTGGACGTGAGGGACAGAGCGTTGGGTAGAGGTGAGGGACAGAGCGTTGGGTAGAGGTGAGGGACAGAGCGTTGGGTAGAGGTGAGGGACAGAGCGTTGGCTGGACGTGAGGGACAGAGCGTTGGCTGGACGTGAGGGACAGAGCGTTGGGTGGAGGTGAGGGACAGAGCGTTGGGTGGAGGTGAGGGACAGAGCGTTGGCTGGACGTGAGGGACAGAGCAGAATGATTCACCGGTGGTGTGTAAGTCTGCGGTGGCTTTCGGAGGTGGGCTGCTAGACTTGCTTGTTCCCCAAGCGCACTAAGTGTCTCTGGAGGGAAATGTAACTTCTGATTGGCCATTAACTGATGGGGTTACCTGTCCCATTCAGTCCGAGCCTGGATCACTTCTCCAGCTAAGTCCGTTTCGCTGTTCTGGAATCTTCCTGTGGACGATCTGCAATCTGTCCTCACGCCGGCATCAGGTCCACTGGAATGGTGATTCCCTTACCGGATGACAGTCTGCTGCAGAGTACGGGGAGTTCTTCTGTTTTTTACGTAATTTTCTCTTATTTGTTCACACTTTATTCGGCTTGTGTTCTGTGGCTCTAACACCATTCCTTGTGGTATCTGCACTTAACATAATTTGCATAACAAATCATAAATATACAAATGTAAAATCTATTCGGGTCTCCCGTTAATGCTTTGGGTCATCCGTAGTACGAAGTTACGTAAAAACCTGTGAATTTTTAATAGGATTAGCAGTTACTGTGCTGTGTGTTTGGTTTATGTAATCTTTTAACTCTTTCCTTACTTTTATCGGGAAATGACGTGTCATCTGGTTTGCGCCGTTTTACTAAATCGGCTGCAGAAATTCTGCACATCCTGGTAGACATTCTCATCTTTCTGTCTTTAGCCCTGGGAAAGACATTGATACGTTTCATCTGCATCTACACCCGTCTGTCCTGTCCCTTGTGTGTCAAGACGGCAGGAAAGCTCTACTGGATGAATATCCCCTTAACCTCCAGAATTCAGTCACCCAGAGGTCACAGTTTGGTGAGATCAGCTTCATGGCTGTTCTTTGCAGACCCTTTACAGTTAATTTGATCACAGTAATATTTAATTTGCCGCCTTTAGGTGAGACACAGCACTGTATAAAGTGTGTGAAATGGATATTTCCTGCCTGACTGGTACAAGGTCTGTGTTGTCTGCTCAAAATTTAGTGACGTCTTTCCCAAAAGTTTTCTTGACGCTAACCTGTGTCATTAGTGATATTATGTTGCTGGGTTGGGGGAGGGGGGTTGGGTTTCTGATCCATGGGTGCAATAAGCAATACGGGCTATTAAATGACAAAAAGCTTATAATATTTTACCCTTTTGTAACCAGGATGGTTGTAAAGGTCCTTTTAGCCAGTTTAGTCGGGATTAGACATATTTGTAGGCAGGATAATCCGCCCATCTGTTTATGATAAGCAGGGGGGCAGCGACGCGGAGACAGGCGCAGGAGGTGTAAGTGCGTGGGGGGGGGGGGCTGGGAAGCCTCTCTCATACCCCTCCCTCTCTCGCTCCCTCCCCAGGCCTGGAGCGTAATGCGATGGCCTCCCCTGCTTCGCTGTCACAGGGCTTTGAAGCCATTTGTCTCTTCGAAACATAATAACCCCCCCAGAGCCCTGCACGTGGTAGGACATCTGTACAGTTTGAGGTCTCCCCGTTGGAAAGCTAGCAGTAATTTTTCTTCCTTTTTAATGGTTTTTCTTACTTTCTCTTACTACTTGTGTGTGACGTTTCAGGAGGCTGTGCTGAACATGACCAAATGGAGATATAGGTTAAACTCTTCAGCCCACTGAGCCCTTTAAATGGCTTGTGTCCCTACCGCTTGACTTACCGTCTCGGAGGCGGGTTTGCGTTCCTGAACTTGCGTGGCTTGTGTTCTCGGCCCAGCTTCGGTTGCGAGGCTCCGACTCGGGTTACCGCGGAGGCCGGCGGTCGGCGTGTCTCGGAGAGGCCTGCTAATTCCATGGATCCCGCCTTTTTCGGATCGTCGCCGCGCGGGAGGCCGAGGGCCTGTGAGCTTACTGCGTGTGAAGGGAGCACGACACGTAACGGCCCCTAGGGGGCGGCAGATTAGCATTGCCGTTATTGTGATCGGAAGATCGCCGGTTCAGATCCTGCGGTCAGAAAGGTGATGTTGCCATTGGCCCTAGAGGTAGCTTAGCCCACGGTCGCTCCAGGAACCGGCTGATCCTGCTTTCAGTTCTGTGTCACTGGATAAAAGTGCCTGCTAAATAAGAATGTAAATGTAGTTGTGGATATAAATCTAGCACACCCCAATTTGCGGGGGCAACAAGTGCCATGGCCTGTGTTTGATCGTCCTCTGGTGTGGGACTCGGTATGGCTGCCCTGGTAAGGGGCCTTGGGTTTTTTTTTTTTCTGGGGGTGGGGGCTGACACAGTTCTGCCACTCCAGCCTGTCGGACTGTGTAAGTAGGTCAGGGTGGGAGTCTCTCGCTCAGAAGGGCAGCACCGCGCCGTCCGATGTGTGTCAGCGGAAGGTCTAATGGCATCTCCCACCCCTCCCCCCTGGACCCGTGCCCCCCCCCCTTCCCCCCCAGCCATGCAGCAGGTCCTGGACAACCTCAG
>JAODLC010000140.1:18403520-18432307 GCA_026781145.1 Hippopotamyrus pictus
CCCGTGACCTGACCCCCCCCCCCCCCCCCCCCCCACATCTGCAGGCGCTGAAGGTTCTGAAGACGGCGGAGTTCATGCCGTTCGTCGTCTTCATAGCCGCCCCGGAGCTGGAGACGTTGCGGGCCATGCACAAAGCCGTCGTCGACGCGGGAATCACCACCAAGTTGCTCACGGTCTGTCCCGTTGGCATTTTCCAGGGCCGCCGGTGGCTCAGACCTCGAGGGCTGGGGGTTCAGATCTCATACGCACGCGGTGCAGGCTGTGTTTTTCCTCTAGGTATTCCAGTTTCCACCCGCAACCCAAAGACATACAGGCATTCTGGCCTGCCAAAATGGCCTTTGAGTGTGAGTGTGTGTACGTACGTGGTCTGTGAGGGCCAGGGTCCCAGCCGTGTGGCTCACGCAGTCTCCAAATCCCCTGGGATGAGTGATGGACTGATGGATGGATGGACTGATGGATGGATTGGTTTCTCGAGGCTCGTGTGATGTTCCGAGCCACCCTCAGTGACTAAAAAGTGATCCATACAGCCATCGCCTCAGATATGACCGTCTCTTTCTGTCTCACCATCAGGACAATGACCTAAAGAAGACGGTGGATGAAAGTGCGAGGATCCAGAGAGCCTACGACCACTACTTTGACCTCACGATTGTCAACAACAACCTGGACAAGGCGTTTGAGGAGCTCCAGGTGGCCGTGGACAAACTGGGCTCAGAACCACAGTGGGTCCCAGTCAGCTGGGTCTACTGAGCTTTGCGGACCTGATGCCGAGCAGGGTTGGGGGGTCACCTGCGTGGACCCCCACCCACAGAGCCCCAGGTAATGTGAGGTCACCCAGCACAGCGAACGGCACCAGAGACCTCTCCGTATGCTGACCCGTTTTCTACTACACAGACCAAAGGGAAGTGAACTTACATTTATTTTTTAATAACTTTTACCTTTTCACTAACCTCAATTTGGAAATGGATGTTTCAGTTTGTTTAGCGTATCTGTACCCTGGTTATCGCTGGCAGAGGCTAACACTTTGATCTACCAACCACTTCTAAAGTTTTATTTATTAATCTGGGTGAGGAGACCTCTTTCAGTGAAACATTACAGCTCTGTATCTCTCACCTTAAACATGTTTACAGTACATGCCTTGTCACCATGACGATTACACAACTCTCCTCTGTGAATCCCACTTTACATGAAAGTCAAGAGGAGGAACTTGCCCTAATTTCTGCTTCGTGCTCCTCATGGATGTCTTTGTGTACCTGACAACTTCAGCTAGGAGAGCTCAGGACGGTAGAAGCACACTTTTTGCAGGAAAGTTTGTCCATTTGTAGTTTTTCCAGGGTTTATGATATATCGGATAATTATCTTTAACAGACACACACGTTTTGCTTTACATGTAGCTTCTGGACCTCGATGCTCTTAGATCCCGCCTTCGGTATGCACTGCAGAAACACGTTGGCTCTTTGTTCTGTGCTCTGTTTAATGACTGGTGGTTTGTTTGTGCCTCTGAATGATGACCCACCCATTACCCCCCCCCCCCTTTTTGAGGGTAATTAGTCACGGAGAGAGAGACCAGCCTGCCTTTTGTTGTTCTTGCGTGTGAATTAACTTCTCCTTTTCATGTGACGGACATGCCCTAACAAATATTTTATAATGAAGAGACCTGTATTTTAAAATAAGTTTGATAAGTTTGCTTAATAAAGTTCAGGCTGCTGACAATTGTTTGCTTCAGATTTATTTATTTATTTTCTTTTATACAGTTTCCCCCTAAAATGGCTTCAAGCTGCTAACTGCAGGGGGGGGGGGAGACACAGGCTGGCTTGGATCCGTCACACAAAAATCTCTGCCACTGTTCCTTTCAGGGACTGTTCCTTCATTTTCCCAGGGGATCAATAAACTAGCAAAATTCCTTTAACGGCAATGGATGTATTTTACCTGTACAGAGAAAATGAAGGGAGGCGAGGAAGATTTGAGACATTTCTGATGGCGAATGGTGGTTTTAACTAATAATCCATGCTGGATTTTTTTTTTTTTTAAAAAAAAAAACATTTGTTGTTAATCTGAAATCGACAACACAGTGCTGCCCCCTAGCTTCTAGCTTATTATTTGTGCTAATTCAGAATTTTCCCTCTCGTGGCTCAGCTGAGCTTGGATGGCTCTTGTCTCGCATGGCTGCTTCACTCCGATACCCGATACGGGTTTTCATACTGAGCGTGTGATGATACGGGAATTTAAAAAATGGGATAAAATGCCCCAAAATCTTCAGGGATAACGTAAACGTTAAACTTCATATCCGATACGCGCGACCAGCCTCCCAGCCGGCTACACTCGTTCACGGTGCGGACAAGCAGGCGAGCCCGCGGACCACAATGCACAGAACCAGGGGGCCGAACCCGGGACTTTGGCCCACGTCCCCTCGTACAGCACCCCCCTCTCCGTGCAGGGTCACTCTGCAGTGGTGACAGAGCCACACTGCACTCTGAAAGGCACCATCGCCCAGCAGGGTGGGGAGGTCTTCATCCCTCACTTGGCCTTCATCGCCTTCTTCGAAACTTTCTACCTGTGGAGGTCGGAGAGAGGCCAGTCAGCCAGAAACTTCTAGAAAGGTTCCCGCTGTATACCCACGATAAGAATCCAGTGAACACCACTGCAGCTAGTACCTCACTTACCTAAATGCTAAAATCAGTATTGCTTAAAATATGTCAAACATTAAAAAAAATAAAAAATAAAAAAAAACAATTTCCACTCACCAAATGCTGCAAAACCTGTAGTACAGATGGAGCGCAACAGTCTCCAAGAGCCGCCAAAGCAGCGTCAGTCATTTCTGCAATTTAGCGATGTGCACAGGAGGGTAAATAACAGGTGCGTCTGAAAAGGTCATTTTAACAGGCTGCTTTCAAACGTAAACAGCCAGAGCTGTTAACAGCCTGAGTTCGGCGCGTCTGTAATGTGCCGCCACTCACCTTCCATGGCGCTGACCAGCATGTGCACGGCCAGCAGGGGGGAGGAGCCAGGCACTTCCCCGGCAGTCTCTTCCTCACCCTTCAAGAGGTCCAGAACCGACTGGGCCGTCCGCTTCAGCGGAAGCCCCTCCTCCAGCTGCCCCCAGCCAATCGCCTCGCCGCGGTGATGCCGATCCAACTTGTGAGGGGATCAGAAGGAGAAGCCCGGTCAAAAGCAAATGTTTTGCGATACGACCAGACTTCCCAGGAACGTAGCTAAAGCTGGACCTGTGATCTTTCCGGAAGGTGCGTATTTGTTCCCCATTCCGGGATGCAGCGTTACAGGCTATAATCCTGCTGGCTGACATCTGGCTCGAACCCGGGTTTCCTGACTCACCACGTCCCCCAGCCAGGTGATGGCTGCTCTATCCAGCACCATCTCCTTCAGGAAGTCAAACAGTCTGCATCTGATATGTGCTGGAATCTCTGCCAGCTGCTGGAAATGCACATTCAGCCCCTTCAGATCTGGAGGAGAGTTCAGGTTAGCGATGTCAGACAACTCTGCTCTGAAGAGCACAAATTCTACGCTGCAAAATAATCAAATAAATTGAGAAATTTTAGGAAAGTCAAACCATAGGCTTTTTTTAAAGCATCTTATTTAGATTGTTTTCATAATTTTCAGGCGTGGCCAGGCTTACACAGTCACTAGGAAATAGTGGGCAAATATGGCAGTTACCTGGCTGCCCTAGGGTAACTGATTTTTTTACAGATATTCCCCCTTAAAAACCACATACAATTTTAATGGTTGTTTCCTGAATCTTGTCTTGATGATTCTGGTTTATTTTTAGGCTACGTACCCGCGCACCCTCCAGCCCCCCCCACCGCGGCAGCTGGTACCTTTCAGCATAACCTGAAGTGCCGCCCCCTCGGGACTCTGTGGGTCCTTAAATTCCTTCGCAGTCGGTCCCCCCCCAGCCGCAACTCGGGCTCCTCTGCTGGAATCCACTTCAAACCCACCCTGGACTTGAGGCAGCAGGCAGAGGTCTGTGGGAGCGCAAGCAAACCGACTCGGGCTTCTGGGTAATGGAGGGATGCATGATCAACACTAGAGGGAGCCCTTGTGTGCTCATGCCTGACAGTGCTGACAGGCCACTGCACCCCGCTACACCTTCACTGCAGGACAGACAGGTACTGACCATACTTCCCGTGGGCTTTCACTTCAAGCTCGATGATGCTGTAGGCGAGGACGGTCAGAGGAGGAATCTCCAGGGACACTTTGCTGTCCATGTATAGGCTTCCACCGTTCTTCACTGAAACCTGTGAGATGTCAGGATTCATCAAGTCAGAGGTCATCAGTAGTGTGTTTTGTACCCTGTGCCCTATGTTGCTTCCCAGTCTTGATGAACAGAAGATGGATGGATTTTTCTGACTGGATTGAGCTGGATCATCCATGCTCTTGTCGAACAGTATTTTGTAAAGTTACTGTACAAAGCAAGCTTTAAAAAAAAGTGAACAAAAAATATATAGAATAATTCTTAAAAATATTCTACCTATCATACCTCCCAAGTATCACTAGATTCTAGCCAGAATCATTTTCCTAACGCATGGCTGCAGTGACTTCACTGTGCAGTGATGACGGCGATGTCATTCTGCAGCCACCCCGATCCCGGACGCCTAAACAGTAAATCGCAGCCGGTTGGGAGCCCGTTTCCAGTGAAAGCGACCGTTCCAGTGACTAACTGCAAGACGGCTGCTATACGCCCTCACCTGTATCTTGTGCTTCCGGAATCCCAGGGCTGTGGCACAGTCTCCCTGCTCCTGGACCTGCTCGTAGATGGTGCACTGCTCAGTGGTCAAAATCCTCTCCTTCACCACTCCAAACGCTTCCTTTTGCTGTTCTCTGATCTGCTTAATCAAGCAGTGCTCCAAATTCATAAGTCTGCCAAGGAAATGGTCATTGTTTCAAACCCTGAAACCGTAATCTCCTTCCAAATGATGGGCAGAGCTGCCATACAGGTAGTTCCCAGACTAAAGTTCACTTGACCTACCTGTCCCTGGACTCCTCCAGAAGTTTCTGAACATCCACCTCTTGTTTCTTCAGGGTGCCAAAGGAGGACTGTAGCATGGAGGACGTCTCTCCCTCCAAGTTTAAGTTCACCGGACTCACTTCTGCGTCCAACTTCCCTATCTTGATATCTCCATACACCCCCTCGTACTTCAGGAATTCGGATTCCTGTGCGTCTGAGAATGATTCAGACATAAATTTATGTAAACGTTTTGAATTTATAGTACTATTGCACTATGTTTTAGTCTAGATGTGTATCCTTGGTCCAGTAAGAAATGAAACCCAAATAGTTGAATCATGCATAGTATGCAAGGGTGAACGTATTCATCTATTGGGATAACTGCTTATATCAGTATTTCCCAATTCGGTCCTCGGGGATCCAGCTGGTCCATGTTTTTGCTCCCTCCCAGACATTCCACATTTTTGCTTCCTCCCAGACATTCCACATTTTTGCTTCCTCCCAGACATATCACATTTTTGCTTCTTCCCAGACATTCCACATTTTTGCTCCCTCCCAGACATTCCACATTTTTGCTCCCTCCCAGACATTCCACATTTTTGCTCCCTCCCAGACATTTCCACATTTTTGCTCTTTTGAGCAAACATGTGGACTGTCTGTGGGTCCCCTAAGACCAAACTGGGAAACACTGGTTTATATAGTACAAACTCCTGAAGAGCCTGTCCCATCATACACGTGGCACGTGACAGGGGACTCTGCGGTTGACATGGCAGCCCATCAGGGGATGTACACACTCACACACAATATGGGCGACTTCTAGTCACCAATCCACCTAACCACCTATTCTTGGAGTGTGGTTGGGAACCTGCCATCGTTCCTACATGCAAACTACACACACATACATAAAGCCAGGGACAGGAATCAAACCCACGACCATGGAGGTGTGGAACAATACTGAGAGCCTCTGCACTTGTAGAAAAAATATCATTATACACACCATGGTTTGTTTAGTACTAAGACTAATTTCAGGATTGGTTCTTGTCCTGCCCCTGTTGGTATGTCCTTAACTCCTAGTGTGTTTTTCTGTTCCCTGGGCTGCAGTGTGGCGTAGCAGGACGGTGGCTAACTGCTTAGCCTATCTCCCCTTTTATCTCCATGGGTTCAGGTCTGGCCAGAGGCCAGCATTGTATGTCAGTTACTTGGTATATTTCTGTGTGGTTCCCTGTTTTGCTCACTGTTTGTAGTATGTTCAGTTTCCCTTGTTTTAGTTTTCTTTGGTGTCTGAACCTTCTGTATCTGTTATTTGACCTCAGCTGCTCCTCGCTGGTTCTTATAGCCCACACCTGCACCTTGTTAGTCCTCCTTATCAGTGTATTTAAGTGCCTGCCTTTGTTCTGTTCCTTAGGCAGTCATTGTAGTTTGTAGCTGTGACTGACTGTGTTTATAGGTGTGCTGTCTCCGTGTTGCTACGTGAGTTTCCTACCTACTCTTGGTCTTGTTGCTCCCTGTCGTCATTTAGTTTTGACCCCTCAAACTCCCCTTTATTTTCTGTTCCCCCTTTGTGTTCCTTCTGAGTTAAAATCTTCTGAGCCGCTCCATGGATTGTTCCTCCTTCATGATGCCCCCATGTAACAGGTACGTTAGGCAGGGGTGCCACTGGAGATTCTGGGCCCCAGACCAATCTATCTCATTCTTTTTCTTTATCTAATCTATCATCAATCAATCACTCAGGGGACCTTAACTCCCCCCACCCCGGGTGTAGGTTAGTCTGACCATCTGGATGGTATCTGATTTGGCATGAATCTGGTACCATTTCTACAATTATAATCCCATAAGTCTGTTTGAACATACCTGCCTTAATTTCCTTGTCTCCCAGTAACACGTCACTCAGAGTGAAGTCCGATGGTATATATTTTGGCGGCTTCCAGAACCAAACAGGCTTCGACTTCACAACTATTGAAAGGAGAAGCAGCTTGTCCGAGTCATTGAGTCGGGACACGGGGATCAGACAGCCATCCGGGTCGATCTCTCTGACGAACTTTCTGGTGGCTTTAGCGAACATCTGGAGCGATACAGGAATACAGATGCGATGCAAATGTATGAGTGTCAGCATTTAAGCAAGAAGAAAAGGAAACAAAAGGGTGAATAGATTTTTTTTTTTTTTTTTTAAGCTGTCAAACCATATT
This sequence comes from Hippopotamyrus pictus, assembly GCA_026781145.1. NCBI lineage: Eukaryota > Metazoa > Chordata > Actinopteri > Osteoglossiformes > Mormyridae > Hippopotamyrus > Hippopotamyrus pictus. The sequence continues at coordinate 18,410,664 of JAODLC010000140.1, forward strand.
ATAACATTTTACAGCCCGTAAAAGTTACATGCCTCGTCTAGGAGTAAAACATTAACGTCATCGCGATTAGATCCTTCTGCGTTGAAAGTATCTTCCCTCCATATTTGATCAGTAAGTGTTAGTGAAGTAAAAAAGTAAAGTATTTTTTCTCAGATGGATTATTACGTTGTCTGCTTTTTAAAAAGTGACTTGCTGTCAGCGGAGAAAAAAATCGGCTGTGGTGAAAATGCGTTTTTACAGTGTATTGCCGCTCCGTTACAATAGCACGCAGTTAGGAAAACGAGATTGATTACATAACGCGTGAGTGCAAACTAGGGGGAAACTCTCAAAGCAAATTAGCAGCATATGCCTCAGCACAAAGTTTGCAGCATTATCGCTTCGACTCCATTAACTTTCTAAATCATGGCCTGTTTACTACGAATATCGTTAAGAGAATTTAATTAACTTTAAGTATCTTTACCTTTAAAGACTCCGGACCACGAGTTGGGCGATGATGCGGCACTTCAAGCCCGGGGTTCAGATGTACTTAAGGTGGGCGTGTATGGGCGATGGTGGAAAAGCAGTACAGGCTGGAGGGTGAGGGGAGGGAAGGGAAGGGAAGGGAGCGCCGATCGCGCACCGCCCCGCTGGTGACCGGCATTCCGGGAAGACGCGCGATTTACGGCCACTTCCAAAGCCCAACGCCAGTATAGGAGTATGATCAAGCTAAACTATGGATATATTTAATTATCCTTAAAATATAGATGACTCTCCACCCATCCATTTTCTGTAACCGCTTGTCCTGTTCAGGGTTGCGGGGCACTGGAGGCTACGGGCACAACGCAGGGATAGATGACTCTGGCCGGGCGTTAGTTAATTATATGACTCTGGTCTGGTTCTAAATTGAACAATAAAATATAGAACCAAAAAGTTGTTTCATTTTAAGCATTTACACATTAGTGTTTTCAACACTGGATAGATAAGGAAATGGCCAGTGCAGTGCAGACAAGATTTTTGAATTTAACAGAAAGTCAACTCAAAATTTTATGTTTTAAATGCCTTTTCCTCCGAACTGGTATTTATAGGCATGTACACATTTGCTGTCGTTTGGAAAGATAATGGATGAACTGTGGACGTCAACTATCCAGGGAGTGTGTCTCACAGCTGGTCTAAGTCAGATTATCAAGCGTGATAATCTCCTCTCACTACAGACAAACCTGGGATATTGTGAATCACTAAGTCTCATTGCTAAAGCATCAGCAGTAAAAGTGATACATTAAAAGGTTAAAAATTAAAACCTTAAACACTAGAATAATGGTAATTTTCATATGAAATTGTGACTAATGTGGCTGTAAGTGCCACTTGGTGTGAAAGTAACCACAAGTTCTCATGGTCAAGGAGGCCCTGACTACCAGTTAGTTACCAGTGGTAGCTGGTAACCATGGAGGCGAGTTGAAAGCAGCTTATGGGCCGCAGCAATCGGGCAGAGATGAGTGCCTTTCCTTCAGATCCGCAGAAAGCAGAAGTGCAACAGCAGCTTCCAGTAAAATATATAACGCGTTTTTTATAATTCTTCCCCTTCCCTTTTGAGTTATTTAAATCATAACGGTAACCGTACCTGAGATGGCTTTGGCCGAAGGGACTCGGGACGGCAGCACTGTACTCTCCGGATTTGCCAGCTTTCCACTCCGCCTACAGGCCGACGTTTCAGGTGCTGGGTGAGCAGCCGCAATAGCCCTCTGCGAGAGAGACTTCACTGCATGGATTATAGTAAATCTAGGTAAACTGTGGAAGATGATGGCGATGGCGACACGTTTGTGCGTTAGGCCTGTTTGATTTGCTAGAGGGGAATGTTACTGTCACTTTAAGGATGAGGTTCAGTTATGTGAATCGAAATCGGTGCGATTATTTAGAATTTTTCTGTGCAAATCAGTTCAACATTTCTGGAGATTTAGTAAATACTGCTGACACTCAGTCCTCAGAAAGGGTCCTGACTACTGGGATTATAGGCCTATACTCAGGGGCCTATAATGCGGACCCTCAGAAAGGGTCCTGACTACTGGGATTATAGGCCTATACTCAGGGGCGTTTCCAGCTATTTAAAAGAAACTTGCAGGTCAAGTTTTCTTTCCTTTTTGAAGTTCGACTGGTATGCGGGGTGTAATGCATGGGGCTACAGCCTCAAGTGATCGTACCTAAGGACCCCCATGGGTGTCCATGAATGAGACGAAGAAAAAAATAACGTACGTTTTAATTACATTTTAAAATATAGAAGTATATATTTGGTTTTCTATGAACTGAATTCAGAATTTGAAATTCTCCGGTTTATATAGTCATAAAATTACTTGCCCCATTCCTGACCATATGACCCACATGAAAATGTAATTGTCCGTTCTGAAACATTTAGCTGCAATTACTGCAAACAGACGCTTCCTGTGATTGTATTCCCAGACTTAAATGTCCTGTTTAAGCTTGGGTTTAAAATGCATTGTGGGCAATCACAAGTACACAGTGCTAAATACTTATCTTGTCTATCTTGTGTAGTATAATCATTGATGCGTTCTAGATGCATCCCTGACAAGGATCGAACAATAACTCTGCACTGGGCAGTAACAAAATCAGAACACGACTGGTCAGTTGGACCATTTCCCAGCTAAAAGTGTTGCTGGCAATTCAAATTGAGCAAATATTTCACATAAAGGAAAATTTCTCAGTTTCAACATTTATGTCTATTTTCTGTTAAATATGGGTTTGTGTTATTTGTAAATCATTGCATTCTCTTTGTATTTACATTCTGCACAGCCTCCCAACTTTTATGTAAATGAGGAAGTATTTTTATAGGTGAAGTATTTTATGGACCTTATAATTTAGCAACATATGGATGACAATCTGTATGTTTTAATTTTGAACGAAATCGCAGCGAAATGAAAGCGGTGTCATTTGTGATGGCACATGGAAGCTACAGATGCAAGTCTGGTGAACCTTATTATAATGAGATGAGTCAACAAGTTGGGCTTTTAATAAAGATTTTTTTGGAGGGGTGGGGACAGGAGATTATAGAGATCCGTGGTGTGGGGGAGTAGGGATTATATTGAGGGAGGTGGCTTTAGGGGTTATCTGGGAAATACTCTGTTGTTGTTCTAATAGCATCTAGGTTGTTTTTTTTGAATGTGGAAGTTGTCTATACATGACTGCTTTAATAAACACGTCGGGAGATTTTTAGGCCTCAGCTTCACAGACTCCCCGTTATTGTCTAGGCCAAACCAAAACTTAACCTCCCAGCCTGATTGGCTTGTGCAACTCCTGAGGTACCAGGAGGCTAGACGGCTTTGGCAGCTGCGGAAGCGAAAGCTCTGCTGTGGGAAAAGTTTGCTGAGGTCTTGGAAATAAAGCCTTTCGGTCGGCCTCAAAAAGACACTGGCAAACTGTCAGGCGACTTGAGGGGGAATCCGTGCTTTACCCATGCTGTTTACAGCAGGGATGGAGTGTCGGTGATCACAAACAGGGATATGGGCAGGCGTTGAAAGGAGTATTTTGAGGGCCTCCTGAATCCCACTGACACGATTCCTTGGAGGAAGTAGAGTTGGGGGACTCATACCTCATTTCCACTAACACGGAGCTGGTGCTGGGCTGGGCTGGTTCTCCCTTGGTGCCTTCTGAGAACCAGCGTGCATTTCCACCGGTTTCAAAAAAAGAACCGAATGGAAATATTATGTAGGCGTAAGTAAAAGTAAATGTTTAACCTGTATTTCATTTTTTTGGATTTATTTTGCCGAACCGAAAAAAGTTTCCCGAATATGACTGGTTGCGCCTTACTGTACCGCTATCGCCTGTACCCACCTTTGTCTCCATAAAGGCTCCCATGACGGTGGAAACGCGTGGAACCAGTGCTGTATTAGGAAAAAGTCCGGCACCGCCTTGGTGGAAACGAGGCTTCACGGGCAGACTCTAGGGTGGAGGTCACTGAAATAAACAAAAAAAAAAAACTTCGGTGGTAAGGCTCAGGGGGTGGATGCCATTCACCCAGAGTTCCTGAAAGATCTTGATGCCTGTCTTGGCTGTCAAGCCTCTTCAAAATTGCATGGAGGTTGGGGACGGTGCATTTGGATTAGCCGGCTGGGGTGGTGGTCCCAATCTTTAAGAAAGGGGACCAGAGGATGAGTTCCAACTTCAGGGGGATCACATTCCTCAGCCTCCCTGGGAAGGTCTATGCTGGGGTGTTGGATAGGAGGTTCTGTGTATTCATCAATCCAGGATCATAGATTGATGGATCCAGGAGGAACAATGCAAATTCTGTTCTGGTCACAGGACACTGAAGCAGCTCTTCACCCTCACAACAATACTGGAGGGTTTGTGGGAGTTTGCCAACCTGTCTACTTGTGTTTTGTGGACTTGAAGGCATATGACCCTCTTGAGGTGGGGGTCCTGTGGGGGGTGCTTCAGGAGTCTGGGGTACAGTGTCCCTTGCTATGGGCCTTTATGTCCATGCATAACTGCAGCCAGAGCTTGGTTCACAGTGCCAGCAGTAAGTTAGACCCGATCCCAGTGGGTGTTGTACTTCGCCTGGGCTGCCCTTTGTCACCGATTCTGTAACCTTTATGGACAGAATTTCTAGCCATAGCCAAGGGATGGAGGGGGTCTGGATCAGGGCCCTCAGGATCGCGTCTTCGCTTTTTGCAGATGATGTGGTCCTGTTGACTTCATCAGGCTGTGACCTACAGCATGTACTGGGGTGGGTTTGCAGCGTGAGGCAGCCAGGATGAAGATCAGCAGATTCCCCCCAGCGCTCCTGACCAGAATAGGTGGGTGGATGGAAGGATGGATGTTGAAGATCTGTATTTTTTTTTTGGATGTTATGGGAAAACATATTTTCCCATTTCTCCTCACACAGAAATTCATAAGGGAAGAAATGTTCTATTTATTTTTTCATATAATTCATATAATTATGAATAACTACCTGTTTATTTTGTTCCTTAATTTAAAACGTGTTAGGTGATTACGCTGGTTCCCTCTGTTCCAATATTACATTCTGTCTGACAAATATGTAATAATAGAGGAAATCACCCGTCCATCTTCTAACCACTTTTCCAGGTCGGGGTCATGGGGAGCGACATGGGTCAGAGGGCTGGGAAACATCCTGGATGGGGTTTGGAGGAATGCCTGCGGGACATAATAAGAGAAATGAAAGGACTGGTGAACAATTCTAGTAACTCTGGTAACGTAATGTTTTGAGCTTTCTTCCTCTTGTTCTTTTTATAAGGGCATTTTGGTTTGGGCCACGCAGGGAGGGGGGTTTTGATGTCTGGCCTAGGATATTGCTTGAGTGTGTCATGCATTAAATGTGCTCTTTGGTGTAATTCGCTCCTACACTGGTCTGTGCCTTCTCTTACAACATGCCTTAATTACCGTGCTTTTCGTATAACAGCCCAAGAATATCGACATGAATGTCTCGGCTGATGTCTGAAGTCCTGATTTACATCCTGTTGAGACCGAGGGCTCCCTGGCCAAACAGCATGTCAGTCTGCAACTGCTCTGCAAAGAGCTTCCAGCTTAACATCTCGGTACTCATTGCCTGTGTGTTCAGTGGGCTGGTACTCACCAGTAAGCAGTACAGTACTCCTTTCTCTCTTCAGGGTACTGGGGATGTTTCTCCTGTTCCCCCCCATGTCATTGTGGGATCCCTTCTGGGTTCTTTCAGTTTTTAACCCCTATTATTAAACTGGATAAGATGGTACTGGTCGGTTATTTCAATCGTCATGCTGATGATCCTTTTTGCAGTGTCGCCTTTGAATTTTTTAGCATTATGGAAGCTTTTAATTTTAGGCAGCATGTTTCAAGTCCAGCTCACAGCAGAGGTCATATGCTAGACCACGCTTTTTCATTTTTTGGTGACCACAAGTGTATTCTGTTTGAAATGTCTTTTAGCTCCAATTCTACTCTGCTTAAATACAGACACCAAGTGCGTATTTTTAATGAAACTGTGATTGCACAATTCTCTGGCAGGTTCAATTATACTGCTGCGGTCTGCGACAATGTTGAGGTTCAGGTCCAATCATTTAATGCCCACTGCATCGATATACTGAACAAGATGGAGACAAGGTGGCTGTCAATGGAAACACCCTGGATGAATGACGCTATCCACAGTTTTCGATCAAGGCTGTCAGCAGGTTGAGCGCTTATGCAAGTCTAGTAACTTGGAAGTGCCTCGCTTACATCTTAAAGATCTGTTTTCAATTTATAAGAACATTCTAAGAGATGCCAGAGCCCCCTATTTTGCTAATCTATTAACCAATAGCAAGATCAACCCCAAGCTTCTATTTCATAATATCTCATTGTTTCATCAGTCCCATCATATTCCTTGGTCTCTTCAAACAGTGATTATAATGAACCCTTTAAATATTTCATCAGTGACATTGAGAGCAGGCCAACTTCTCCTCCAGTTTTGGCGTCTGCAGATGTTGCTCCGTGTCGCCTGTCTTTTAGTTCTTTTAGCTTAGTCCCTCTTGAGGAATTAGTGAAACTAGTCTGGAATATGAAACCGTCTTCTAGTACTGCAGATGTTTTAGCAACTTCCCTGTTTTTAAAACTTCTTCACGTTGTCGCTCCCTGCCTGGTATCTGTGATCGACCACTCTTTACAGTGAGTCTGTGTCCTCAGCTATTTAAAACAAGCCGTTATTCTCCCTTTGTTGAAAACCCCAGTCTAGATCCCTCTATCTTTAAGAACTACAGGCCCATTTCTAAAGTCCTCTTTTTTTTTTTCCCATAAATCTTTGAAGAGGTTGTTGAAAAGCGGCTGGGTGTTTATCTAGAGAGGAACCGACTCTTGGACCCTTTTCAGACAGGCTTTTGTAGGCATCACTCTAGAGAAACAACCATCCTTAAAGTGTCTAATGATCTGTTAATGGCTGCCAACTCTGGGGAATGTTCTGTGTAAATGCTACTTGATCTTGGATTAGCTTTTGATATGGTTGGTCATACCTCTCTCTTAAATGGATTAACACTTCGTGGGCATTGTTGGGTCACCTTTGATCTGATCTGCCCGTGTCGGATCTCATTGCTTCCTCCAGTTAAGAAACCATTCCAAGCTGTGGGCTGCGGTTCCTGTAGCTGAGATGGAAATGTGCATTCATGCATTTATCTCCTCACACTTAGATTAATGCAGCTCACTTTTTACCCGTCTTAGTAAAACGGGTTTTGTCTCACCTTCGGACTCAGAAGCCTAGAGCTGCATTTCGAACATGTTTTCACATAAGATCTCATATTACCCCAGTCTTACCCTCCCTACATTGGTTCCCTGTAGAATACAGGACCCAATTCAATATTTTGTATGCATGTTGCTCAGCGCATGGGAGGTCTCGTACACAAATGTCCCCACAATGTGATAAAAAACCTATCGTGATGTTGTAGGGACCACTTTTCCAGTCTCATTATTATGAAAATCTGTGAGTGCAAATCAAGATGCTACAGGTCTCATATTTCATTTGGTTACTTATAGTCAACGTTAGAGCTGGGTGGGGTCACTGGCAGATGAACTGTACACTGGGCCCTGGGGCAGAAGTGGACCATGGGCACACCCCCCACCCCCTTTCCAAATTCACGCTAGGGGGCCCTCAACTTCGCAGGGGGGCCCGGGCCCCTGTGCAGCTGCCTCGTCTGCCCCGCCTGCAAGTCCACCCCTGGTGGGGATTAAGGTTGTCATCGTTGGGATTAGGTTTGGCCTATAGAAATGAATGGACAGTGTGTGTTTGTGTGGGCTGACGCTCCATCCTGGCTAATCCGCCGCCAGTCTGGGATAGGTTCCGGACCCCCCATGGATAACTCCACCACATGACCTTCTCAGAAGCTGTTTGAAATGCTGCGTATAAGAAAAGAAAGTGATTGGATTCCTGTGGATGGTATCGTAACGCTTATTTTATTTGACCAGACAGTGTATATACAGGTATGGTCCAAAAGTTTAACATACAGGAATAAACTCAAACAGGGTTTTAACATGTCATGACACCCCAAGATATGTAAATTTAATAACAGCCTAGTCCATCCCATCCGCACTGGTTTAGTCACATCCTGGTGACTTTTGGGGATAGCAGACCAAGCAGGGAATGATGCAAACAGTCTCTGACACTGTACCCAGCCATGTCATTTATGATCTCCATGTTGCACATTGTATCTGCCAGCAGAGTTACTACAGAGTATAGGAAAGTTTCATTTTCAGAGTATATATCAAACGTGTGTATAACTCACACACACAAGCAAATGGCATAACTGTGGAACAATTGAGATGTTATTTGTAGAATGCAGATGCAGACTGATTAAAGACGGGTTTGTTAAAAGTTTGAAAATTGTTACCTCTTACTGCCACATATCATTTGTACAAATTCAAATATAATACATAAGTTCAATGTTTCATCAAGTTAAGTGGGTAAGGCTTTAAGGAAGTGTTCAGTCTTTCCAAAACACTACAGCCACTGTTTCAAACATCAAAACCACATTTATGCCATTTCACATTGGAGGTAGAAAATTCTGAGAGTTCTGACCGGATCTTACAGTGTACATCTTTACTGGCAAAATAATCCAGGGTGTGATCATAGATTTTTCATCGGAATATTTTTTTTTGCCATCTGTACCGGTGTGTCACCACTAGAGGGCGCAAATGCCTCCGGTGATTCTCCGTGCAGCAGTCAGTGACATCAGGGCCATCGAACAGAATCCCAGGTTGCATATTTTCGCTACATTCAGAACATGTGTTTTCATGTTAAAAACGCTACACGATTTTGGAAAGCACTCCATATTAAGGCATTAAACCAGTGAGGCAGCAGCAGCAAAGCACGGCACGATGAACAGCAGACGAGTGGGTGGCGTGGAGCGCTGGGGGACGAGTCGGCCAGCGAACCGCGTCACCAAAGCACTGGCCAGTCCAGACTGGCGAACCCGGGGTCTTTTCTTAGGTCCCAGTAAGTGTTGTTGCTCACCCAGGTGTCATTTTTCAACTTCCTGTGAACGCAGGGGAGACAAAAGACAGCTAGCGGGTTAACCACAGACGGCTGAGGAAATCTTAAAAATAAGCCGTGCGCAGATGGAGGTGGACAGCGGTGAGTCTGGCGTGACATCACTGGGGGGGGGGGGTGTCTCATACTTGAAGAATCGGGGTTGGTGCGTCATGTTGTTCTCCTCCAGAACCTTCCGCCTGTCCCTCTGCAGTTGCTCTATCCTCTGTTTCTGCTCTTCCGCCGCCTCCACGTTTCCGTCTTCCAGCAGCCTGACACACAACGAGGGAATCGGGCGGGAGAACAGCATCACACCAGCTCGACCAATCGTTCTGGCTCGCGTCGCACCCCCAGCGCCTCTCGGACATCTGATCTGACGTCTGAGAATGACAGCTTCTCTCGGCAGTGGAGCTCTCCCACTGGCGTCCATCACAAGCAACAACAACTTTCGCCTGCGTCCGCATCTGTACCAACATCTGCTACACGGGCAGTCCACACAAAGCAGACGCTGCGCGTATAAGAGACGTACAACTGCTGCCCCATTTGTGGAGAGACAGATCCCTGCACAGCTAATAACACAAAATCCTGGGACCCTGAGAGGATTCGAGAATACAAATATATTAACATTATCTTTTTTTTGTTTGTTTATCAGTTGTTCGGGTGAGTAGAAATCGCAAGTGTAGATTTCACAAAAACTCCCCACGGACTCCGCAAAGCAAACATGACGCAGAAGATACTCAAGGCCCTGTGGGGACGGTGTCTCTGCAGAGTCTCTGTCTCCTCTCTTTACCTTTGGTCCAGTCGCAGCCGGCTGTCGGTTGGCGGAAACAGTGCCTTTGTCTCGGGGTCCAGTTCATTCAGCTCAATGGCAAACGTGGTAAAACCGTAGTACTGCTCGTAGTCTGGAGGCATTGCATCTAATCACATACGATAAATAAGTTCAGCCTGGTTATTCTTGTCTGTGTGCAACAGAATATACAGGGTAACAGTCTACCAGTCAGCTGCAAATAAAAACAGGAGAATATCGGTATGGAAATGCTCATTGTGTATGTGCCCTGTGATGGAGTGACGCCCCCTGCAGGCTGTATCCCAACTTTGCACTTTGTTTTGTCTGGGATAGATTTCAGCCACCCCTCCCCTGCATTCATGACCAGAATATGTGACTAGAAAGCGGATGGATGGATGGATGGATGGATGGATGGATGGATGGATGGATGGATGGAAGGAAGGAAGACCAGAGCCCACTTGGTTGTCACTCACTTGTTCTCCAGATGCAGGTGGCTGACGATGGCTCACCACAGTAGATGCCTTCGTGCCATTTGCCATAAAGTTTGCGGATGACGTTGCCCTTGCTGTCGGTGACCAAACCTTCCACGTCATTCACACTTGAGTTCCAGTATTTCGCCTTCGGTCCACATTCAAATAAATACGGGTCAAATGTATCCTGATCATTAACTACCTTCTAATCAGTTCATGTCCTCTGCAAATAGTATGTTGCAGTGTAAAGTTACGGTGTCATTGCATTCTTGGTTCATTCTACATCAAGTCAACGCAATCGCTTACAGAAGACACATAGACGTTCTCAAAATACACTACTGGTAGTGGGATGAGGGGCTGGTTGGATGGCCTTTCTGTTTCTTCACAAGACATAAGCTTCGGGCCTCACCTTGAGAAATGTGACCTTGCACTGACAGGCATCACTACTGTGATTCTTGATAGTTATCTCGCCGTAGTGTTCAATCCACCTCTGACCACTCATGATGTTGTGGATGCACGAGGTAACTTTGTCCCACTCATAGTGATCGCCGGACCTGGGGTGGAGGAGGAGGGAGTTAATACTGGTGGGGGTCGGCACCTGTGATGAAAGCAATCGGTAGAAGACTCACGCCAGGAGAACCACGTGTGTGGCGCCGACTGGAACGATCTCCATGGACTTCCCCCAGAACTTGTTCTTCCATCGCATGTCTGAAATCGTCAAAGGCCAGCAAACGTAAGACACGTCGCTTGCCAACGACTGAACAGAATGTGGCCCAGGCCCCTAAACCTCGAGCAAACGGCGGTGAGCCGTGGCCGGGGACATTGATGGAAGGCCAGCGGCGGTGACGGCGTCGTGTCGTGACACCACGCGCTACGCGTCGCCGTTACCTTCAGATTATCGTCACGAATGATCGCTCACCTTGCCAAAAGGTGAAGTTTTTGGAATCGGCATGACATGCTGATATAGGGGGATGGTGGCTGACCTGAGAAGATAAAGAGGTACAGATGCTGTTTTAACTATCAAAATATGTCCGTCCATCTATCGGTTTATCCACCCACTCCTCTTCCAACCGCTTATGCTGGTCAGGATCACAGTGGCCTGTCTGAGGGAGCATACGGCATGAGAGGTATATCTTTGATGGCAATCTCATCCGCAAGGTGCTGGTGTGTATGCAGGTTACCGGTCCATAGAGGGCGCCAGAACACCGGCAAGCAACACCACCCTGTATGTCTTATGTAAGGACACTGCTTGGCGATTTCAGCTCAGCATTCCACACAGTCGTACCTCAACATCTTATCCAAACGCCGCACCAGCTTGGCCTGAAAGCATCGCTATGCAGTTGGATTTCTGACAGAGAGATCACAGTCTGTCAGGTCTGAGGACATTAGCTCCGCTGAAATCAGACTGAGCACAGGAACCCCCAAGGCTGCTGCCTCAGCCCTTACTGTCCACACTCCTGACGTCAGACTGCTCTGCCAGGACCGTCTAATCGCATCATACCATGTGCAGACGACACCTCCATGATCTGAGTGGATGAGGCGAGTCTGCATGCAGATAGAAAGTGAGCGAGCAGCTTAACGTCCGCAACCCTCTGTACGTCAGCGGCTCCTCAGTCGGGAAAGCTGACAGCATTAGATTACATTTCATTTCTGAACCAGCACGTATCCTTCCTGGCCCAGAAGATCCAGCAGCGAAGTCACCTCCTGTGGCTCTTGGGACAGGCGAGAATGCCACCTCCCATCCGGTCCGCCTTTCACAGAGGCGCCGTCGAGACCGTCCTTACAAACTGTATCTCGGCCTGCTTCGGGTCCTATAATGCCTTGGACCACCAGTCCCTCCAACGGGACACCAGAACAGCAGAGAATATTGCCAGGACCCTATTAAGGCAGGAACAGGACCTTCTCTACTGGACAATGGCTGCTGCATCCAGAGGACCACTGGCATCAGCAGCGACCCATCGCACCTCTCAAACTATTCACTGCAGATCAGTTTGGATTCTCCCAGCTTCAGTCTGGGACTGTTAAAGGGACTGGGAGCTCTGGGCTCACACCTCTCAATCTAAATCTATTTAATTATTGCATGTTCTGCTTCAACGCCAAACTTCTACACTCAGAAAAAAGTACCAATTTGTACCTTTGAGGGTACAATCACTTGTCACCGGGGCTGTACCCTCAAGGGTCTGCCAACTGTACCCTTAGCAGTATGTAAATGCACCGTTGTCTGGGTATTTAAAATCTAGTTATTACTACCTATTTTTCATTAGCATTAAAACCAACGTTCTGTCAATCTGACAATCAAAGATGAGGAGCGGAGACAGGGCGGTAAGAACAGGGGAACGGCAGCTGTAACACTGTCACTTGAGGGCGGCAGGTTTCATTGGATTTAAGAAGGTTCCTTGTCCCTTTAAGATGACGTCACCGATGGCCTAAACCTCAGTCACCGAGGAGCCACCTGAGCAGCTTGGCCGTCAAAGTAGCAAGAGCGCCAGATGCTAATTAGCGGAGGTGTTTATAAGCTTTCCGGAAAAATACATGGTCTCCCTCCAATGGTGATGCATGACGGTGGGCTGATAAGGGACCATAATTCATTAATCACTGGCTTCTGTTACCTGAACCCCCCTTTGGTCCCACACAGGTGATAACAGTGGCTTTGGGTACCTAGATCAAGTGGCAACACACCAGAATGAAAAAAATGTTTGTGAATTGATTCGCAATGCGGATCCATCTGTTATTTACCTGGTGTTTTGTTTTCATATTATTTTTTACAAGATCCAGGAGATGCATGCCGGAACAGAGTGTCCTGGAGCCCTTTCAGGTTCCGAAAGGGTAGTTTTTTAATAATTCATCAACAAGGGATGGGGAAGGCAACTTTGTACGTGACCTTTCTCAATAATGTTCTGAGGGCAACAAGCACAGGGTGGAAGGGTAGGCCTTCTCCCGGCAGAAGGCCTGACTTGCCGGCGGAGCGGCAGGATGTTGTCCAGGCACAGTGCACTTCACGCCCCCAGGGGGCGCCATCTCACACTGCACACTCACCACCCAGCTCTCAACGCACCCCAGAGATTTACAGCATTTTGTCAGCGATGGAAGCAAGGGCGGGAGTGGGGGGGGGTTCGTCGTCTCTAAGTGCACTTAACGCACGGCAACCCTCGGGGTACGCTGAGTCGATTAAGGTCGCCAAGTCTTGTGTGGTATGACGGGACGTGCACCATGCGGAGGGGCATACCTGCTCGGCGATGAAGCGGAATCCCTTGTCCGGCCGGTCACACTCGTACGTCTCCCCCAGCACGGGGTTGAATGGCTTCCCGGCAGCTCTGTAGAAGCTCGCCGCGTAACCCGAGATGGCGAACGTGGCGACGTACACCTGCAGGCGCAAAACCTCGTCACGCCGGGGCTTCCCACCGACCGGACGGCCGACAATCCCCTGGAACACACGCCCCGTACAGGGAACGTAAAAAAGAAAAACGCGGCCGGGGAGTCTGCCGAACTAACGGGAGCCGATTAAGCTCAGCAGAAGCGAGGCGCCGAGAGAGCGGCGGTTCCGGAAGGTCCGGCGTCTATGCCGAGGTTCCTCGTGTCTCCCCACTACCTCGACGCCCCACTTGTAAGCCAACCGCTAATGAGCCAGCTGGGAGCGCAGAGTAACTGGGTTATAGGGAAACGCACCCCCCCGGCACTGGCTCTCTCTCAACTAGCGTAATAGCGGGGGGGTGCATTACAGCCCCACTAATGGCTGGATGTTAGCGTCTATTACTTCCTGAGTGGAAATTCCTCTTGCCGAACGCTGACACTAAGCTCCAGGTTACCCTGCACTGAAAAACCCACAAACGCATTTCCAGTGCTGGCATTAGGGCCCCATCGCCAAGCAGACGGCTCCCCGCGTCGGGCGGCCACCCACCTGCAGCTGGGGAGGACCACGGGCCCGAGGACGGCCAGAGACGTTAGAACTAGGACCCGCCACGCTGACTGGAGCCCGACCTATGGCTGGACAATATGCTATCCAGGAAGCACGCGTCAGTGAGCAAGACAAAGGGAGGGGCCACGGCTGGCACAGGGGGGGCGCCGTTGTGAGTTCCTACGGATGCGCCGGTTAGCGTGTTAGCGTGTTAGCGTGTTAGCGCGTTAGCGTGTTAGCGCGTTAGCACGGCCCTCACCATGCGCTGGAACGGGTCCGCCGTGGCGGCGGCCCGGTCCAGAAGCTCGCTGTACTCCAGCTCCTCGCACAGCCGCTGCAGCGTGTTCAGCGGCTCGTTCAGCGCCACCGGCATGGCCACCTTGGACAGGTCCTTGCCGATGTTGTTCTTCAGGATGTTCCACAGGCTGATGTTGCTGGTGTTGGGGCTCGGGGCGGGTAGGCGCGACCTGCGCTGCCTGTGGGGGGCGCCGTTCTCCGTGCAGGCCGGCGTCGCGGCGCAGACATCGGCCTCGTCCTTACGGAGGCCGGCACCAGGAACCTCACGTGCACCAGCAGGATCACTTAAGATGCTTTCGGACGTGGCTGCCCTCGGCCTTCGCCCGGAGCTGCGGGGTAACCCTGAAACATAACAATATTTATCACCAAGACTGATTTTAGATCTGATCTGCAGCCAGTGATCTAGTGTCTACTCCATGTTTCTCTCTGTCTTTGCTCGCCCGCCCAAATGTCAGAGAGGGAGGGAGGTAGGGGCCTCCGGGTCGAGTCCTGTGGAGTAACCCGGGATTCCAAAAGCTCTTCAATGCTCGAGAGAGTCTGAACGGCTCTGCTGTTATCACCCAGCATGCTTTGCCTTTGACGTGGTGCACATGTCAAGGGATACCACGGATTCAACCGTAAATATGTGTACGCAGCCGAACATACTTTCCGCGTCACGCCAGCGCACGCCGTACCTGGGTTGGGTCTCTCGCCCTCCGGCCCGTTGCTGAGGTTCTCCACGGAGAGGTTGTCACTGACGTCGCTGATGTATGAGTCATCGTCAGAGCCCTGGAACACAGCGATTAATTATTACCGAGCTTCGGCTGCACGCTGACAGGTAAAACACACCTTCCAGCATCGCTCCCTGTGGGCACGTTTGCAGCGCTTAACGGATCAGCTGACTGACGATAAAGAAGGCATCTTGGGAGTGGGGGGGGTGGTGTGGGGTTTCAGAGGAAGCCGCCTCCCCTTGGACTTCTGTATCGGCGATAACAGTTTTATGACTCAGCTTCCTGCTGAAGTGTTTTCAGAGGAGGGCAATTAACTTCAGAAGAATTTTTTTTTTGAAGTTGCGTAGATGAAGACGTATAGCCATTTTTTTTTTCGAAACGCTTTGAAAGTTCAGAGTAGCCTTTTACCATAATCTGAAGATCATATCACGCTTGTGTTTTCTCATCTGCTTTGATCTTAAGGTCTCCTGTTCATCAGGAGACGTATTATGCTTTAAGAGAGCATGAAACCTGCAGGAGCTGAGTTATGGTAACCAAAACGCATCACAGACACAGCGAGACGCAGAGAACGCAGAGAAGGGGTGGAGTTACTGACTCGGGTACAATGTGATGCTGGGAAGCCGTGTGACGACTCCAACGGGATCCATCACCTCATTCTCAGAAGAGCTGGCAGACCGCAGCACTTCCCGTGCGTCAAAGAACTCCGACAGCGACTCCGAGATGGACGCCCTGCTCTCATTGGACACTTGGTGGACAAGAGGATGGGACTCATCTGTCGAATCCTGCTTCTGGCAAAAAAAAACAAGATGGTTCTTCATACAGAAAGCAAAAACACTGCTACATTTATGCCAAGCACCTATGACTATGTATCGAAGATGATATGAAAACTGACAGATTTTCGTTTGTAACCATCCTTTTTATTAAGTAAACAGTGCAGATAATTTACAATTCAAAGGGTGAATCACACCAAGAAGTAACAGAAATGTGCTTAAAATGAACAGTGATATGCACAAAAGCAGATGAATCATGAATCATCTTAATGCTTAAAAACAGCATTTACTGTCTTAAAGGAACATACGCGAATGGATACAATCATGTCAGAGCTTCCATATTTTAATAGCCAATAATGAATCAAATTAAAGCACAACAACAGTCTTTCTGATATAAATTAAAGCAACGTATTTAAAATATAATTTGTGATAGAGAAAAAAAACTAATATAATATTCATTTAGAACTTCCATATAGACTTTTCAGCAAATTGAATGTGCTAGTAAATTATTAAGTGAATAATAGATACTATGGGAAAGACTCTGAAAGAGGGAACAAGAAGTATTTCTATAGCAATCCGAATAAAATTAAATAAAATATGTTTATAAAAGGCCACTATGAACAAGTGAGCTGGACCAGCTCTGTTTTGCCTGCTTGACTAAACGATAAAAATGATTAAAGAACTTTGTCTTTTTCGTAAAGTTACCGCTGTGAAGCCAACAGGCAACATGGTTATTATGAGTCACATAAGCAAAAGCTTTGCTTGTTCAGGGAACATGACTTTGTCCACTGTGTTTATCCACAGCTATCAGTGGGTCTTACTGGTAACACAAGTGCTATCATTCAGGGCCAGATTAGCCGGTTCACATGCTATAACTAACGCCAACATCGGCAAACCAGCCCTGTGACCCTGCCTAGGATAACTGGTTAGAAGATGGACGGATGTATGAACAAACCACATCCATTACAGGGAATGTTTTTCATGAGATCAATGGCAGTAGCATGAAATTCAAACGTGACCTTTCAGGGGAAACGGCCATGATGTTGCAATCTGCGCCGTTTGCATTGAGCCGCCAACAAAAATGCACCAACTCGGGTCGAACAAACCGCACCAAGCACGCGACTCCTGATCTGAAATCTCCGGACTTTCACAGAGAGACCGACGGAGGCGACAGCAATGCCAACGTGAACGTGCAGTACCCACACCAACCTGCAGGGGGCCAGTGAAACGCACGGTGGGCTCTGTGAAGCATGATTCTGCGTGAATCTTGCTAAGTCGCTCTTTCAGCTCAGAATTTTGGGCTATCGCCTGAAAGACACATTGGGTGCAAATAATATCTTAATAGCTTGTCACTAAATACATTCAACTTCTATTTCAAAGAAAATACACACACACAAAAAAAAAAAAAAAAAAAAAGTCAGGCAAAAATACAAATATGTGTTTTAGTAAAATTAAGGTAGTTGTGACCGGTGAGATCAGGTGATCTGCATCCATTGCAGAATTAAACATTTTAAGGATTCATGCAAAAACTCTATAATTATGAAGAAGCTGAATCCATAAGAGAACATCACAATAAATGTATTAAAAGACAAAGATATCTTTGAGTTGTTACTCTGTGGTCATTTGTGCTACTTACCCCAGGAACAGAATGTTTGACTAACATTCTATTACTTTAAGATCCTATTCTACAAAACTCATGAATATCAGCTCAAGGTGGTGGATCGAGAAGCTAACTGACGGAAACCTGATTCAGGTGACGGCAGAATCTGCAGCCCATTCACAAGGCAAAACGGGAATAACACAAGCAGGCAGAAGGACTTCCATCACATCATTATATGCCAGGGAGACACAGTGGCTGCCGATTTCAGTCAGAGTGCTTTTTCAGATCTAGAGTTTCAGTCCAAATTTAAAGACTTCTATCTTAAGGCATAACGTGTCTCTTGTTGTTTTGAAGGTCTGTGGAGCCAGAAAGAAGCGAGAGAACGCAGGCCTGCATTATGCATGAACCCCCTGTCTGCCCTCAGTCTGCTGACTAACACAGAAGCTGGGCAACAGAGATGAAACAGTTACACTCAGAGGCAAACCAGCTGCAACAGAACGCCAGCACTTCAAAAGGAAGATGAAGTCGGCAACGGAGCAGGCAAGTAGCGGGTGGGATTCAGGCTACAGGCCTGACACTCCACCTGGTTTTAGCCGTCTGCAAAACTACTAGAATTTCAACAGAAGGGGCATCATATTTAAGGCACTGGGCAAACAATGAGTTGATAGTTGCAATCCAAGAAGGGAATCGGTTAATTTATGTTTCCTCAGATAAAAATGCAGAGGAATACATAAAAATGAATGAAATTCATATAGTATGTATGTTTGCTTCAAATAGAAGTGTTTTTGTGTGAGTGAATGATGCAGCATAATAGGTAAAATAACCCAGTTATGATGGAAGGAGGAGAACATCTCAAGCTGAGATGCCCCCTGGGAGATGGGAGGGGAACAACCCCCATGTCTCTTTCATCCAGCCAAGCTCAGGGCATTATGGGAACGAGGGGCTTACAGAAGCGAGGGTGCTCTTCAGCCCCAGGACCTGGGTTGAGGGAGTCTCCTGGTCTAGCACTTGTTTTAGCTTCTCCCTCTCTGCAGACAAAGTGCTAAAGGCAGACTTCAAGGCTGCATGCACTGCAACGGAAAGAAGAGAGACATCAGTGTGAAGCAGTACTTCAACAAAAAGGGAGTGACATCAGTGTGAAGCAACACTGCAACAGGAAGAAAGAGACATCAATGTGAAGCAGTACTTCAACAAAAATGGGAGAAACATCAGTGTGAAGCAACACTGCAACAGGAAGGGACATCAATGTGAAGTGGCACTGAGATGGGAAGGAAGAGACATCAGTGTGAAGCAACACTGCAACAGGAAGGAAGAGACATCAAGGTGAAGCTTCAGTACAACAGGAAAGAGGGAGACAACCAAGACAATCCTCACTGCATGGAAAAAAAGGGAGACACCTTATGAAACCTCACTGCAAGGGGAAAGAGGGAGACATTTGAATTTATTTTTACTGCAAGGGGAAAGAGGGACACACCTGGGTTAATCCTCACTGCACAGCATCAGCCTGAGGAAGAGCCAGACAACAGCTCTAGCAGCGAGACAATTTGCGTCAGAACATCTGCTTCATTCCCCGATACCCCCTTCTGTCCCTCAAATGGCTCACCAAAACCGAGCGTCACGCTCCGGAGAAAGATGCAGTGTGTTAAATATACCCGCAGGATTACATGGGCCTGCCAAAGGCTCATTTGAGGCTAATGAAGAAGAACATCTCTTGATGTAGAGGTCAAGTAAAGGCATCAGCCAGTATTAGCTGTACCAGGGATGAAAAGATTAATAAAACTATAAAACTGCAAGAGCACAGAGAAGAACATGAGCTGGGAATGGATCAGAACACACTGCCATAATAATGCCGTGCTAAGGAACCTTTAAGTACCGAAAATGTGAGAGGCGAGTGAATGAAAAGAGATGGTGAGTGAGTGAACTGAGACAGAGGGATTCCCCAGCACCTTTCCAAAGACACCAAAGCAGACCAACCAAAGCAGACCACAGCCAAAGAACCATCAACGTAGAGGGCCCTGCTCTGAAATCGATTAGGCAGTGTGGCCTTTAGACCAAACCTTCAACTGAGGGGCTGCTCTGAAGAAAAAAACCGATTAGATCCTTTCAGAAATGTAGACCTCACATCCGCGACGGGTTGAAAAAAAGGTTTTTGTTGCATTTCATGCACCCCCGAAATGCATGAAGCAAAATTAGCGAGAGTGATAGGGAAAATACATCCATGTCGCTTCCAACCACTTATCCTGTGAGGGTTGTGGGGGGGGGGAGGGCGGAGCCTATCTCAGAGAGTACAGGGCACCAGGTAAGAAACACCTTGGATGGGATGTTATCATAATAGGGTTGAATCAAAATTAATTCAGGTGCACACAAAACTCTATAGTAAGAACTCAGCAAACGACACAGAATATATGCAGCGACTAAACAGTATAAGCTTATGCTGTAAATTAGTGAGAATACATGAGAGCCAGAATTAAGAACTCCGGCATCAGAAATGGATACTGCAAAATTTAGAGACAGGTCCAATAAAACCACAAGGCAATGATCATATGAAATGAAACACAGAGACATATATTTCAAGGCATGCTGGTGAAACCCAAACTAAACAAGCAAACGATTACAAACGGAGGCTGACGCCACTGGTTGTTGGTATCAACACTGCTAATGTTTCGTTTGTCACTGGCTTATCGCATCATAACAGTCACATGTACATCCTGAGTGTCTTCAAATGGACACTTTGTCTGTAATTTTCTCTACAAAGCCCTTTCATTTCCAAGATAATGTAATATATCAACAAGAGTCTGGCAGACTGGATCTAGAGGAATGCATCTATTCAGGCCAGCCATACCCGTTTCCAGGCCTGGCGTAAACTGTGTCCACACATTTCCAGAAGGAACATGACCATTCCAAAGAGACTCTGGCCCTGTTTACATTTGGTGTTACACCTGTATCTATCATGCATCTCCAACTTTTCCAGCTGACCACTTGTGTTCAGATTTCATTAATGCCCGCATCACTTCCGCTAGAAGGTCAAATGCCCCAGCACACAGTTCTTGTGACGTCCTTGTCTGGGTCACACCAAGACACAAAGGTCTTCACACTGCAAAAGGTGTGTGGTCAAATGTGTCCCTGACCACCTCGGCAAGTGGCTTGAGTGACCTGATCGCAATGCGTCTCTGTGGTCGTTTACACTAGTATTTTCTCCTAGTCTGTCCACTTGGAATCCGATCATCCAAGACACATTTTAAAACCAAGTGTAAACAGGGTAGATCTTCCACTATTCACAGATTTTTCTTACTGTTTATCCAATATATACACTGTGTATAAAGCGAGGTGAATCAGCTATGTGTGTATGTGAATGTACATGGACAGGTGAGGGAGCTTCCTAGGTGTGGGGGTGTCTTTCTTACGCCGGACTCACGGGTGTCTGCGACCCGGCAGAAGTCCTCCTGCAGTTTGGCCGCGTCGGGCGGTGAGTCCAGCGCTTCCGGGTCGGCCTTGTCCAGTCCTGGCTCCACCGAAGACAGGTTCGGGTTCGAGGAGTGGAGTCGTAGGGAGCTGGATGAAATGCAGCTTGGAACCTGATTTTGATAATGGGGGGGGGGGCACATGTGAAACTGACAGGGAACTGAAAGACGGGGAGGGCAGTGACACGTATCGAGGATTCACAGGCAGGGCCAAAAAAACCACGCTGACGGAGACAGAAATAGCTACTGACACCGTCGGTAACACAGCAGCAACGCAAACACCTGGACGCTTAGGGTGTAACACGAGCCGTCGTCACGGAAGCGCACGCCTAAACAATGCCAAACAAGAACAAACACGTACCGAACGGCCGCCTGTTTTCTGCCTGACCTTACCTGTAGTGTGGCTTTGTTGTCTTTACCGAAATTCTTCGTCCGCCATTTGCGGGATGCCCTCTTTTCCTTTTTCGGGCTGTCCAGCGTGGCCTACAAGCGGCACGAAGGAGGGAAAGCGTCGCTGATCAATAAGCGGAAGTCTCTCTAACCCTCAGCTTACAATATGAGTTGTATTTAGACTTTTCTCTTTTTACTAAGGACCTCCTGTTTCCCAGCAAACTAAATACTTGATGTCATGAATATATGGTCACAGCGTTTCACCTGAAGCACAACAACATTCATTTTAAACAGTGGAA
>JAODLC010000140.1:18444318-18457188 GCA_026781145.1 Hippopotamyrus pictus
CGAGTTTTTCAGCACTGTAAAAAAAAATTAGGCTAAACAAGTGAAGTGGGGCTGGCGGAACGTGCCGGACACTCACTGCAATAGCAGGCAGAGCGTCCCTGTGTCTGAAGCAAGCGTGCAAGACATTCCACTGCAGCGATGCTTAGTCGATAAAAACGTATTTCTTTAAATGTATTATCATATTCCTATAAACAAACATTTTAAAATTAGCCATACTGTAATTTGTATAAAGCTATGATATATTTCTCTTCATTATCTTCATATTAAGATTTTTTTGTTGCAGGGTGAACTGTTTTAATTTGATCTTGACGACCAGAAGCCCGAGCACAGTTTTGATCTGTCAGGATCTCAGTCTTCCTTTCGCAGTGTTGTGCAGGGAAGAGCCTGCACTGCATTTTTATCGAACACCAGCACTGCAGTGAAGTGCTTTTAAGGAATAAATAATGATCTAAAAACAAAGCAGACTCATTTCAGCCATATTCTCTGGAGGACGGCAGGAATTCCATGACAACATAATTTGCACAGTGACGTAGCCTTCTGCTCCACATGCAGAATCAGAGTGGAAACGAGAGGAGAATCGATGGAAGGCACATTATACTGGATAGACCTAAACTGCATTTAGGCTTGTGGGAGTTTTACATAGACAAAAAAATGTTCTGAGGGCGGAATGAAAAATGATTGGTTCTGAGAGATAACCAATCAGATTGTAGAGGAGGTGGGTCCAAGCAACTAGAGGAGACAGAACCTCAGTTATCTCAGAATTTCAGTTATCTCTCTGCACTAATCATTTTTCATTCTGCCCTCAGAACATTTTTGTGCTGGTAAAACTCCCATGCGCTGTGTTTTAGCAGACAGTGATGGGAGGGGCGGTCTGACTTTTAGGCCACAGTAGGCACTGTGTGCTCATGCCCTCTGTAAGGCCCCCCCAGTCCATCCCAGCCGTGTTCCCCTCTTGTAAATCCCCATTTCAGAAGCTGACAATGAGCAACTGTGCCTCTCGGCTCACCATCATTTATTCATCCCCTTTCCATCCATCAGGCTACTCCTCCGCCTCCCACCTCACCTGCAATGCCGCTTCCGACCACGTCACCTTTCCCTGTCGCGTGCGTGGGGCCTGGGCTGAGAACGCGTGACCGTGCTCATGCTGTAACTCGGTACGTGGCTGCAAAGGTCTCCGGTCTTTTCCATAGATACACAAGCGCGGCCAGTAAGCATAATCGGTATACACGCGCGGCCAGTGAGCTCACACGTAATCGGTATACACGCGCGGCCAGTGAGCTCACACGTAATCGGTATACACGCGCGGCCAGTGAGCTCACACGTAATCGGTATACACGCGCGTCCAGTGAGCTCACAGGTAATCGGTATACACGCGCGGCCAGTGAGCTCACACGTAATCGGTATACACGCGCGCTACACACCCACGCCAGGATCCGGTAATTCCCTCTGAATTACAGCTGGGCTAGAGCGACGCCCCCCTCCGCACTCTGCCTGCCCGTCTTGCCGTGCATTTAAAGGGCAGGATGTTATATTTTGGCAAAAGGGGAAGAAAAATCGAAGCATTTCTGCCTTGTGTGATGTCGGATCCGTTTGGGCGGGTGGGAGGAAGGTCAGATGACTACCCTCTGTGCTGACAGGTGGCTAGAATAAAAAATTAATGGACACTCCAAGCAGAGTTTATTTTCCAGTGTCCCACCCTCTTCAGGCAGGAACTCTGCAAAGAGATATAAAAATAGCTGCCTACCGCTTTCACGGGCACACATGCTCTGCGAGGACGGGGCTCAGACACTCTCAAGCTCACACATTCTTTCAGAATCGGGCCGAAAAGGTTGAACTGTTCTGCTTGTTCTGCTTTGCGGTAAAAAGAGTCACAGCTTCCCTCACTGTTTAGCTCTGGGCTACACAATGTATGCAGCCGGATATCTGGAACTCCTATGCACTATATAGTCATTTGTGGAGTGCGAGGAACTAGTATTCTGTCCAAAGTGTCCCCATGTCATACATCTTCTGCACTCTGGGCTGCCTGCGATTTTGATCTTGAAAAGCAATTATGGACATTCCTATGGATTGATGGATGGATGGATGGATGGATGGATGGAAAACAGAAGTTCAACAGGCACATATTTTTAAGAAAAAGCAGGGAAATCACTTGAGGATCACTGCTTACACCGGAACGTGCAAAACACTGTCCCTCAGTCGAAAGGATTCGATACACAAATGAATTATACATAAAATATGTAGATAATGGCAGGCAGCCCATGTCAAGGCGCCCGAGCCAGCAGAGGGAGCTAGATGGGGGCCAGGGCTGCCCATGGCCCCCCCAGTAAGTACATGGCCACCCCTGTTGTCACCCCACATCAAAACAATAACGAAATATGAATCATTATACTTTCTCTCAATCGATATTTTCTGCTGATGCGAGTGCATGCAGCATGGAATATTATCTGAACAGCATTAATTACAAGTAACCCATCGAGGTTTGTTGCGGATACACACGCAGACAATGGAATTCTTACTTTCCTTTTCCTCACTGGTAAAGGAGCTTGAGGAATTATTAAAGTTCCGTAACCCTCTGATTGCGGTGGGCGGTGCTTGAGGCCACGGCGCCCTTCCCACTGTAAAGCATGCATTATTGACGAGGAATCGGGGACCGCGGGTGTGATATAGTGCCATGAGCGGGGGCACCTGACCGCACACCGGCTGAATTACTGAATTATTCATTTAATCATCGAGGCGTTCCCGCCCCCAGCGGGGGTTTGTCTGACGGCCAGCATCGACATACGTGCGGCGTGACGCCCTATAGCTACCAATGATCCACAGATCACATGGCTTCCCTCAAGACGCCAACGACCGCAAGCGAACAGAAGAAATAATGACCACTGATCAATCCTGCCTTGCTCTCGGACAGTTCTTCTCTCTGTTGCTGCCAATTAGCCACCATCTGCGATACATGCCCACAGGCCTTTTCATGTTGTTTATAGATCCAACTGTCTGCGTCACTGCACCAACTGACACGTAACTCATTAGCCAGATGGGAGCACATTAAATGGAATGACCTGAAAACGTGCCCATACTGCTATGCTGGACTACATCACAAGCACGGAAAGTATGCGGGACGGAAGGGACTGATGTATGGAAGGTCAACTCATGAAGGCCATACAAGCTGATTAAGATTCCTACAATAAGCAATCAGAAGGTTATGAACCAAAGCAGTTTATAAGTTGTTAAAAATCTTCACAAAAAAAAGTGTTTTAGTCTTAGTCCAGTCCCACTTGTCTTTCATTATCTTGTGTTTTTGCACGTTTTTAAAAATATTGTGAAAATACTGTAAAACTATTGCGAAATATTGTCTCTTGCAGTCTGTATGTCGAACCGTAGCCCTAGGGGAACATTTTCACATGCCACAGTATAGATGCATAAAGATGATACAACAGTTAAGTCCACTTGAATAGACATGACTAGACCTGAAAATGTCATGCGGTTGGGAAAGTATGGAAAGAGAGCTGGCTTTAGGTGGCCCTTACACTACCAGAAAACCCTGCTTAGATCCTCCATTACCAGTGAGCTCCTGTGCTTAGATCCTTCTTCTCGCGGCACTAACAGACAGAATAGCTGGAGATGGCACCATAAAGAGCGCCATCATTCTCAGCTGGCTCCCCAGAGTCATCAACTCTCTTGCCAAGAGACATGACTCGTCTTCGGACACAACAGGATTCATCAGATTCTTTCTGGAAACAAAAACTACCACTTCCATCTTAATGTGCTGTGTGTTGTTTCCACTTTGGAACATTAGAATTAAATAAACATTAGACTGTATTTTCCACTTGTATGTTTTCACCTGTCCCACTTCGCTCTCCTTTGAGACACACATGTAGAGGTGAAAGTGAAATTCACTCAGCCCCTCCCCTGGAGCTTTTTCTAAGGGGACAAGGATCCTGCCAAACAAATGGGATTTATGAACCGGCGACATTCCGGTCACGGGCACACAGGTCCAACACGCTTTGCCGCACACTGCCCCCCCCCCCCCATGAGCTCCTTTAACACTTAACTCTGCAGATAATTGATTACTACATTCATATAATTTTCAATCCACATTTTAGTATTTTCTAAACATCCAATCAGAGACATGTAAATTATCTGTAAACCAATCATCTGCTTCCTGGGTTCAGACTTCACAGCTGTCCCGCCCACACCCTCACTTAGCTCCAGAAACACTTCTGATAAGGATAAATTAGGTAAAACAGGCAACAAGTTACCTTTTTCTGTTCTTTTTAATAGCCAATATAGTCGTGAAAATGGCACCACAAATAAAAGCCGCCTAACTCTATCCTGCTTGGGCACTCTGTGTTCGTCTCAGTTTCAGAGAATGATATTGTTTCTTTCCTCAGCTTCCTGTTTCACCGGAGCATAAAAATTTGGCAGCACACATGTCAATCCATTTGTCATTCGGCACCAACTCTAGAAGGAAACAATGGAAAGGAAACAAAGAGTTGCTGACCTCATTCAATTTTTAAATTAAAATGAAAATGACCTTAGATACTTTTAAAGACCACTGGAACAGATCTCAGTTTGCACACCAGATGCTCTGAACACCTACACTGATAGAAAAAAAAAACTTTAATGTGAGCAAGCAAAGAATTGACTGAATGAAATGCTTTATCTGCTATTTGCACACATGCATGGGAGTGGTTCTCAGATAACCCATCTTCTCTCAGCGGAGACATACACACATATATAGTTGAGGACAAAGCCAGGGGGTCCTGGTGGGTTAAAGGCCCAGAAGACATGTGACTCCTCTGCCAAGCAAGCAACCTGGCTCGACCGCGGGCGCTTAACCAGAAATGGCACACTGCTCTCCCTATACGCCAGCCAAGCCCCAATTCCCCATTCGCCACTAAAACAAGGAGAGTACTATAGTGACATGAGCTGGGGATTTGAACCAGCAACCCTCAGAAAACAGACAGCCCACTGTCTAAGCCCACTGAGCCACATGGGTTGTATAGTACTAGGTCTGCTCGATTATGGCAAACATCGTAATTACGATTATTTTTGTCACTGAGATGATTATTTAATACAATTACTCATTGACCTATGAAATATCTGTCTTTTTAACAGTGGATTTCCTTGGACTCTAAATATAATTCAACTGAGAAACAAATGAAAAGGAGCTGGGGGGGGGGGCATGTGCGAGATCCATCGGCATCTACTTTCCAACCTCTAACACGACGAAACGTTACTGAAATATACTTATTGTTGACAGAGTTGGGTAATTCATGTCTACAGGGTAAAAGTCCAGACCACACCGGGATTTTGTTTCAACCAACCAGTTGTTTACTCTGTGACTTTATGGTTGGTTGAAACAAAATCTTGGTCTGGACTTTTACTCCCTGGACCTGAATTACTCAGATCTGATTGTTGATATGGTAACCTCATGTTGACTTGTTAATTTAGTTGTTTTTACCGACTTATTAAGTAAAATGAATTTAAATTTATTCCATGTTGGAAAATATTAATGTAGCTAAGTACTTGCATTACTTGTTTTTAGAAGTTTTGTATTTCTTTAAGGGCTTAAAGAAGTTTGAAAGTGACGTTATATTCTGGGTTTAAAATGTCCAAATAGGTAAAAGTCCCTAAACAGCCCGCTGTGGCTGTCACACAGGATTCCAGGCAGCAGAGAATTGCTGACCTGTCAAGGAAGACATTGTGTGATTTCTTTCCACCGGATCACAGGTCGGCAAAGGGGGCAATGCAGATTCACTGCTTCTTCCTGTGCGCCCGTTCTCCCTGGGGTGACAGCAGCGGAAACACGTGTAAAAATACAGAAATGGGGACGGTTTGCGGTTCCACCGCAGCTCTGTTCTGGAAACAACTGGTGATACTGGACTGACACAATGGTGGCTAATCTAATAAATAGTGCCTCAGGGGAGAGGATCACTGTTTTGGATCGAAAGTGATCCCAGTCTAAGACATGATCGTTCACTCTCAGAAATCCCAGGACGGCTATTTCACATTTTTTGGCAAAAATCACATGAAGCAGGACGTGCTGCTATTTTTGGACTAAAAGAGCCCCAGCGCTGGATCTTAAGGCTCTGTTGCTGTCCGGGCTCTGTTCAGAGGTTCTGTTGTCATGCAGGCAGGTTGCACGAGGTAAATGGAGCACCAAATGATCACGTGAGTGGACCAAGTTGAGTTTCTCGGTTTTTCTCGGGGCTGTCTGTCTGCTCAGGCAGGCATGGTGATTAATCACCCCCTTGTCCGCTCTGTCCCTTTCCTCCTCAAGGCTGACATACAGGCCAGTGCCACAGAATGCGAGACAGACGGCCGGAAAGTAGAGCGGGCTGGAAAACGAGCTCTGCCACTCTGTAACACACCAAGAACAGCGGCAGCCATTATGGTCACGGAGGCAGAGCAGTGCTGGCCATGGTCTCACACACACACACACACACATACATACACACACACACACACACACACACACGCCTCACCATAACCACTGCTCGGCCGTGATCGCATGCACACGCCTCGACGTCATCACACATGGCTAGTTTTATCGCTGTTAGTTGTCCTTGCACCTATTTTATAACAGTGAGAAGCAGATGATCTTAGGAAAACATCTACACAGGCTAAAAAAACAGCCATCAACAAGACAACAAATGCAGGCATTAAAAAGATGTTTTAAACATCTATCAATTTTAACC
Source organism: Hippopotamyrus pictus (assembly GCA_026781145.1). NCBI lineage: Eukaryota > Metazoa > Chordata > Actinopteri > Osteoglossiformes > Mormyridae > Hippopotamyrus > Hippopotamyrus pictus. Next base: position 18,451,017 of record JAODLC010000140.1, read on the forward strand.
TGATTTGCCTTCAAAAAGTCAGTAAAACCTTAGATTCAATAAGATCCCTGTCAGAATTTTTTTCTTTTCTGGATTCAAAGAATTTCCTCTAGGTCATATGACAAAGTTGGCTCCTCTGTCTCACGCTTTTTTCAGACCTCAGCATAGGGTTTCTGTTCAGGCAGCATGATGATACTGTACTGGGGAAATTCTCTTTTGCCTACCCCATCTTGCTCTCTATGACACACACATAGGTGAGAGAGAGCTTGGCAGCAAAGGGCAGCCACCCTTAGCAGCACCCACGGAGCTGGGGGTTAAGGGCTTTGCTCAGGGACCCACAGACGTGACTATTCTGCCAAGATCTGGCACAAAACTAGTGACCTTCCGATCACAGGCACGGAGAGTCAGCCCACTGAGCCACTGAGAACATCCTTGGCTCTGGGGCTTTTGTTTTCAGGCAGGTGGAGAGATGGGTCAATATTATTTTTACCATCAAAGTCAGATTTTGTGAGGTACTTTATTCTGACAAGCAATTCCTAACATCAGTAATTTGAAGAAAATTAAGTTTCAAAACCCACAGCACATTATGCACCATCAAACGCACTTCACATGGTTACTTAGTTCTGAAAGACGATCCACCTTGTAGCGTGTTGGCCAAATACATGGTAAACAGTGGCTTCTAAAAGGTTTGATGTCACAGACCGTCACAGCAACCCAATAAGCTCTCTTAAGAAGGAGGGGGGTGGAGTCGAAACACAGGACACCGTGTGCTTTCGACAGAAGTGACAAACGACGCCGTTTTGGGCCGGGGAGGAAAACAAGACGGGAATCAGGAAGCGACACGGCACCTCAAGGCTGACACCGGTGCTGCAGGCGGCCAGGCTGCTTCCGTGAGAGTCCTCGTTATAGCCACACTCCTCTGACAAGGCAGACGTGTCACATGTTCACGGGAAGCCGCCTGTTCTACACAGGAGTCAGCAGATGCCCGAATGCCTCTGTCCATTAGATCTTCTTCACCTCCGACCACAGGTTATCTCTGTGCTAACCCAGTTAACAGGCTGGACTGCAGAGAGCCTAAACCCCTCTTGGGCCGGTAAGCTCAGACGTCACCGATAGAGACAGAGCCTCACCCTGTCTGTTGGCCCCGGTGCCCACTGTTGGTCCACGCTGCGGAGTCTGTCACCTGGCGCCCACTGTTGGTCCACGCTGCGGAGTCTGTCACCTGGTTGGCCTTTAAAGCTCCGTGTAAGCGTGCCTGGTTCAGAAAGCGAGGCTTACTGTGTACGTGCCGCTCCCTCAGGTCCTGCTACGCTAAACAGAGTCCTGCTTGTTTCATTGCCACACGCTCCCATTACATCACCGCAGTCCTTGACCAAGACTAACCCTCAAGGCTTCCTATAGAAAACCATAAAGTACAGGAGCTGTAGAAAAGCCTGGCTTGACCGATTATGATGGTTCATTCAGAAGCCAAACAATAGTTATTTTTCTCTTTGGAATTCTTCATCTGTTGACAAAGCTATGAGATATTACTTAAAATTGTCTTTTCTTTTTTTCTTGACAGTATCTTGAACTATTTTATGTTAACAATGAATAACAAAAGTGGTATTTTCCCTGAAAGAAAACCAGGTCCCCTTTGAAGTATAGCCAACAGCAAATTTTAATTGCATGGAAGCTAAAATAATTTCATTTTCTTTTAATGAAAGCTACTGTAAAAAGTAATCGCTAATTTACAATGCGTACATAGAATGAGGTTAGGGAAATAATGTGACCCAGATGTGGTATCTGACAAATCAAAATATGGACCTGAAGAGTTTCCACATCTAATTAAAGTTACAATACGATGCCCCCACCCCCCCCCACGACCCTCACCGAAATAACTAGGTTAGAAGATGGATGGGAGAATGAATGGAAACAATTCTCAAAATGTGTCGTGTACTATTCGGTTACATTATTTATGTTTTGGGACGCACAATGAAATGAATACATTTCTTTACACTGGCAGAATCTAAATTCACAAGTAGATATTCAACACGGAAAATATTATGCTAATTTTGGCTGTGAGTTCTTTAGGGTTAAACTTGGTTACAGTCAGTCATATTGGAGAAGCAAGAGAGCTGCAGAAAATGCATCCAAAATGTTAAGTCATTTGAGATGACATCATCCGAGTGTGTGTACAACCAGAGCATGGCAGAAAGAGTCTCTGCAACAACCTGTCCCTCCCTGTGGTATTTAAGGAGTATTAGTCAGGAAATTCAGACCAGATTGAGGCTATATGGTGTTTACTGCTAAATCGCAGATTAGGAATGGGAGATACCATTGATTTTCTTTTCAATCCAATACCAAGTAATACAAAGGTTGTATCACGGGGGGGGGTCAGTCGTTTCTTACATTTTCCACTTATTTGTCTTTGTCCCTCCTAATGACCCTGTTAGTGGTTCATTTCCTGCTTCCTATAAAAATTTCATTTTTTATGTTAAAAACATGTTATTTGAGCATTGAGCGTTAGAATCAAAAATGAAAACATTCAGATTGACAGAATCAGTATTTCAGGATGAATTCGCACATCCGTCCTACAGATACGCAAGTATGGAACAAAAAACTGACTCTGAGGTAGCCCTATTTTTGAATTTTAATTTATTTTCCATATTCATATTTATTTTTATAGTTTACTGGTTCCTAAATGTGTTTATAGGGGTGTAAATTGTTGGCCCCAAGATGATTCAGTTCAATTATAATCCAAATATTACAAATATGAGAACTTAACTACAGAATATTAGGGTAACCATACGTCCTGTTTTTCCTGGGCGTTTCCTCTGTTTTGAGACCTAAAAATGCCTGAAATGTCCAGGATTTCACTTTGTTTCATGTTGACATTCGTTTTCTGCAGTCAGAATACTTTCTGTGTGCATATTAGCTTTGCTTTGATACCTGTGTACTGTCCCCAGCCAAATATGATCATGTTACACACTAATAATGCAATACAAAGAACATTAAGGAACATTAATTTTTATTGTTACTATTAAACTGGGAGATCAAGCCAGTGTAAACTATTAAAAAGGGCAACTGCTGCACTACACAGAAAAAACAAATAAAGATAGCCGGTGTTAGGGGCTATATCCCGGAACTGTTTTTTGATGGCTCCCTCCCTCAATGACTTGCTGTCTAAAGTTGAAAGTTCAGGAAGCTGAAGAGTGAAGTAAGTAAGCGAGGAAGGTAGTGTGAACAAGAAGTGGTACTGGAGCACACCTGCATCCTCCACTCTACCCGTATGCATGAAGTCATCACTGAAGTAGATGCTTTGCTGCCACATCATGCATGGGCGTCACCAAAGGTGCATTTCTCTTCCAGAAAGGGGACTCTGGACTAGATTTCCACAGGGATGATTTGAGCGAAAATCGCCCCCTTGATGACTCGTTCCCTTAAGGTATCAGAACAGCACTTCAACATCTGGAATTCAGAAAAAAAAACTTCTGGAGCAAAGGAAAGGTAACGAGTGATGACGACACAAAATAAGGGTTTTGGCATGCTTTGGTGATCCTGTTGATTGGTGACAAACGCAGTCACACAACATGCATTCACTTATTTTTGCAGCAGACGATAGCAGATTTGTCAAGTTTGGAGAGCCAAATAAAATGAATCAAAGACATATAAGGAAAAGGACCTGACCCGCACGTTTGTTAAATAATTCAAACATGCAGTTGTAACAGGGTAACAGCTTATGAATATAAAATTGAATCCCTTATGAAAAGAGACTGCTATTCAAGTATATATTTTTAAGTAACCTGAATCATAGACAATTCTGAAATATTTAGGGTTTAATTTTTCTAAAATTGACAAATCTGCCCCCACCACACATATGCAAGGATACTTAAACATTGGTGCGTGACCACGCTTGTCCCAAGTTAACAGGATCACCACTTAAGCCATAACACAGGCGAGAAAAACTTCCCAAGCTTGCAGGCACAGATTAGTAGAACGATGACATAGTTTTTCACTCTGTGGAAAACAAAAGATCGATGAGCAGACCAGATTTCGTAATAAATCATAAACACGTGACAGCATCCATGTCTCACAGCTATACAGCATAACAGTGAGCCACCAGGACTGTAAAAACCTGGACATTCTCAACATACCCCTTTCCAGCGACCTCATGATGCCCCATGCTCTCCTAATCCGTCTACTGACTTCATAGGAAAAGTCACCAGAGACATGAATGTCACTGCCGATGTAAGTGTGGCAATGTGCTGTACCAGTGCATGCTACTCAACCTGACTTGACCTAAGGCGGGGACTTTGAGAAATCCCTCATCATCCAACACCGAAAATGGCTGATAATCACCTCTGTGATCCTACATTTCAGAAATTCGCATGTCGGCACTGTTACATCGCAACTACCTGCAGCTACCTGTGACAGGATACAACCCAGATTTAATATAGTAGTATATTTATATTCAAGGAGGATTTTGCCCTCAAAAATCGATTCTGACATTACACACCAAAGTAGCTGAATTGCCACCTTAATAACTGATTCGTCACAGAACATCGGTACACCTCTAGTTTGCAGTTTTAATAATAATAATAAAAAAACTAAATTCAGTTTTCCCTGCTGTACCAAAATTGTAGCAAACCATGAATTTTGTGTACCGTAATGCTCCAACTACTAGTCATTCGAAATTGGCTTCTCTCTGTCTGCCAGGCCCAAGAGCAAATTCCCAGACCAAGGTGCCCAGCACTGCACTGAAACAGCTGCCTTTTGTTAATCCCCAAAACAGTCACATGCTGGAGGGGACTGGGCTGCCTGGAGCACCCGCCTCTTTCGCCAGAACGAGTGGAAATGCCCCCTCCTTGTGCCGAGTGCCTATTTTGATAGCCGATGATTACCCAAAATCTCCCAAAGGGTTATCCCCCTCAGCCAGCTGTGAAAGCTAACCGACCGGGACGCCCCCTCCCCCGATCACGAAAATTCACCCCGACCGGCAAAAAATACAGGTTAGCCACAGCTCCCAATCTGAGCACCCGTCACCCAAAAAGTCTGGGCACGTCACCTTCCCCACAGCTTCATTAAAAATATCTAGTCCAAATGATTTCCTCCAATTCCTGTGTAGGGTTCTTTTTACATGGTTTATTTATTTAGTAGATACTTTCATCAAAAGTGATGTTTTTTTTCTTTTTAGAAAACAGGGCTAGACAGTCCCTGGAGTCCCAAGTTAGTGGCCTCGATCACTCCACTGGCCATGGGATTTGAACTGCCGACCTTCCGATCAAACGCCATATGCACTATATTGCCAAAATTATTCGGACACCTGCCTTTACATACACATGAACATCCCATTCTTAATACATAGGCTTTAATATGGAGTTGGCCCACAGTTTCAACTCTTCTGGGAAGGCTGTCCTCAAAGTTTAGGAGTGTGTTTATGGGAATTTTTTACCATTCTTCCAGGAGAGCATTTGCAAGGTCAGGTACTGATGTTGGACGAGAAGGCCTGGCTCACACTCTAGTTCCTCTAGTTCGAGAGTCTCCAGTCTAGTTCTTCCACGCCAGACTTGCTCATCCATGTCATTATGGACCTTGCTTTGTGCACTGGTGAGCAGTCATGTTGGAACAGGAAGGGGCCATCCCCAAACTGTGAAATTGTCCAAAATGGCTTAGAATGCTGCAGCATTAAGAGTTCCTTTCACTGGAACTAAGCGGCCAAGCCCAATCCCTGACAAACAACCCCACACCATAATCCCCTTCCACCAAACTTTACATTTGGCACAATGCAGTCAGGCAAGTATCGTTCTCCTGGCAACTGCCAAACCCAAACTCATCCATCGGATTGCCGGACAGAGAAGCATGATTCGTCACTCTAGAGAACACATCTCCACTGCTCTAGAGTCCAGTGGCAGCGTGCTGTACACCACTGCATCCGACGCTTTGCACTGCACTTGGTGATGTAAGGCTTGGATGCAGCCGCTCGGTCATGGAAACCCATTCCATGAAGTTCTCTATGCACTGTTCTTGAGCTAATCTGAAGGCCACATGAAGTTGGGAGGTCTGTAGACTTTATTGACTCTGCAGACGGTTGACAATTTCTGCACACTGTGCGCCTCACCATATGTTGTCCCCGCTCTGTGATTTTACGTGGCCGACCACTTCGTGGATGAGTTGCTGTTGTTCCCAATTGCCTCCACTTTGTTACAATACCACT
>JAODLC010000140.1:18457288-18469566 GCA_026781145.1 Hippopotamyrus pictus
GAAATTTCACGAATGGACTTATTGCACAGGTGGCATCCTATCACAGTACCACAAATTCACTGAGCTCCTGAGAGTGATCCATCCTTTTGCAAATGTTTGTAGAAGCAGTCTGCATGCCTAGGTGCTTGTGACTATGGAAGTGATTGGAACACCTGAATTCAATGATTTGGAGGGGTGTCCCAATACTTTTAGCAATATAGAGTATTACTATATAAGGAAAAATAATCATAGTCATTTAATAGTTATTTGTCTTACCTTCTAAAATATTAAGATCTATCAAAAATACAATAAAGCTATGATCATCCTAATGAATGATTAGGTCATAATTTTTTTTCGTCTTAGCAGTGTCTGGACTATGTTATACACATACAGCTGAATTATATGTGTAAATCTTTCATCCACAGGTGGAAGCTAAAAAGATCAAAGGTATGTCGTGTATGCAGACTGACTGCTACAATTCAGCTTTTCTAACTGGTGTGCTGAAATTAGACTGTAAGCTTTCAGTTTCTGAGGAAGTACTGCTTCTCATCATGTTTTTTTCAGGAAGCACATGTGCTTTGAAGTTTTCTACTCTTGGTTCCCTGCTTCTGTTTTTGTTTTTATTGTTGAGGCAATGAAACCTTCCAGGCCATGATGCTTTGAAGAAGCATAATTTTAATTTTTTTAAAGAGTGCTTCTCAATTTCCAGCTCAAGTGTGTCAGTCAATAAGCCTCACTGAACCAAAGAGTGCAGCACCATTAAAGATTATGAGTCACCAAGGCTCCGTTTCACTGCCTTTCTGGGTTGAATGCACTGAACATTTTTTATTTCCTCAATAGAGCACATTCAATTACCTGGCTGAATGCACAATAAAACACAGAATGCAATGCCAGGTGATTCCCCAGTATTGTCTAGTTAACTTGTTAATAAAAACCACTGGGACGACATCCATGTCACAATAAACAGGCACTCTGACAAACATCAAGTCAGAGGAAAGCAAATAAATGAAAAAATGCATTTGTCATTTATATGAATGATTGCAATTCATGAGGTTATACAATCGTTACAAAAATTGACAAAACAAATAATAAAACAAAACTTGTAGCCTTTATTAATATTTCATGCAAGCCCAAGCACATTTCTCCAAGCACTACTTTCAGGGGGTATCAAACAAGTCATTGTCCATTCGTTTCCAAAATACATTGCACAATGGGGCATAACTGAAATGTGGACGAAAAATCTTCCCTGTGCTTTACGAAAACTTTTTTTTGTTGCTAGTTTAGTGGGCAGTGTTACAAAAAAAAAATCATCACAGAGGACTATTACCTAGCCCAGTGGTGGGGAACCTGATCCATGGAGGGCCGGTGTGGGTGCAGGTTTTTGGGATGACCTCTCAATCAGGCAATCACAGTGGCTCCCCTGGACTGGAGCTGAGAACCACTGCTTTATTATTGGCTGATTAAGAGGTCATCACAAAAACCCGCACCGGCCCTCCATGGATCAGGTTCCCTACTCCTGACCTACCCTGTTTGTATGCACCACAACAAGTCGCTTATAAAACATTGTGTGAAACATATTACTGGGCAACATGACTACTGACATGTTAAAAACGAAACTCTATAAAGAAAAAGTAAAAAATCTGCAATCTGAATAATGCTTTTCTTGCCACAAGCAACGTAATTGATTTCTTAAACGTTTTCGCTATGTGCTGAGTGGACTTAAATAAATTAATAACCTCCCCCCCAGCAGAACCATTCAATAATTTACAACAGTCAAAACATGATCCTCAGCACCATGTGACTTAAACCCAAATGCCTAACGGAAACATAAATGACCCAAACCCCTTTAATCTAAATAAATATCTATGTTACTAGAGTTAGTGTAGGTTCATTAAATATTTCTGTAATTTGATTCATCATCATCATCATCATCATCATCATCATCATCATCATCATCATTCATCAAGAATTCCTCCCTGGGAGAAACGAAGTTTATCTTGTCTCATCTTATCAATTTGTCTTTACTTATCTGTGTGTATGCTGGTATCACACCAATGTCCTTCTCCCATAATTGCCTCAGGTTCCAAGATTAGATCAACTGATTATTTAAATAATTAGCTATTAAGGCTAGTTTTTATAAATGCTCTATTATCTGATATATATTAATATAAAGATAGATAATACACTTATTTTACAACAGTTAAATAATCATGATATAAGATGCATTTATATTGATAAGTTGCTCAGATTGGACAAGTCACTCCTAAAACTAAGATCCATAGGCAAAGTCTGCAAGCTATTGCTCTCCTTTTGTTCCTTAATGAGCAAGTTATCCCCTGTTCTTTTTGCAATGGCAACATAAAAGCGAATCAGACCAACAGGATCAGACACACAAAGGATTCAAGCCACTATATTATATCCCGATAACAACAAAAAGTTGATCTCCCTTTAAAGGAATGCTCATTCTTAAAAGCATGTTTGTCAAAATAACACACACACATTCTGCGAGCCACAGTAGGAGTTTAATAAGGCAGAGGCATCGATTCATCTAAGTACACACACACAATGCTGCATTATTCACCACAGCCTTTTGCATGCGCAACATCAACAATGACTGTCCTTTTCACAGTCAACTTCCTCCTCTGCATACCTCACCTCCAGACAGGCAGCTGGTTTTGAGGCAGATTTATAGGGGTGCTTAGCATGATTGTATGGCAAGCACTCTGCAATCTCTGCATATCAATGAGATTGTTTTGTCAGGTAATTAGAGGGTTTCCAGAAAACTGCTGGAGAATTATTATCATTCTGCTTGCGAACCATTACACTATTTGCTCCCCTTATGATGTTTCCTGTGTCCAGCTGCCTTATAACAAACAAAACTTTTTACTACTGCTATAAAAAGAAAGCACAACCAGAAAAAAAAATGCAAACCACAACTCTTACTATGCATGTCACAATCTATGACGATATGCTGAGTAACTGATGTTTCAGTGTTGGGTGTTAGCACATACAGCCAAAGAGGTCAGGGGGTGTTATAAGGAGAATCGTACAACAACATATGTATTTACAGAGTAACAACTGACTAAATTTCTGACACATTAAGTGAAAAGAATCACCATCCCAAGGCTGATTATCTAACTAGTTTTTCTCCTCCAGTCTGTGTCCATGGAAACAGTAGTTGGAGAGAAACCTAGTCTTTCTCTGAGCTCTTGGTATTAATTGGTGGTTTCTCTGCTTGTCACTGAAGTTCAGTGGAAGTCTGGATAACCTGGACAGCCATGGTTTAAGGGTATGTATCGGCCCGTGTAAAATAAAAAATTAAGCAAGGGCATGACTGGAAATGGAGAAATTGAGGTGCATAATGCAATATAAGCAGTATTACGTAACTACAAACACCCTAAGGGTGAGTTATTCAATGAGGGGCAAGATTTTAAATGGTAACTGGCTTTCCATTGCCAACAACTGGTGTCCTAAAATAGTAAAAAAATAAAAAGGCAATTATTTTTACCATTAAAGATTTCATATATTCTATTTCCATGACATCTTGCCGGGCATACACACTATATGTAACCACTGAACAGGCTGATTGCACATTTCAGTGCTAAATATATTCTCTTCATACCTTAGATAAATCTTATATGATAAAGTATCTCATGTAAAGAGGTTTATTGAGAATAGTCAAGAAACAGAAAGTAGTCTTTTTATGGCCCAAATGTTCTTACCCTGTTCTTGTCTTTGCTGTGTCCGGGGGCCTGCTGTTTTGCTATAACATGTTTTCCAGTGGTGTGGTACAATGTGAAATATCTAGCCTCACCATTCACCCCACCATCTTGTAAGACTAACAAGCTACAAATCTGTTTTCGTGGATATCAGTTATAGCTATTCACAACACACCGCAGATGATATTAATTATGCAACATGCCAGAAAAATAAAAGCCTTCCCTGGCAACTGCTATTTCCATTAGTCAGCTTTTCAAGACATATGTATCTATGAAGATGGGCTTTACTGATCCACTGTAAATTTTGTGTGGGTTATCTGGGAAAATAACCAAATTTGTTCTTAAAATGGAACTTTAGGACTCTGCACTCTGCAGAAACACACACCTACTCTCAGGAAATCTGTAAGGAGATAACAGCCAGCCCTAGAATCAAAACACCTTCCTATTCATAAAATGCTATTTGTTATTGCGTAATATATATCAGAGTACATTGGATGTCAGTGGACAGATTTTAAATCATTTTGAATGTAAATCTGGAACATTTGTTTTGTATTGCTTATACTAAAAATCAAACTAATATAGGACAAATCCCATTTGCACAATCAGTTACCATGGAGACAAATAATGATGTAAATGGAAAAATCTAGCCAGCCCCTGAATGTTACTATGTTTTATTTCCTTTAAAATCTGGATTGGAATAAACACATCTTCCAAAGTTATTGTTTAGAATTACAGCGAAGGTATACGAGGGAAATACTGTATTACTATCACGGGCTCAATATATTTGTTTTTTCGTCCTGCCCAGACCAAAATATCCCTAATTATAAATGTTAACTGATCCATTAAATTACTGTACCACGTACCACCATGTACTCGTTCTATATTTATCCAGAAAAGAAAAAGGGAAAGTCTCTCTTTTGCAGCATCAGATACTTTAATCAGGGTGTAATTAATTAGCTGCAAAGCAGGGGATCTGTTTCAGGGTTGCTGAGGTGCCGATTTAATTGCAAATGCACCGCTCGCTGCCGTACTGCTCTGCTAACCGGCCCGTTACGAAGTGAGGACGGTAAGCGGTATCATTAGAGAGCCGTGCCTCACGCATTAATGTCAAAGTCAAAGCGGCAGCACTGATTCTCGGGGGCAGCGATGCAGTTAACGAAAGTCACCGTACAAAGCTGACTAGCGTAAGGTGTCGCTCTACACCCGTATATTTAAAGCATTAAGCATAAAGCCTGGATTCTCCTAAACCATATTTACAGCAACTTCTTCACCCTTATTAATACAACACCTTACCCTTCAGCTATATTTTCTACTTTCATACAGTTAAATATCTGCCAGTTAACATCAAGCAACTGAAGAAAAATAAATTTATGAAATATAAACTGACAGCGTGAACAAGTTTCCCAGCACGAGCTAAGTCTGCATCACCCGACCATTGTACAAGACCGTTCGATGGCTACGATAAATCACGCAGTTTCAGCTGATCTTCTAGTCATAATGGGTAAAGCAGTACGAAGGTAGGACGATTATCAATTATGTATTAATTAGTCAAGGTAGATATCGGCAGGTAGCTACCACAGTCGCTGAGGACCGCCGTCCACGAGCCACTGACAGTTGCTAAGTAACCGGTCGCAGCCCGCGCGGCCAGTTAGATGTAACTCAGTTCAATGCCGATTAGGGAACAAACTTAGGATGTCAACCCGGCAGCTGTTAAACAGAAATAAAGCCAAAAGTTGAGTTACCTAGCCTGTAGGAGGCTACCTCTGATTGGGTATTTTTCCGGAATGTCCGCTTCCGTCCTGTTCCCTGGAAGTGTCAGTCCCGTTAGGACAAAAACGCTCGTGTTCAATATAAAAGAGCTACTGTAATTCAGTTTACTGTGTCTTTCGATACGATGAAAAGCACTGACTGCAAAACCAACTGGACAGCTGCAAAAAATAAAATAATGCCCTTTTGGAAGACTTTTGAATGCTCAGCTTCTGTGCCTTGTCAATGTGTCACAAGCGCGCGAACTGTACTTGACGTCTTCGAGTTTGCTTTCATAAATTACAGTCCTCCACTTTACAAGAAATGTGCATGAAAGCCAATGGAACAGCATAAGAGCGTTTTCAGAGGGGGCGGAGAAAAGTCTGATTGACGTCCGAAATGCCCAATCATTGATTTGGACGTCGCTCCTTTGAGTGCAGGCAGGGCAGGGGGGTGGTAAATAGTTTCTTTTCCGTGACGTGACAGTCACTTGGTGCACCAACACCCGAAGTTGACGTCGGGTATTATATTGATTATTTTTACATATACATTATTATTAAAAATACTTCTTATATTCATTGGCATATATAGTTATGTTCCAGATGACAAGGTATTATAACCACTGTGTTTTTCCATCCGTTCTCAAAATGCTACCCTGGAGAATGCGTGCGACCCAAGTTGTATGAAATCGTATTAATGGTAAGACCCAGATTAATTGATTTTTAAATTTTCTATAACCAGCCCTTTATGCATCGGTCCCAGAAAAAGATCAGAAACAAGCCCGAACATCATTTTTATGCTGAAGAAGTAGTTATGGGAAGAACCATTAGAGTGAATTATGACTGTGGTAAATGAGATTTGGTGAGAATAAAATTGATTTAGACTTCTATTTTAGTGTTGACTGTTCTGGCATTTTTCCTGACAAAGTGCAGGGTGGCATGAAAATCGTGCCAGTGGAGTAACATAATAAATGATGCTTGGTTTGTAACACATAGTATCTATAATATTTCTGGTTCTTATACTGTTACTCCCACACCATGCTGTATCATATCATTTTTGTATCATTATTCATTATTATAATTGTTTATTCTAGGTAAATATACTAAATGTATTCAATAAATATTAATATAAAACTGGACGACTACTTGACATACTGTGAAAATTGTTTGGTTAGTCCAGAGAGTATCTTCAGCTTCCAGCATTCAGCAAACCATTTCAGCTTTAATTAGTTTTTAAATACAGGACAAGAATGAGCGAATTGAATCACATGGTGAATAATGAATGCTTATCATGACGCACCAAGGCAAGACGTGCATCATTTTTAAAACGAGTTGCTCTACGTAGCTTGTTAAATTTGTTGTTCAGTGTATGCATTCAATTCGTCGTAGTAAGAAATTAGCGCCAGGGTGGAACAAGAGGCTGGAAGTTACGGTGATATAGAACGTAGTGCGCAGTTTCTCTTGGGATCCCGAAAGACCACGAGCACAAGGAGGTATCCCCCTGCCGTCACCATGACAACACATCACTAATGTAGATGCTCGCGAGCCGCCCTTTCGAATAATGCAAACTGAATACATAGGAGCGACCTACAAACAAGCTTTCCCCAGCGCAAAAACGGGTGCATACCACCCTCATAGCTAGTGGAACTATTGCCCGATTGCCTTTAGCATTGACAGGTGCGTGTTTTATGATATGAAACCATTGCAAGGTCATGCCAATATTAGCATTAGCGATGAAAGACCAGCAATGTCTGGCATCTTGATCCGCTTCCTTATCTCGGCTCTTTTTTATCAGGGAATTTGGTTATCTTTTAGACCAAAGAATGGCTGCGTTTCCATTACAGTTCACATGAGCTGAGATGTTTGGAGAAATCCCCAGAAGGACACTGTTTATCACCGGGGTGAGCCGCTTCAGTCTAGCCGTAATGCACTTGAATGAAAATGGAAGCTGAGTACATGCCCTCCATATTACTTGCCAGATTCAGTTCATGAAATTGCTGGTTACCAGTCTCAAAGGGATTAAGAAAGTAAAGGCAATGACAAAATAAAGTTCAGCCACCATATCCGTTAATCGGGGCTCTAAGATGAGAAGTGGCGTTAACAAACTGTAATACATCATACAACAGCTAACTATTGGCTTAATATCATGAAGCCAACATCCACACTACCGTCAGCTGTCCTTTGAGTCCTTTTTCTCTTTGTGTGTGTCTGTGTACTTCGGGGGGTGTTTATGCATATATTACTGTACATTGTGATGACCAAATGCAAGATTACCGACTTCGGTCAGCTGACTGGAGTGAGAATTTCAATTCGAGACAAATCTGCACACGCAATGACACATGACACATACGTCATAGTTTTATTACCTTGTACATAGTGTGTAGGGTTTGCAGAGTCAATGCTTAACTTATGGTTAAGGTCAGGACTGGATAGGGGTAAAAGTTGTGATAGTTGAGATTAGGGTTTTTCCCATTAAAAAAAAAAAAAAAAACTTATGGATGGTCCCCACAAATATATGAATACATAAGTGTGTGTGTGTGTGTGTGTGTGTGTGTGTACTACTGTATATATATTTGTTTTCCCACCAGAATATTCTATAAACCTTCAAGTATTTCCGTCCTACTTTTTACCAGAAAGTTCTCCACTTTTGTGATAAGAATGTCTTTAAACCACATGATGAAAAGACCAGAAATGCAGGGTGGGGGGGGGGGGGGTTGACCTGTACCTTCGTAATATGAAACTGCCTATTATCTTGGCGCCTTGAGAATGTTAAGTGAACTCCTTTGTTAAGTCTTTCTAATAAATCCCTACCTATATTTTACAAAACATATATATATATGTGTCATCATCACCAGTGTATGACAAATATAAACACGCTAATATAACAGACTAACAGCAGATGCTGCCGTTCAGCAGGTGTGTTTACGGGGGGATGACAGAAATTCTTGGCGAACATGTGACCTTCTTGGCTTGGTGATGTCACACACTGCCACCTGTTGTTAAGTGAAATTTAAGTTGAAGTGAAAACCTAGGCTGTGCACTTGTTCTGACCACATCTATCCTCTGTTTATACAGCTTAAGTCACATTACAGTAGAGTGAAAAGGTGGGCTGAGTTTAAGAAATGCACAAATATCTGTTACATGTGATCCAAATGAAAGGGTATGTTAAGATTCTTTTAGACGATACACGGAAAAAGTGGCCTGTTACTTCGCTTTGTTGCTACATTATAAAAAGAAAACTGTCTTTTCAGTGAGGGCCCTTAAATGAGCCTTTGTGCATCATTACAAAAGAAGACTGATCATGATGGACTTTTGCACCGGAACTTACTCACGCCTGTTGATGTTCTCCAGAAAACCTGTTTAATGTTAAATGTTTTTAGACTGACAAAAATGACTATGAATTCACCCAGTCAGTGACTGTGAATTCAGAGGTGCTGCTGATCCTGCTTCCTCTGGCTCATTTCTGGCAGTATGGTTATATCTCGTAGGGATGGAGTAAGCAATTAAGAGGTGATTAGTAATGTGTGGGAACAAGAGGCAAGAGGGAGACATGTCAGGATCAGCTGGGGTACAATCACACAGCTGTGATGGTCCACAAGGCTGAAGTACTTTCTGGAGCGAATTGGTCTGTGGTTTTCCTCAGACACTCTTAGCCCAGAGTTAAATTACTTCAAGTGGTCCTATCATTGAACAAGTAATGAACTCTTCAGACAGGAAGTTGTAGTAGTTCAGTAGGAGTCAAAATGAAAAGTAAATTGTTTTACTCATCACAGGGGATGGTTTCAGGGATTTACTGCTTCTTCCTGCTTTCACCTGTGCTCATGAGCCCTGGGTAGTAATGAAAGATTGAGATTGTGGATATAAGCAGCGGAAATGAGCTTCCTTTTCAGGCCGCTGTTCCTCCACATCCAAAGGAGCCAGCTGAGGAGGTTTGGGCATTTATCTAGGATGCCATCTGGACACCTCCTGGGGAGGTCCAACCAGGAGACCCCGGGGCCTGGGAATGACTCAGTATCCCTCCAGAGGAGCTGGAGGAGACGCTAGGGAGCAGGAGGTCTGGGCATCCCTGCTCAGACTGCTGACCCCAGACCTGGACCCAGATAAGCCGTAGAGGATGGATCGATGCAGGCATGCATGTTTATTATAAGCTAAATAAATAGGTAAATAAAAAAGGTAACGTGACACGCATTCTCCATTATATGTGTGTAGGATTCATTTTAATTTTCAGGGTAGTATTAGATTAATATGCATCATGAACCGAATAAAGCAAATCAGAGCACCTTGTTGAACCTAAAGGAATCATATTTTTGATAATTCGATTAATATAATTCACCTTTAATTTGTTACTCATACATTTAATATTAAAGAAAAGAAACAAGTGGGAATATATTAAATTAAAGGATACCATTTGAATTTCAGTTTAAAATCTACTATTTAATGAAGATCTTTTCAACAATAAGTAAACAAATACTTCAGTGAAACAAACACCAAATGATAAAGCCAATTAACGGTTTCAAGCTCAGATTATTATTTCAGTATCGATAAGTGTGACACCGTCGTTCAGTTGCGGAAGTAGTACGAGTTGAAACCATAGAAGTAATGTTGTCTCCCCTTGCACACATTGTCTCGAAGGTCTAAGGGACTAACGTGTAGGACCTGGTGGGAGCGACGATGTGCTTCTGTCTTGCTGAAGGAGTCCTGTAGGTCTAGGAGTACTGATTTGGAGCCGGGATGACTGATCCTTAGCCTCCTACTGGGGGAAACGGGAGAAGAGCAGGGCTGACCACACGTCCCCTGGTCTGCTGCAGACCTGGAGCCCTGCTCTGCCTTGGAAACCCTCGCCAGAGCTGCAGTAGCAGAAGCTGGTTGGATGGAGCCAAACGAATGATTGTCCAGTGCATAGCTCTGCTTTTTGCTGCAAGGGGAATCCTTGTATTCCATCCGGCTGGAGACAGGAGGTATGTTCCTCACGTGTTCCGATTCAGAACCAGTGGTCTGGGTGCTGCCTGTTCCTCTTGCTAGACCTGTTCCGGTAGAGTCTCGGTTCACCTGTATATCACCATGGAAGCAACATAATAAATGACTTACTACCATGTTTAAGGTCTGGTCCACTCTCATCTATGAGGACACAACCACTCCTTATGTCCACTGTATGGGAGGCTATGACCTCATGGGCGGCACTGAAATCTCAGGCAGACTTATACTATTATAGTTATTCATAATGATAATTTTAGCTGAAGTTAATTCGCTACCAACTCCATATTGTATTTCCACTTCTCAGAACTCCTTTGATTCCATGTTCATTAAAGACCTAAGTCAGCCAAAGCCTCATGAACCATTCGTAATATTATTTATAACGAACAAATGCATCTTTTATTGGTAACAGTATATTTTAACTTGACTGGATACATTCTTAACCCCATGCTGCAATTACTCTATACGTTTGTTTGTTCATTGCCTGTTTTTTTTACTTATGTATTCTTGTGCATGTGTGTTCTTTAAATGGAACGTGGAAGGCTCTATGATAATCTGAGTATCTGGATTTGCTGTGTGTGTACTGTATATGATAAATGTCCATGTATTATGTGTTATCTATTGTTTGTTTTTAACGATATCAATTACAGTATGTGTCATTTGGGACAATAAAAAATAATCTAATCTAATCCAATCTAATCTAATAACTAACTGTACAAAACAATCAAAAATATAAATTAATGAGAACTGCACTGCATTAAGCAAAATGCATCTGGTTACTTGGATATTTTCATATGAAACATTCATTCAGTTGCGTAATAATTGAGAGAGAGCTGCATGTGACCTACCAGCTGCAGTGAGTAGGAGGTCGTCTCACCAGTGACCGTCCTCTCATGGAAGTCATCCAGCTTCCTAGGGTTCATGGATCCACCTCCTAAGAACAGCATCATGCAAATGCACAACCGTCAATGTTCCTCCTTTGTATTCTCAGCCCTATTTTAAATATGAAATTTCAGCACAGCTACGAAGAGATTGATCAGGCCACCCTACGTGAAGATCTTTATTCTAAAGGGCAAAGAGGTATAAGCATGAGGTAATACGAGTAGGATGTATTATAAACTGTTACGTAATCTTGCTAGTGTACTTGAGTCATATCTATTGGTGTACCTGGGACTGCATGTGAACTGGACCCTGCTTCTTATCTGCCTGCAATATGTATAGAATTGTGCTATCTGTCGTCTACCTAAGGCAAGGGCTGCTTAAGGCTGTTTGCTAGCAAGGTGAGCTAACTGCAGCTTTGTGTGTTTCCATGGGAGAATGCCTGTAGATTGTGTTCATCGATACATTGTTATATCTGTAACAGCAGTCATATATTTTGTGTACATGGTTGCACCGGTCATCTCTCATGGGATGGGGGAACCCTGTCTTATCTGCTGCAGGCATGAGCAGAATTATAAATCATTTTCTGACAGCGGTGAGATCGGCCACAAGTGCAAGTGTGGGACATTTTTACTCGAACTGCATACCTGTGAAGTCCCTCTGGTAGGAGGTTACCCGAAGTGACCGCTCCAGGTTCTGGAGAAGTTTGCCTCTCTGTTCACATAATGTAAAATCCCGAGGGCACATTGCCTTTGGGGCTGTGGGGTAGAACTTCTGACCTTCGTCTGGCCTTGACTTGGAATTATTGAAGACAGATAGAACGGTGAAGATCATCAGGACACCATCAATGATCTACATGGGCACCATAACCATTGAATAAAGGGACACATGCATAGACATGCATTGCTGAACATAAGAACATAAGAACTATACAAACGAGAGGAGGCCATTCGGCCCATCAAGCTCGCTTGGGGAGAACTTA
>JAODLC010000140.1:18469666-18484291 GCA_026781145.1 Hippopotamyrus pictus
TAAAGAAGTGCTTCCTTAAATCCAGTTTGAAATGTTCTCCCGCTAATTTCCACCTATGGCCACAAGTTCTTGTATTTCAACTAATGCAAATAAATTATGAAATAAATTATACGTGATTTTCTCACATGGTGGAAGCCCTGTTCTTCTGGACGTGTGAGCAGGTGTGTCCTGTTGTCTGAGGGCCCCTCCAGCACCTCATGGCGGTATGGGGCACCTAAGTACAGCAGAAACATCCAGCTTGATATCTGACTCCATTTTAATGTATGTGAGCAACTAAAATGCCTTAATCTTGAATTATATTGCTTCAGTGTCTCTTCTCCTCACCCATGGTTTTGCTTAGAACGGTCATTTTTGGAATCCTTGCCGAGACGAGGGGATTAAGATGGGATCTTCCCGCAGCTTGGACATCAGTGTCTGGATCAACTGGGAAGCAGAAGTTGGGGAACACTGCGAACTGGGAGACATGGGAATGGTATGGGTGGTGCTTCTGCGTCGTACCAGCTATCACTTTCTCACTGTGAGTGGTACAGAGGGGGAGAAGTGAGAGTGACAGGGGTCTGAGAGACGGTGGAAAAATATTTGAACAGAAGAAGCACATCAATCTGGCAGATATACAGTAATATGTCATCCAGCACTCTGATGTATAAAGTCAATAAAGCCCTGAGAACTGGGAGTACCGACATAGTAGGCAAGACAGCGAGGTAAGAAGTGGCCACATAAAAAGCCTGACGCCATAAAGAAAACGACAAGCAATCCAATGAGCTTTGTAACGGTCTACCACATCCTAGGCGAAGGCACAACCAGCGCCAAGTATCAGTGTCGTCTATAGAAAACTTGAAATATCACACCTGTATGCGCAGTTGAGCCCGCGGATCGTAGCCGATCAGACAATTCGCCGAATTCATGAATGAAACTGACAGTCGCACAGCGACGATACTCACCAAATATTGATTTTAGTGGGATCTGGGATTCTGAAAAAGAAACGCCCAACATAAAACGTCCAGTACTAAAGTATTAGAATGGAATTAATCTTTTGTCACCATGACATAAAAAATGGTCAGACTGCTCCATCTAGTGTTTAGTAGTAGTATAGCGGTGAAATCGCATATTTTGCTACAGCTGTTCAATTCCCATAAAAAAAAAGTATACAAAAGCAATAGCGATCCAGCAGCTATAATGCTGCATTGACCCTTAATGATAACAAAACGCTTAAATTCAGAGAGTCACACTCGAATATTTATTTTATCTATTTTTAATTAAATGAAAGTAAAAATATGTGGCAGGGAAAAACAACTTACAGTTGGTCATTAATGCGAACGTTACTTTTTTTCGTGGAAGTCAGGTCGTGATAATGTGGAATGTTGACGTCCTTGGGAAGGTTTCTAAAAGAATAAAAAGATACCCAACGATAAAATGAACAAGGAAACACGGAAGCAGTGCTGAATATTCATGATTTAGAAGAAAGAGATGATTGTCACTAATGAATTTGTATTTTCAGGTTTTATTGTCGCATGTACGTGTTCCGACGTAATATTATTATTCTACAGATGCAGTTACTACAATTGTAGTACTGTAAAGGACGTAAATAAACAAAGACCACGCGAGTTTTTAAGCTGAACTTTCAATTGCTCTTGAAACCCATATTCACACTTAAATTCAGCATACGGTCAATGTAATGTTTTTGAATACCGAGGTATGACGTTTCGTCCATAGTTGACGAACCTATAACCCTTCACAACCGCTGGATGGCACTGTGTGTCGTCCAACCAAAATGTTTTTACGTCGAAGTTGTAGCGTGTCTGTCCTGATCACGCATTCATGTCGTACCGAGACAGTTATTTTGCAATCGGAGCCGAGATCCTATTTCATCAAAATTAAAAGTGGGTCGGCTTAAGCTCATTAAACATGGGGAGTAACTGGCAGATATGACTGCGGCCACAGTGAATAGGCATATTGCGTTTTACCATGATGCACTCACACAAGGCACAATGTCATGTCAATAAATGAAAATATCAGTTTGACAACTTTATTAAAAAAATAAGCAGTTGCTTGTCTTCACCCTAGGGGCAAATACAAAAGTAGTATATAGAAGTAGACACTTCTCTAAAATACGATTCCTCGGGGGATGAGCAAAGCTCTCCACCATCACTTTCTTCAACAGTTAGGCTAAAATAAATGTCAACACTGTATGAAAAATGCACATATATGTGATTTGTGTTGCTTTTTAAATAAATTATGGGCCATTGCAAAAGTTCTGGAATCATACCTCAGCTGAAGGAGGGCTTTTTGGTTATGTGCACCGTTCTGATGGTACTGAAGAGAAGCTCTGACTTGATCCATTGTTGGCAGTCTGAAGAATGAGGGCCAGTCTTCCCCGCGTGCCTCTTTTCCAGTAGATAGTGGGGTTTGGGGGGTGTTTGAGACAGGCTTGTTTGTCCCCCTGGGGCTGGTGTGAGTATGCAGAGTCTCCCGTAGCAAAGGAGGATACCCCTTTGTGGCCGGTATCAGTAGCAATGGCTTGAATTCCTGCACTGGCCATTGGGATGGGCAATGGGAAACCACAGACCAGCTTCTCCAGCCACAGTCTGGCCAGTATCGTGTTTCTCAGCATGGAAACCCGATCCAAAGCAGCACTATTTTTTCTGTCATGTTTATGTACTGCGTTTTGCAAAAATTGAACATATACAATTTAACGATTAGAATGAGCAGTACTTACAGTACAGAAGATCAGTCATTGCTATACCTAGTACTCGGTTCATCATGTGCATTTTTCCATTCCAGATAATCTCTAATTAAAACTCATCAAAGATAAATTCTTTAATACTGTTACTGGATTATGTTCTCAGTGTGAACTTCTTGGAGCTGTAAATACTACCAAAAACATCAAAGCAATTTTATTTTTTTATTTTTTTTTTTTTTAAATGGCCGCGTTAAAAATGATAATAACGCGATACTTAATTTAATCTTATTAAATTAAGTATTTTTACCTGTTAGAGCATTTGTAGTTGGGGCAAATGGGTTAAGCTTTTTATGTCTAATTTAGATGACGTAGCCTATACAAGTTATATGCCATAAATCTTAATTTATTAGATCCGATATAAATTACTTACAACAATGGAATCATCTTATAATTTAAAACAGAGCGAGAAAACGATATGCTTTTGTACAATCTCTGCACAAGCACGAAGTCTCTGTCATTAAGTTTTCCGCATTGACGTGTGTCACTGGTACAGCTCATTAGCTGATCCCAAAGGAAACTGCGAAGCCATACAAAGAATGAAACTTAAGCGGCGCTTTTAACACGCAGGTAGGGACACCGGAGACTCTCCTGCGCGAGAGCCCGGCTCCGGTTACACTTGCTGTCACTGCGCTCACAGTGGCCTGTTTCTTTCGAGTAATGATATGCATCTTCTACGTCGGCAACTAAGATAGGCGTCTTATGTATTATGTATTTAAGAAAGCATGCAGCCTATCTGTTTGTACGAAACCGTATTTATTACAATCATATTGTATTAATTCAGCGGCTATTCTGAAACACGCAAAGCAAATCACCACACATCTTTACAAACGCTGACAAATCTTGCACTTCGCTGTAATTAAATGACCAGAAGCGTGCATTACAGTTAACTGTAACATTTTAAAAAACTACTCCGTATAACCTTAAACCATTAGGCTTATTTTACAACGGAACTCATCTGACGCCATACCTGTGTCAATTTCCAAAACACCAAACCACACTTACGTTTCCCCCTGACCTTCTCGGGTTAAAACAAAAGCACATGGTCACGCACCCGACTAGCTCATATCATCCAATCACAGAACATTCTTATTTGGAGCGTCTACTGCTGTTCTGCTGGCTATTATGCAATGCAGGACTGTTATAGAATAAAATATTACTAGTTCATGGTCAATCATATATGATGTTTACACAAATCTTGTTTACAGTATAAAGGAACAATGTGATAATGGTTTAGCGGCTCTGAGTTTCCTATGCTTTTTATTTTTATCTTATGTGTTTAGTAATTTCGAAATTACTATTACACGGAAAAGGTGGACGGTATTCTCTGTTAAAGGGCATCAAGCATTCGTGACAGAAAACTTTTTTCTTTTCTTTTTTTGCTCAAACGTCGTGGGAATGTACCCCCCATAGGAACCAGGTACCCGCTATTGTAGTATTTAACTCTGTGAAATCTTAACGTAAAACATAAAACTCGTCCTTGTGAATGTTCACTTCATATATCAAGGCGTAATCCTTTTTGGTTAGTGGGAGAGGATCTTGACAATTGCTTTTAGAGACCTTAAATCATTGGTGGGGGGGGCGCTAGCAATTCCCCCAATAATTAGAACGGCCCAATACACCCGCCCCTCCACCACCAAATAATCATATTGTCATGATGAATGGGTGGGGTTCTCAACCCCGCCCAACCCCCCAAAGTTCAATCCAAAGTCGCACTCGTGCCTTCCATAAAATGTTAACTAGTTTCATCAGCAATCAAAGCAATGCGGTCTCACTTCGGCTTCAAGAGTTAAACTGCAACGTTAGAGAGCTGCACTGGGAATAGAGAACTTCAGTACCAACACTTATGAAACTGAATAAAATTAATAGCGACATCTATCAGGTCATCATGAAGACACATCATGTCACCAGTTCTATTTATTTTTATATTTAAGCGATCGTTATTCTAATTGACTAATATAAGTAAAAGGATCAACAAATCAAGGGCTGCCACGTCATTAGCGCATTATGCATCATTAACGTTGGTGCCAATACTGCTGGCTTTAATCGATGTCTCTGACTTGCCCCTAGCACATGGGTCCCATGCGATGGATTAATCTCTGTGACCCTGCTGAGGATAAGTGGTTATGAATTTTATAACCATTTTACTGGACATATCTTAACCTTATCCTTAATGTGATGATTAAAGTTTCTGGACCAAAAAAAGATAAAATTGAATAATGGTCCCCAAATGCCAAAAACGTCACCTTGGGTGATTCTGTTAATGTGTTTGAATTTAAGCCAGAATGTAATAAAAAGTCTTCCTTTATGGTTGATTGAATGATACTTCCACATTCCGATAGTCCGAAATTAGTTCCTTCAAACTGCTAACTCTTTTTAACAGCTTCTAAAGCAGCGTTACCTTGAATGCTTTGCAGGTATGTATACGCAGGTAATGTTGGTATTGGTGCCCAGTGTGGGATGAATACATTACATTTTACAGAATATTACTAAGTGGATTTTTTCATGAGGTGTTTTCTAAGATCTTGGAATGCACTGGGATTTCATACAGGCTGTGACCTACCAGCCAGTCTCTGTACCACATTGCATTTTGCCCTGCACTGTGAATACCGTGCACCGCCAATATTTGTTGTAGATATACGTGTGAAAATGAACACTGATTACATCCATGACTCAACGTTTCGGGAGACTCCAAACCCATGCATTGGAACTAAACTTAGTCTGAATCACAGTAGCTTAAATTGGCCTGAAAGGGAAGTCAAATTA
Organism: Hippopotamyrus pictus; assembly: GCA_026781145.1. Classification (NCBI taxonomy): domain Eukaryota; kingdom Metazoa; phylum Chordata; class Actinopteri; order Osteoglossiformes; family Mormyridae; genus Hippopotamyrus; species Hippopotamyrus pictus. The sequence goes on from JAODLC010000140.1 coordinate 18,475,170, forward strand.
GTGTATTCCAATTTTAGAACATGCTCTAGGTAAAATTTTAAATGCACAATTGCAATACAAAATTAGATCACATCAATCAAGCATATTTTTTTGCAGTCATTTACCTAATGGTGAGAACCACACTATTTAAAATGTTGGCGTTTCACTGCTTATGCAATTTTTGCTCAGATCAGAATTCTTCTTGCAGACGGAGAATAACTTTGGTATTAGTTAAGTTAAATGAAATGCCAGTTCAGAATGTACAGCATATTGGAGTCAGGTCCTCAGAGAAGATCAGTAGGCCTTTTTGTATGTACTGAAACACCAATCCGATGTCAGACTCACATCTTAGCGGTTTGCAAAGTTTGCATCCCCCCCCCCCCCCACACGCTGGGACTCACTTCATGAAGTAAGACATTAAAGAAATAGCACATACCGGGTTTTTGGGTTTCCGACAAGTCACTACAAGCAATGTCGAAGTCAACAGTGAACCGAAGTATCTAGCAGCCAGAAGCTGATGACCATCTGAAATAAGACCGGAACCACAGATCCAGCAGACCACACTCTACCCAGAAGAGCAACTCACATGTGCAGGCATGCGCCTGGCTGTGTCGTCAGTCCGTGGCCGGGATGATGTACAGAGCAGGAGCCTGGGAGATCTGAGCAGTGGAGCCTGTCCAGATTTACAGAGAACAAACTGAATATTTTAAACTACAATTTACACAGTACTGAGGGGGGCCCTGTGCATCTCAGAGAGTCGGAAGAAAAAAGGGGAGTCTCGCCTGGTAATCAGCAGGAGGATGTCAGGGCCGCTCTCTGACAGAATCAGCTATTATGACAGACGCTATGGGACTCAGCAGCAAGATAAGGAGCTGGCAATCATCATAATGGTAACAGCAAAACATCGTCTGCATGTCCATTAGGCACTCGTGTAATAACAGAACACAGACTAAACATTATTAGGGTTTTAAAAATGCCTCCACAGGTATGAAACAGATTGATTGTGAAGGTTAATATTATCTATGAAGTTCAGCAATACTTGGCCTACTTGTTAATACTGCATATTTAACATTACTTAGCTTAACCACTTCACAAACTCATCAGTTGCTTGGCCCTGTTTGAACATTATTACTATTTTCGGAGGGCAGCTATTGGCCACAGAAGCAGTGTAAGTAGCCTATATGTGAAGGTCTCCCACCAGCTATGCGATGATTTTGATTACATACTACATCAAACAGGTTTCAGTAATTTCAATTTCAAAAAACTTTATTTGTCCCCGAGGGTCAATTAAAGTAAAGTAAAGAGCAACATTAGCCATTCGCAACATCACGATCTATTGGTTTGTGACGAAAACGGTAGTTTTATAGTGGCTGTTGTCCTAACCCTTTGATTCTTATCGAGTTCGTATGGTTTAAACAGAGACTTTCATACCAAAATTGTCTTGAATTTGTCACAATAAATGCATATAAATATATGTGTACAGTGCCGTGTATACGAACTTTGCACAAGTACCCGGTGCGCAAAGACTCGGAGGACAGTACGGTACCGACGTCCCCGTCGCAGTAACAGATCGTAGTAAATGCACTGGTTTGGCTGATAACCAAAACTCATGATTTCCCTCTGGATCCCACGTGACAGGCTGCCTGAATAAACTGCCGGGCTGGCGGAGGGTCATTAACTCACCGCAGACTCTACAGATGCGCGTTTATTTATTTATTTATTTATGTTTATTTATTTATTTGCCGTCGTTCGGAACGAAATGTTTCAGCCCCGAGCAAGACAGCGTAGGAGCAGAGACCTGCGCTGAATATACATGTATTTGCTAATGAAGCAACCTGATTTGCCGCACTTCAGAGTCGATGGGGATGCCGGCGGGCAGGACGGTAGAAACTGACAAGTAGTCTACCTCAACTCAAGTTATTTTTCATTTTAATTCCTTCTTTTCTGCTTTGCTGCGATGACTGCGCTTGACTTCTCCGAGGTGGAGGCGTTTTTGGACCGCCACCCGGAGCTCTTCGAGGAGTATTTAATCAGGAAGGGAAAATGCGAGATGGTGAGCAGGTGGTTGAGAGAGCATCACCCGTCCAAAGTGTCGCTGGTCGAGGACAAGCGCAGATCGGCCAGGGAGCCGCTGTGGCAGACGAGCCCGGATGGACTCCAGCGGCGCTGCTCTCACATGGAGCTGAGACGGAACTTCGCCCGGTCCAAAGCCATGACCGCGCACCGGACTTACGACGAGCACGTGAGCGCTCACGAGTCGCAGTCCAGCGTGCGGCGCCGCGCGCTGCTCCGCAAAGCCAGCTCGCTCCCACCGACCACAGCCCACATCCTGAGCGCCCTGCTCGAGTCCCGGGTCAGTATACCTCAGTACGCCTCCAGCGCCATAGACTACAAATACCGACTTAAAGAGAACAACGAGAGGGAGTTTTTCCTGGAACTAGTAAAAGATATCTCCAATGACTTGGATATGACGAGCCTTTGTTATAAGATCCTGATAAATGTGTGCATATTAGTGGAGGCCGACAGGTGCTCACTCTTCCTTGTGGAGGGACCCCCGCACAAGAAGACACTGGTGTCCAAGTTCTTTGACGTGCATGCCGGAGCCACGGTCCGGCCCTCTTCCAGCACCTTAAACTCCAGCGAGGTGCAGGTCCCCTGGGGCAAAGGCATCGTCGGCTACGTGGCCGAACACGGGGAGACAGTCAATATCCCCAATGCCTATGAGGTAAGACGGTCCTCCCGAATCAGACAGTCCTGAACATTTTCTTTGTTCAGTTTTTTAGAAGCAGTATGCATAATATGCAATAACTTGGATATATATACCAGGGAAATGACGGGATGTTTTTGGATGTTCTTTTTTTTTGTAGATGGTCATTATGTTTCTATATTAATATTAATAAAAGGCAATAATAATAGAGAGAATACAGCGTCATCACAAACACTAATTCTGCCACATAGTTTCAATAGTTTATATATCATATGTGTCAAGAATGTAAACAGGTAATGAGCCACTTTCAGTGGAACTATATAATCCTTTCAGATGTTTGTGATTTGTATTCATAGCTAAAATGCTATTTGCCTTTTACACACTGTAAATTAGTGGATTATATTAGTTGATACGTGGAAAATTGTTTTAAAGTAGCAGTAGTTCAATAGATATCACCTAATTGTAATATTTAAAAAATAAATATATTGTGTGTTATAGTAATACAAGTCTTTTAAACAAATGAGTAAGTATACTTCTTCTCAGTATATTAGTAATGTTACCTGGGTATGAAATAGTGCAGTAATGCCAATAAAAGTGTTTTGTAATTTTCTATTATATTTGCAATTCTGGTGCATCTTAACCTGTGTCCAAAGAGTATCGATGCACAAACTATAAATCGGCTGTGATTGTTTTTCTCTTGCATCCTGTGTAAGGGGGCGAATGACTGTGTTTGTTTTTCAGGACCATCGTTTCAGTGACGAGATCGACAAGCTGACAGGCTATAAGACTCGGTCCATCCTGTGCATGACAATCTGCAACAGCGATAGAGACGTCATTGGAGTGGTGCAGGCCATCAACAAGACCCCAGAGGGCGCTGCCTTCACGGACGACGATGAGAAGGTGAGAGCTGGCCCTTTCCTTCACAGGAGAACAGGGACCCTCGGTGACCTTCAGTAAAAACCTTCTTTAACCACACTGACTGGTCTAATACGATACACATACATTCTGCCCACACACTGCATACTCTATCATGGAATATAAAATTAAATAAGTTTTTCAAACGATATTATTGCAGTGTAGTAGGATGGTGAACGGGTAAATGAAACAAAAGTGAATGAAATGTTTGTCCTTTTACATGCATACCATTTGAAAGTTACCTGAGGAAGCTGCCTTCACACACAATGTAGTCAGTGACCCAGCTGCCAGTCATTGAAATGCATGTTTTATAGCTGCTTGTTTGCTTTTTAATGGCAAAATACCATTAAAGAAAACTAAGGGACGGTTAATACAGTTATGCTATTGGTGTTTTTTACGCCAAATTAGTGTGGTCAAACAATATTTTGATGTTCAGTACTGTCAGTATTGTTCAGTGTCGTTCAATTTGGGACGGAGTGGTGGCTCTGAGGCTAAGGATCTTTGCCCACGACTGGAAGGTTGCCGGTTCAAATCCCATGAATGCCTGGAGTGATCCTAATCTGTTGGGCCCTTAACCTGCAATTGCTTCATCGTGGGTATGACGTTAATCTACATCCAGCCCTGTAAGGAGGTCCTCCAACTTACAGGGAATAACTTGGGGGGTCGGTGGCAGGATTGGCACTCCAGCCACTGGAAAAACCTCACGCTGGTCCATTCAGACGGGTGAGGTGCTGAGGTATCACCCGCCACATGGCTACACTCAGGTTCTCATCCTTGAGGTGGTTTGTCGTGTGGTGGGTGCGGCAACGTGCTGTAATCAGTGCACGCTCCTTACCTTACCTCAGTATCGTTAATCCATAACTACAATTAAAAATAATGGGGTTGCCCTGGGGGCTTCAAGTTAACATTCCGTGAGTGTCACAAGGCGTTAATATGAGTTTCTAGGCAATAAGCAGTTGAGAGCATGTAATTATCAGTTGAAATTCCAAGGGGGTCTGTTACAGTATCCTTCAGAAAGGTATTTGACATTGTCCGGGAGTATTAATGGGTAAAATGTGCTCTGAATCGAAGCCCTCAATAAGTAGCGAAATGCTAGCGTCTGTCTGTATTGCAGAGTGGTGATGATCACAGAAGAGGACGTATCTACCACCGGGTCTCCTTTAATTCAGTTGGATTTCTTCCTACTCCGCAGAGCTGCTGTTTTCTCTCATCAGCTCTAGCACTCTCACTACAGAGATGCCAAGTACTGGATTAGCTTCAGTCCAGCCCTTACCAAGTTCAGGGTTTTACAGAAAAGGGCTGGACGACTACAAAATTTACCCAGGGAATGTCATACTTTTTATGGGATTGTACCTGCTCTTTACTTTCATCTAATTACAATTTTATTTATATCATAATGATTTGTGATTTTGATTATTATAAAGGTTAATTTCAAAGTAGCTTTATTACTGAATGCTAATATCTTGCTCTCATTCTAGGTTTGAACTGTATATTAACTAACTTACACTTAATGACTATATATATAAATCTTACTGTACGTGATAACTGTACAAGTGTCTGTGAATCTTGCGTAATTACGGATTCATGCTTTCCCAAAACTGTCCACAAGGGGGCAGAAACATGTTAAGAAGTAGAATAATATTTACTGTTAATATTAAGATGGTACTGCGATCTTTACCTCTCCATTTGATCATTATGTATCAGTTGGGTCAGAGGTTCCTACAGTTATCACAGTACTTTGGACTTTACTTTTAGAAAGGAAACTGATACAAATATATAAATATATCTCTTACACTTGTATTATACATGGATGTGCAGCCTAGTAATGTTACACGACGTAAACACGAAGCCTGACTAATTTGGATCTGGTCTGCATTCCGTGTTAATACCAGATTTGGTGGTCTCGGGTTCGCTAGGCCTTAAGGGAAAGGTACAGCCCTGAAATGTGTCTCCTGACACATAGGAAATTCACAGCTATTCTGATTATTTGCCACTCAGACCCTTGCAATTAAAGGCAGCCCAATTAATTTGCCTCTTTGCAACTTATTTATTACACGATCAATATTTAATTTCATGATTACTCACCCAAGCTTTGGACCATCATTAATGGTTATGGAACAGCAGTGAGAGATCCGGGTTTACACAGGTGCCTAAGGGTGCAGAGCACCGTGACATTAATGATGTTCCCCCTCGGGTCGTAGCCAATCATTCCACGACTGTGCCTTGGTTGCAGGGATTCTGGCCCTCGGTAATTTCAGATGTACCCTTCATGATTTTTTTTTTATTGGAGCTGCCAGTGTCCTGAGACAGCAGAAAACAGCTAGAGATTGTATTATTATCATTACACACACAGTCGCTGGTTATACGGCTGACTGCTCTGTTTATTATCCGATTTCTCATTTTATTGGTTGTTCTGCAGGTCATCTTCCATTTCTGACTTTCTAGGGTCAAATGGCACAGAGGCTGCTCTGATTCCTGTCTCCTTCTCAGGTGCTGCAGATGTACTTGCCTTTCTGTGGAATCTCAATCTCCAATGCCAAGCTGTTCTCTGAGTCCCGCAAGGAGTATGAGAGGAGCCGGGTGAGAAGGAACCTGAGAACTCTCCTCCAGCTAAACCTCCTCTAGCTAAACCTCCTCTAGCTAAACCTCCTCTAGCTAAACCTCCTTCAGCTATACCTCCTTCAGCTATACCTCCTTCAGCTATACCTCCTCTAGCTAAACCTCCTCTAGCTAAACCTCCTTCAGCTATACCTCCTCTAGCTAAACCTCCTCTAGGTAAACCTCCTTCAGCTATACCTCCTTTTTCTAAACCTCCTCCAGCTAAACCTCCTCTAGCTAAACCTCCTCTAGCTATACCTCCTTTAGCTAAACCTCCTCCAGCTAAACCTCCTCTAGCTAAACCACCTCCAGCTAGGAGTTTGGGGAGGGTGCCCTATTGCATGCCAAAGTAAATATAAATATTTATCATTAGAAACAAAATAGTTGGCATTTTATATTTGGAACAGTTGTACTGGTAGCTGTAATATACAATAGATTTTAAAAGATGTTCGTATAAAACTATAATTAATTACCAAGAGACTGCAGAATGAATGCTAACAAAAATAGAAAGTGATACATAGATAAAATAATCATTATTTCCGCCCTTCTGTTCCTGGTGAGGGATTGGTCCTTCAATAAAATATTCTCAAAAATTTCAAGTCATTTAAAAGATGATTTATTATACCTTTGTTGTTCTTCTCTAATGTTTTTTTCCACCTTGTATGCAGGAAATCAGAGTCAAAATAAGTTTACTCTTATTTGTTTAAGAATAAGGGAAGAAAAATAATTGTGTTCCCTTAAATAATTCACAGTAGAAAACTTTGCTTATTGAGTGGGTTATGTATAAACCAATGCATATAGACACCAAAATGACCTTGTCTTTACATCCAAGTTTTATGTCATATTTGTCTTATTCAAGAAGGATGGTTTGCTTAAGTGCAAGCTGACATCCCATAGTTTCTGGTTGACATTTGAAAGTGTCATGAGCTCATACTTTCCAGTTGTCATGCCTATTGTCTGATTTGTAATGATTAACAACCAAATAATGCTGAAAAATTAGATCAGAAACAGTCTTGATGTGTTTCTTTGTATCATGTAATATGTAACTTTTAAAGTAATTTGCTAGTATCATAAGAATAAGAGGTCATTTAGGCCCTGATATTTGCTCATAGGAGTTCTACTTCCACAGAAAGGTTCTGAGGGCAGAATGAAAAATGATTGGTTCAGAGCGATAATTTGCTTTGTCCCACCTCCTCTATAATCTGATTGGATGTCTCTCTGAACCAATCTTTTTTTTTTTGTTCTGCCCTCAGAACATTTTTTTTTAAATTTAAAACTCCCACGAGCCTGATTCTCTTGTCTGTGGAAGTTGCCGAGGGGGATGCAGCACTGTGACTGATGACCTGCTGGCTGTTACCCTGCCAGGCCCTTCTGGAGGTGGTCAATGATCTATTTGAGGAGCAGACCGACCTGGAGAAGATCGTGAGGAAGATCATGCAGCGTGCGCTGACTCTCCTGCAGTGTGAGCGCTGCTCAGTGCTTTTATTGGAAGACATCCAGTCACCTGTGAGAGAACCCCCTCCCCCCCAATCACATCCACTCCTCTCTCCATACTGGCTACACCCTCAGTCTACATCCCTTTTTTATGGACCCCTCCTCCTTACCATGTGCCCCCATTTCTTTTGCAGGTGGTGAAGTTCTCCCAAACGTTCGAACTGATGTCTCCACTCTGCAGTTCTGACCATGAAATCAGGTGCGATTCTCATCGTTTTCCTCAGTATTCATGTCAAGGACGGAGAATGTGAGACGTAGACTGCATGTTCCTGTGCCTATAACAGTGTTTCCCAGCTCATTCCTTGGGGACCCACAGACGGTCCACGTTTTTGCGCCCTCCCAGCTCCCTACTGGAAAACGTGGACTGTGTGTGAGTCTGCGAGGACCGGATTGAAAAACACTGGCCTAGTACAAATGCAGAACATTTGCAGCACCGGGAACCGTCTGTTCTGAAGGCCTCCTGACTTTTCTGTGTGTCTCTTTGACTAAGTCAGCATGGAGAAGCTCTCCAGCTCTGACTGGTTGATCAATAACAGCATCGCTGAGCTGGTGGCATCCACTGGGCTACCCGTCAACATCAGTGACGTGTGTCAGGACCCCCGCTTTGACGCTGAGGTACGTGATGGTACAAATCTCCTTGTCCTCCTCAGAAGCCCTCATGCCTAAAATGAACGTACAGATATTGGTACATATGAACACATTCATAGGCTACCCACTCGCATGTGCACCGGTCATACTATACATTCATATAGTTACACAAAAACTGTTGGTATTCCCTTTTTAATCCTGATGTGTTTAGACAATAGTATTTATCCTATGGGCAGGTATAGATGCAGGCACATTTCAACTACCTCCCAACCTTAGGGTTAAATGATCAGTGACGTAGACTAATTGAGCGGTAATCTCAAAAGATTGTTGAACGCCTACTGCCTAGTAACTAGTCACTCAACACAATTGTTAATCAATCAAGTCAAATAAGGTAACTGCACGATCATAAAAGCAAGGATTGCTAATAGATGCTACAAGCATGTTGGCATAGAAACACCAATCGCTACAGGGATATTCATTGGACTCCCCTGATAAGCAATAACTGTGTCCATTCCGTTACTGGAAACATGCTAGGATTGGTCCGGACAGCTTACATCAGCACCACAACCTGGACGCCTACAAATGGTACTGACAGAAAAGAAGACAAATTCATGCACATAACATGCCGGCACATAACACTCTGTCTCTGATGTCTCCTCCAGGCAGACCAGGCCTCAGGGTTCCACATTCGGTCGGTTCTCTGTGTCCCCATTTGGAACCGCACCCACCAGATCATCGGTCAGTTGTAACCGTCCACTTCTATAGGAGGGCTACGAGAATGATTCCTGGTCTTAGAGGAATGTCTTATGAGGAGAGGTTAGCGGAGCTGAATCTGTTTAGC
>JAODLC010000140.1:18484391-18495623 GCA_026781145.1 Hippopotamyrus pictus
GAGCTATTAGTTAAGTTCTCCCCAAACGAGCTTGATGGGCCGAATGGCCTCCTTTCGTTTGTAAATTTATGTTCTTATGTTCTTATCTCTTGGCTCCGTACCTTCTTTGTCGAGGGCTAAAAGGGGTATCTCTCTCTCTAAGGGGTCGCTCAGATCCTCAATCGTCTCGACAGGAAGACCTTCAATGATGCTGACCAGAGGCTTTTTGAGGTGAGCAGTGCTTCTTCCACACTAATGCTGTTCTGCTGGAGTAAGTCAGTTGAAAGTCTTTTGTTTCTAGATGTTGCTGGCTTGCTTTGGCTGGCAGTACATTTCGCTTCATCTTCTCACAGGCTTTTGTGATTTTCTGTGGCCTGGGAATCAACAACACCATGATGTACAACCAGGTGAAGAAGACATGGGCCAAGCAGTCTGTTGCTCTTGACGTAAGTACCTTCTGTTGACATCACATAGATAATGATAAGAGTGGCCTCTCTGAATGAATTATGGCTGCACTTATGCTCCCATCCTAAAAGAATCATAGAATCACCCCAGATAAGAGTTCAAGCCATTTTGGATGTATAACGAAATGATTCAGTATCATTAATAATTATTATTGAGAAGTGCTGGTAAGATTGGGTGCCTTTTATTTAATAGATTTTTTTAAATTAAAAATTAAATTGTAATATCATGGTCACATTGATTTCATGGGATTTCATTATTGAAAGGCAGGTATACAGTATGTAGGTATATAATAGTTTTTATAAAAGGTGTTTTAATAGTTTTAAATGCCATTTGACATGATCGTTATTTAAAATTTGTTTTTATACAGCCAGGCAACAAAAAGCAGCCACAAAAAGTACCCCTGTAATTTATTTATTTATTTTTGGGGGGTGGGGCTGTCCCCTTTGATATATTTTGCTATTTTGCCACCAAAATTAGTTTAATTTTGCCGATCGAGATAAACCAGTTGGCCACCAGTGATGATGAAATAAAGTATTCATTAATCACCTCCTGATTTTTACTGGGAAAGATGGCAAGTTTGACGCTCGGGTCAGGTACTGCTGATATACAGGCTATATGATGCTGAGGTTGAGGAGGGAAGACCGGCCCACCAGGAAAATTCCCCAGACTTCCCCAAGGCCGTCTGATGCCGAAAGTTTAAATGAGCTTTACAGATACCTCAGCACATAATCAAAAGGACCATTATACTGTATGCAATTACAGGAATGCGTGACAAAGTTACATCACATTAAATGCTGGGGGAAATGTAACATTTGACTGTTCCCACTTCGTCTGTGTTTTACTGGCATAGATGCTGTCCTACCACGCCACATGTTCCAAGGTAGAGGTGGACAGGCTAAAGGTTAGTGGAAAATACACATGATTTACACAAACAGTAATTGTAAGAGTATTATAAGAAGTGAAAGGTAGAGTATCAGATTTAGATGTATTTGGTAACATACAAAAAGTTAAAACATCTCAAATAAGTTGTAGTCTGTTTTAAACATAAAATAGCATTTCCATGGGTGTGTCCTGTTCCCGTCCCTTGCTGGCTATGGATAAGGCTGAGGAGTTTGGACGTACTCTGAGGCTGGGGGGGGGGGGGTGGCTGCACGGCCCTGTGTCTGTGCAAAGGTTATGAAAGCTAAGGAAGCCTGTCTCTGGCTGCCCAGGCGGCATGTGATGAATTATAAAACACAGCCAATCAGAGCGTCAGAGAAGCAGGCCATAATAAAACCATGAAACTTTTACGTGTCTCACACAAGTTCAGTATCTCAGCAGTTTTCCTCTGTTTCAGACAACTGGGTGATTTTAATGCTCCATTTTTTTTTATTTCAGTTTTTTTTTTCCCAACTGCACCTTAATTATAGCCGCGGTCTAAATAAGCATATACTGTATAATAAAGAGTTTGGGTGTTAATCTTAAAAAGTACAACTTGCAAATCCTGCCCGTTCTGCCTTCAGCATGGGCCACAGTGCTGAGATTCTCGCTGTATAAGTGTGTATTATCTGTTTTGCTCAGGGACTGTTGCGGCAACCAATAATATCTTAGAAAATCCTGTTTGTCCTTGTGGCTCACATTTGTGGCTCTCTTTCCAGGCAGCAAAGATCCCCTTGAGCAGCGAGCTGGGTATAGATGAGTTCCACTTCAATGACTTTTCTCTGGACAATGACGGCATGATCACTGCTTCTCTAAGGATGTTTCTGGAGCTGGGAGTCGGTCAAAAGTTTAAAATTGACTATGAGGTGTGTGAGCTGCTAATTTGAGATATATGCACAAACTTTCTTAATAAATATAATAATAAATAAATAAATAAAAACAAATTAATAGCTATAAATTGTACATTTAGGAAAATTATGAATATTTCTTTGCATCATATGTGATATATGAGTACAGGTAGATGTTGGGTATAGATTAGGGTGTAGATGGAGTAGGGCCTTTCAGTAAGTGGGGTGTAGATGTAGTAAGGCTTTCCAGTAAGTAGAATATAGGTGTAGTAAGGCTTTCCAGTAAGTGGAGTATAGATGGAGTAGGGTTTTTCAGTAAGTGGGGTATAGATGGAGTAGGGCTTTCCAGTAACTGGAGTATAGATGGAGTAGGGCTTTTCAGTAAGTGGGGTGTAGATGGAGTAGGGCTTTTCAGTAAGTGGGGTGTCGCTTACCCTCTGCTCCTACCCAGGTCCTTTGCCGCTGGCTGCTTACCGTGAGGAAGAACTACCGCACGGTCGCCTACCATAACTGGCGGCATGCTTTTAACGTCTCCCAGTGCATGTTCATCATGATCACGGTGAGTTTGTTTCTCAGCAAACCACTTCATCAGCTGAATATCGTTGTGCTGATACTTAAGATCCCATTGGGTTTCTCTTGGGACGGGTTGCTTAGCCAGTCAGGATCCTGTAGTGTGTGCCAACCCGGTCCTCTGTGACCCACAGACAGTCCACATTAAGCTGGGAGGAAGCAAATATGCAGACTGACTGTGGGTCCGTGAGGACTGCATTGGGAAACACTGCCAGAGAGACCCATTAATGGATAGTGTTGGCTTTTTGCAGACAGCTGGGTTCCAGGATGTCTTGTCAGACACTGAAATACTGGCGCTGATGGTTGGTTGCTTGTGCCATGACTTGGACCACAGAGGTACCAACAATGCCTTCCAGGCCAAGTTAGTTGACCTCATTGCACCTTCAGTCACCTACACCAGTTTCTCAACACCATTCTCTCTGTCTGTGTCTCATGGGAGTTTTACTTACAGAAAAATGTTCTGAGGGCAGAAGGAAAAATTGTTGGTTCCGAGAGATAACCAATCAGATTGTAGAGGAGGTGGGTCCAAGCGACTAGAGAAGATGGAACCAACCAATCAGATGTCTTGGTCCTGCCTCCTCTAGTTGCTTGGACCCACCTGGGCTAAAATTTGACTGCTGATCTCTCTGAACCAATCATTTTTCTTTCTGCCCTCAGAATGTTTTCTGCAAGTAAAACTCCCATGAGCCCAAGTCCCACACCTCTCTCTTGCCTCCTGTAGGTCTGGCTCAGCTTTGGCACAGCTCTATGGTACTTCCGCCACCCTGGAGCATCACCACTTCAATCACGCCGTCATGATCCTTCAAAGCGAGGTGACCATGCCGACCAGATTCGCCTGGTGACCATGCTGACCAGATTCGCCTGGTGACCATGCTGACCAGATTCGCCTGTGCACACAACCGGCTGTCATCAGTCACAAACCAAACATCCAGAAACTACCTGGCATCTGGCAAAGCTTATATCCCTGTCGCAGCTGCATCTAATTTTCCTTACCATAAAAAAATAATCATTTACCCTCTACTGGTGAGATAGATGCCTTAATTCGATATAACGGACTAAATCTGACGTTAAATGTAATGCAGACTACTGTAAATGCAGTAAATTGGATTAGTAAAGAAGTGTTTTTTATATTATTAGGGCCACAACATTTTTGCCAGCCTCAGCTCCAATGAATACAGCAACATGATGCATCTTCTGAAGCAAGCCATTTTGGCGACAGACCTGACCTTGCACTTCCAGTGAGTACAGACAATGGAAGAACGGTCAATGTGCTCAATTTTTAATCCTTGTTTTTCATCTGTTTTCTTTCCCATAGGATTCCTGCAGTGTTTTACTATTACTTTTGTTTATGTTTATGTGCTGCTGTAGTCATTTAGCAAACACTGGGATGTTTAGTTACAACAAAACTACTTCTCTTGGTTCTTTAATGCGCATGCTAAGCTAAACGAAACTGAATGAACAGATGTACTGCATCCCCCGATTTGTTCCTCACACACTGATCCTGTCCCTCATCCTCCCTGTGGTTGGACTTACTTTAAGGAGAAGGAACAAGTTCTTTGACTGTGTCCAATCTGGGCAGTTCAGCTTGACCAGTGAGGAACACAGAGAGATGTTCAGGTGAAGATTCACTTTTTACGTTTTGGGGTTCAAGTTGTTTGTACAAAATTAAGCTCTTTTGTTGACTATAAAATGTTTTGTTCTCTGTGGTAATGGATACAACTGGCCAAAACAGGTCGATGCTGATGACAGCGTGTGACCTGGGAGCTGTCACACGACCTTGGGAGATCTCCAGACAGGTTAGACGTCACCCCTCTGCTCCTTACTGGGTGTAGTCTTGCACAATATGAATGGGTAATTACTCAAGTGGTGTTTTCTAGGTTGCGGAGCTGGTCACCAGTGAATTCTTTGAACAAGGAGACAGGGAGCGGTCTGAGTTGAAGCTGACGCCATCTGTAAGTGTGGCATGGGGCACCTCAGGGCGCTGCTGAGGTTAAAGCCCAGACCCAGGGGCATCAGAGGGGCATGGATACCCTGGCAGATTCAGGGGACCCAACACTTTGCAGGGGGACTTTTAATATGCAAAAATGACATGTAAAATTGGGCATGGGGGCCCAAACAGACATTTTTAGGTAGACTCCTGTATACAGCCATAATGTAGAGAGCTGAGATTTAAAAAAAGATCTGACAATAAGAATCCTGGGAAAGAGACATTGACTCTTTATATCAGGGTTTTTTTGTTTTAATGCAGGCGATCTTTGACCGCAATCGGAAAGATGAGCTACCCGCCCTGCAGCTGGAATGGATTGATGGGATCTGCAAGCCTCTTTACGAGGTAAGGAAACCATCCACATAGCTGGGCATGAGCACTGACAGCTGTAGGGCACCTTGCAGCTGGTACATGCTCTAAAGCGGCCCGCCACACGTTACTCTGTATGCTAACTAAATTACATCATTAGCTGATTAAATGCTGCGTACCTGACTGCTCCTTTTCAGGCTTTGGCGAGTCTGAACAGGAAGCTGCAGCCAATGGTGGACGGGGTCAATGCAAATCGAATGAAATGGGAGGAGCTTTGCTCCACCAATCAACAGGCACAAAGATCTCCTGAGTCCAGCTAGCCTGTTGGGGAACGAGCAGACTTGGAATGGAGGCGTGATAGGAAGGCAGGGACTGAGAAACTGGATTTTAAATTGGTTTTATGCCTCTTTACACAGGTTACTCATCTATGTGGTTTCAACATCACCCTTGTATCTAGACAGTGATTGTGTATAGTATTGTAATTGTACCCACATACTTGGACAATGGGAGCATGTTAGATTTAAACTGTGTCCACTTATGTGATTTCGACTTGCTATCTACCTGGACTTGAACTGCACATGAAACAACTGTGGTATGTTTATAATATAAATGTTCGCACAGGAGATTTTAACTGTGTCAAATGCATGTCTATATGATTAGTATGAGTGTTTTGATTGCTCATGGGAGTTTTACTTAGACAAAAAAATGTTCTGAGGGCAGAAGGAACAATGACTGGTTCAGAGGGAGAACCAATCAAATTGTACAGGAAGTGGGACAAACTAATCAGATGTCCATGTCCCGCCTCCTTTATTTGCTTGGACCCACCTGCTCTACAATTTGATTGGTTGTCTCTTTGACTCAATCAATGTTCCTTCTGCCCTCAGAACATTTTTGTCTAAGTATAACTCCCATGAGCGTTTTGATTGTCACATTTCTGCGCTGGTGAACAGCAGTGTGAGCCTATTATTTAGAAATGCACCAATCGGATATTCGGATCGGTATCGGTGCTGATCCAGACCTATTAGACGGATCGGGTGTCAGCCGTACATGGCCGATCCACGTCCGATATTTATTTATTTAGTTTTTATCAGTCGGCATTCAAGCTAAACGCTAACGCTGCCACTCTGCTACTCAGTAGGTGTAAGCGCAGTAACTTCCGCCTGCTGTGACGTCATGCGCATATAATTTGCAGCAGGAGAAGCGTGAGAACAGCAGACGAGACCGTGACAGTCCGTGAAGTACTTTACGTTTTTATCAACTACTGGTTTGCAATCTTTGTAAAAACGAAGTTTTGAGACGTGGGAGTAGCGTTTAGTGGAAAATTCCACTAAGCAAAGCGAACGCATTCGCCAATTGCGTATCCTCGCTTGGAAGATATTAATTCCAACTGAACGAGGTGGAACAGTATGTTATGTATGTTTCTAGTAGACTAAAGATTTTTTGACATACATTTTTAATTCATAATTTAGTTTTAAAATAATATATAAAGCATAAATATCTAATTGGTTTATTTTATTAATATTAAAATAAGATAAGTTCTTGTATCGGAATCTGTATCGGTAAGGGCAGTTGTGTATCGGAATTAGATAGGAACTGAAAAAATGTGGATCGGCCCATCACTAGTGTTATTCCTGACGCGGGTACGCATTTGCTTATTCTGAATGTGCTTTCGAGCCAAAGGATACGTATGAGCAGAGATATCCACAAGACTATATTACACTCTTTTCCTTTTCGTTACAACTTAATTTACTTTCTGTTTAACTGACTTCTTAAATTAGGGATGTTAACTGCTTCACAATTCAAACTGGGCATTAGTATTCGACAGTTCATTCATTAGTGAGATTCCCACACCTTTGTCAAAATGCTTTGTTTCGATTACATCCGTAGTGTGCACGGGATAGATTCAGTTCTTTCTTGGCATGTGAATCACTTTGGAACCTGCTGAAGTATTTGAAGAAAAAAAAAAACAGTAAAAATCGCTTGCTGTTTTTGTGAGACATCTCTGTGAATTGCATGTGAATTTCACAAGTATATTTTTGTGACTCCTAGAGTATATTAATTTCCCACTCTTTCAGAAAGTGAAAGAGCAGAACAACAGACATTTTCAGTTATTGTATACAAACAGCTTTTATTTTAAAGAGCAACACTGTGAAAAGAAAAGTTATGTTTTGTAACAGAGCTGAAGCCAATGGTGGTGTAACAGTCAGGCAGGCCTCTGGAATTGAGTGTCTTGGGGGTGAGATCTTCCCTCCACAGTGTACTGTCAGGAAACGGGGCCCAAAGATGGGAAATGGCAGTTGCACCTGTAGCTCAACAAGTAGCACATTATGTTTATAACACGAAGGTTGTGGGTTCAAATCCCAGGGAGCCTGCTGTAAACTGTAACCTTTTCCACTACTGTGAGTCACTTTGGATAAAAGCCTCAGATGAAATGTAACGTATTAGAGCACAGCACCAAATGGTCAGAAGGGGCAGTAGGTAACTCCCGAGGATTTAATTTGGCCAAGACTTGAAAACTGACTGAAGCTGCATGAGACAGGTTTGCATGTCCACCGCCAAGCAACTCGCAGCATGTCCTGAGGGTACCGTGAGCAGGCCGCATGAACGAAACTGAAAAAAACCACATGACTGCTGTACCTTGTGGCAAAATGAGTTTGATAAAGAGGTTGTCTATGTTCATGAATGTATATTTTTAACTATGTGCTAAATGTTAAAATATTCAGTTACTAAAAGAAATGCATACAGTTTTTTCAACTGTTTGTGAAATCTAAAAATGTGAAATTTTAAAAGGTTTTCTGTTGTGGTTTTCTAATTGTGCCATTTGGCAGATGAAAAAGGTTTCAATCCAACCAGCATTGTAAATAATAATAACACAGTCTTTCCTAATCTACCTTTGAATAAACTGAGAAGCTTTCAATAAACATGTTGTCTTTCACAGCATTTCACTGTTGCTCAAACACTTTTGCTGAATGTGCATCTCCCACATCATCTTATTACATACAACCTAAAATTTTCAAATGAAATCTAAGTTAAAATAACACTCATGTAACAAAATATATAATAAATTACTATTTGCAACCAGGTATATGAAAAACGGGACCAAAGCTGGAGTGAATTTCAATTCCTAGAGTTGGTGATGTCACGTCAGGTGACGTCAGGTCCTCAAGACCCAAGTGAGGTTTTGTACCAAAATTGTTTTTTTATATAAGCTTCCATCCATAGTCCTTAAGCCTTCTGTTTCCATGCAGTGGTATAACTGCTGACACCAGGCAAAAAAAAAAATGGCCCAGGACAGCGAACACGCATTGCACACGTAGCATCTGAAGCCTTTGAGAGGAGACAAAAACGTGCAGTAAAATAAGGGAGGATCTGTTACAATGGTGAACAATTGTTGTGGTGAAGAGTGCAACCAACCCTTTGCCGAACAGCATTATAAACAAAATGACATAAAAACTGTAATAAAGAAATCTGATATACTGAAACACTCTGCATGAGTATTAAGTGCTCTCTCTCTCTGTCTATATACTCCTTATGAATTCAGGTTCACTGGTCTGTAAGAAGTGCCTGGTGTTTGATTTTAATGAGGTCCTGAGGTGAACCAGCAGCCCGAATCCTTGTACTTGTCTTACATAAAGCCAGCAGCTTGTCTATGGTGAGGGCAAACCTTTCATCTATAATTCAGGACTAACTAGGCCGGGCGTCCTTTGGGTTTCCAGTTCAGGGAGCGAGTGCAGCCAGAAAGACGAGACAGCGGCAGGCGTGAGACCTTGGTGTTAGAGAGAGTCCCGCTGTCAATAAGTACTTGCTCTTTCATCATCTCTCGCATTATGCTGGAAGAAGCAGACTTGTTTTGTGTTTTTTTTTTACAATAATGAGATACTGTAAGAAACTATGCCAAACATTTGTAGCACAGTTCGTCCCAGCTCAAATTATTCCACTGTGGTGCGGAATAATTGCCATGCGCCGTCCATATTTTATTCCCAGATTACAACTGTGAGAAGTGAGTTACAAACAACAAACAGAATGCAGCCCAGTGGCATCAGATATGTATTAACATAGTTTCACAAAGTCAGATGAGAAGTTTCAAGGAAAATCAAATAATCTGTTACCTTTTAGAATATGCAATATTTAAGGATTTCCATTAGCATGGAAATAAGTAACTGCTTCCAATTACTTATGCGAGAACTTATTGCATATGAAATCTCATTTGGGGAAATTAATGTTGTATCCAGGAAGGTAGTGGAAACATGGAATAAGTAGACTATCAAAATTAATGTATTCATATTCTTGGTCATTATTCAGAACAGAAAACATAAATACCCACCGTGCGTTATATTCCAGATGATCATTTTGTTTGTACTAAGTGATGGTTGCATAATGTAGCGAAACGGGGAGTGTAATTTCATAATTCATGTGGTCAATTAGGTTCGATTTATGAAAGTATCCCATATAGGAAAATTGTATTTTATGTGACCAGAATTTAAAGTTTTGGGAGGGAATTTCTTATGGCACGCGGAATCAACTCATCAAAGAGACCTCGTGTATGAAGAGGACAGAGAGCTGAAGATGGCTTACAAAGCCCTGTCAGCCCATCTCCACCTCCATTTCTCAGCTTGATGTCCTGCTGCAGGCTGGAATGGTCTGCAATGTTTTCATTCTGCAGGTCCAGGCAAAGACTATACTATGGTTTACTTCAGCAATCCCCTGCTGCAGAAACCCAAACATTCTCTTCCTGAACTGACAAATACGGTGAAATACACAGCGTTTGCATGTGATTTACTTGAAAATGTCCATTAAATGAGAAGTAACATAAACAAATCCATCCATATTCTAACTGTTGATCCAGATCAGGGTCATAAACATGCTTTCCTAGACACGGGCCAAGGAGAGCGGAATTTATAGATCTTCAGAATCTCAAAATATCTTTTTCAGAGCCATTCATGCTGTCCAGATGTTGCACAGCAAGACATGCCAGCAAATTTTTTTCACCGTAGTAGAACAGTACTGAGTTGAGTTGAGCTGATTCAAATAATGCGAAATGCTTAATTATTTGATTTTAGCGTAGATCTCTACCAAACAAAGATCTATGTTATATAAAATTGTTTGACACAATTTGATGGCACACCCAGGAAGGCTCTGCTCCTGCTCTTGGTCTGTGTGTCCTTGCCTGTTCCGCCATACCAAAGGAACACACCGATGAATGAATGAATAAATAAATAACGGAACCTCTGTCCAGCCATTGTGACATCATTGCCTTCTGTGACCGCCGGTGACATCACCGTGCTGGTTTTTGATTTCGCTCTTTGTCTCTTTTTCCAGATTCCCTGACTCATATGACAGGTGTATTCTCTGGGTCAGACGCACACTGGTCTCCCGCTGATAAGTGCTCTTTAAACCCTGCCTCTTTCCGCCACGTGTGTCTCTCATGTTCCAGGGTCTGAGGCTAGCATGGCTATTCTTCAGAAAGGTGACACGGGATTTGGTCAGATAATATTCCGGTAATAAAAGCTTTCAACTTCCCTACCTTTTCTTTGTCTTTCTCTTTAATTATGAATACACTTGAAAAGAACTTGAGAAGCTATTTCCGTGTCCAATTTTTGTATAATTCTATTTTTGGAAAGCAATGCACCATTTTACAAAACAAATACTTGGATTAACCATTAGAACATCTGAACAAATTTTGCTCTTTATAGTGACTGATTCAGTCACCATACTCTGCCGTGTCTAGGGTTCCGGAAAGTGCTTCTTGTATTTGTGCCCAGTGGCTTCCATCCTGAATAAAAGTCAGCTCAGAATTACACTGCATCCCTTTGCTCACAGAGAACACAGAGAACTCCCTGCAACACAGAGAGACGAAAGCACTAAAACTGTGATCTGCTGCAGTACAAAGAAACGCAGCTAAGAAACTATCCTGAGTTTGATAAAGGCGCTGATTCTGAGGGTCATTTCAATATCGCTCTGTACAACCTCTCAGGAATGTTTCTCCCTGCAGTGTAATACTTTGTAGACATAGGGCTGCCAGTGTCTTTCACTACAATGCATAATAAATTAACATTAAATGGCCCACTTGCGGCACGGTGGTGCGGTGGTTAGCACTGTTGCCTCACACCTCTGGGACCCGGGTTCGAGTCTCCGCCTGGGTCATGTGTGTGGAGT
>JAODLC010000140.1:18499937-18520397 GCA_026781145.1 Hippopotamyrus pictus
CCCCCAGAGGAGCTGGATGAAGTGGCCGGGGAGAGGGAAGTTTGGGTTTCCCTCCTGAGACTGCTGCCCCCGCGACCTGACCGGGAGACCTAAGCGGGAGAAAACGGATGGATGGATGGATGGATGGATGGATGCTAATAACGAACACTTAGCGCCCAAATGTCAAAGAAGAATGTTGGTTAGTAGACAATGAAAATGGCTATTGTGTATTGTTCATCTGAAATTCACAACGTTGCCACAGTGAAGAGAATATTACCTTAAGTACAACTGATGGGAGAAATAAGGTTTTAATTCACAGGGTAGATGGTTTTACTGGGCACTCTCCATACCTTCTGGATTTAAGCCAAAGGGAACCAACAGACCAACCAATGGGAAGCAGGATTATATTTCTAGGTAACTGACAATGCATGTCATACAATATTATAGAATGTTAATCTAATTTCTATAGGAGGATAATTTTCAGTCCCCTTGTTAGTGTTTGTATTTACATACTTGTTTGTCCCGTGTGACCCAGTCCAGTCACTGAAGTCAGTCCCCTTGTTGCTTGTGTACTTCCCCATACTAGTCTTCCCATTTTAACCCCTTGTGGTCCTGCTTATTTCCCTGTTCCTGTTTCAAACCCAATAAATCCCCCTTTGTTTGCCAAACACCTGCCTTCATCTCGCAAGTCATGACAGGTGGTGTGATTTGTGCTGTATGGTTGCCTAATAAAGTTATCCTGTAATTCCTTTTGATGCACAACTGAGGAGCAGAACATTACCGGATTGTCAGTGGGGATGATATCCCACCCCCAAATTAAGGATTACATTTTTAACACGGACCGTAGAAAGCCATGGTCTCCGATTGCATACTCGTACCTGATTAACAACTGCCTAGCAACAGGAAGGAATATATCACTTACTGGCAGTAATTCAAACTTTCCAAGCGTAATTTAATACTTTCAAAACAAAACATTACAAGGTTAACACCGTGACCATGTAATGGAGAAGTGCTATGGGAAACAGAGAGAATGAATGACAAGTAGCAACAAACAGTACACAAACAAATCACCTAGTATTCTGCAAACAAATCATGAAACAGAGTGCAAGAAATCATTAAACAGCATGCAAACAAATCACCCAACAGTGTGAACAAATCACCAAATTCTGAAAACAAATCACTTAACACTGTACAAACAAATCCTCAAACAAACAAGCAGAATATTTTGTACAAAGCCCATTAACAATAATCTACCCATGATCAATATCTCTGACTTTTTATTATTTTCTTTTTTGTTTGGTTTCATTACTCATATGGGAGATGATCTACAGGACCCTGCTCACTATCACCTCATATCGTATCACACTGACATGTAACTGAAGTGGGGCAACTGGGTTGAAAAACACAAGACCCCCCAGCAACAAAGCTTTTGGCTGCCACAAGCACTAAAAGATATTTGAAAGTGCTTTTGATCGTAGGTGGAAATGCGCAGGAGGACAAGAGTCTATGCTGTAGGGAGAGAGAGGCACGGATAAGGAGATCACACACCGAAGAGGGTCTGCCGGCTTGTTTCCTGGAGTCGGACATCGTCTCTATGATGCCACCCACCAGGTGAGGCTTGGGGGGGGTTTCGATGTCGCTGGCAGACTTGCAAGCCTGCCTCTCATTCTTCAGTTACTCAGACCTGGATTCTCATCTGCAAGCAGTTAGTGTGACGAGCAACTGAATGAATGCCAGGTAAATTAGGAAAACACAGTTTCAAGTTTGGTGACCAGCAGATTCACTCCCGATGGCCTTATAGGTTTCTCTCAAAGGTGGGCATCTGCACATCAGCTCCATGGGACCCTCTCTGGGAGCACCGCTAGCCTGCGGCTCATCCCCTCGCAGCTCATCCCACCGCGGCTCATCCCCCCGCGGCTCATTCCTCGCAGCTCATCCCCTCGCAGCTCATCCCTTCGCAGCTCATCCCACCGCGGCTCATCCCCTCGCGGCTCATCCCCCCGCGGCTCATCCCCTCGCGGCTCATCCACCCGCAGTGTGCATGGTTATGGTCACACTATTAACATTTGTGTTGTCTTTGAACTTCATCTTTAAGTTCGGACGTGTTTATATCTGTACATTTAGGATGTTCCTTTGCTGCTGGGAACCAGTTGGGATCAATAAAATATACTATGGTTTGTCTGTCTGTCGGTCTGTCTGTCGGTCTGTCTGTCGGTCTGTCTGGTCTGTCTGTCTGGTCTGTCTGTTCTGTCTGTCTGTCTATGTCATGTCCATTAAAAACACTACATACTGTGCCTTTCCTAGGACTTTTAACTAAGGTGGAACTGGGTGTGGTGACGATAAAAAAGGAAGGGGGTCATAAAATGACATTTCTTTAATTAGGCACAATCTCATTTACATTTTGTCTGACTATAGCTGAAGATAAAACCCTTGTATAGTCCATATAACCTCAGAAAAAGAGACTGACCATGTGGCATAACTTCAGTTTTTACGTACAAAGTAACCTGTGGACAGGCTGCTCATACGTCCTTCTGCAGAGGACCTGGGGAAGGAAATCTGCCCCGAGCTTTCAAGCTTTCAAGGTCTCACCTTGCGCTGGTGTCAGTTTTTGCCCCCCTGGGAATGCGAGGGGGGGCTGTGCCGTGCCCTTTACATCTGTCAGCACTTCCCCTGAGTTTCCCGCAGAGCGCACAGAATGGGCCCCCCAGCCATTGGGCATCTGTTTCAGTGACATGGGCCCAACCCCCACCCCCACTTACCACAGCCACATGCTCGGATCTGGCCGTGACACCCTGGAGTTATGCTTTCAGACATAAGGTTTCTAACTAAGTTGAACCATATAGGGTTTTACGACTCTGGAGAACCTTATTCTTCTAAGAGGAACCCCATAGGGTCAAAAGGAGACCATTCTTAGGTATGAATCCATCCATCTATCCATCCATCCAACAGTCCACCCAATACTTGAGCACGATGAGCCTCAGGTGTATCCAAGAAAACAAAGAGCACAAGACAGGGAACCCAGATTATTACCGCTGCAGATTCATAGCAAACCATTACATTCATTTTTATCGTATTATGTATCTGGTTAATAACACTTTACATTCAAACATTTTGTGCCGTGTGAATATTCAGTGTGCTGGTCTTAAGCTCTTTATGATATATGAGCCCTGGTTGATCTTCATTAGAGTCAGAATATGACAAAAATGCAGTTTGTTTCTAAAGGTAAATTTGAAATTATGTGCAACAAGAAAACTACAGGTTGGCACCATCTCACATAACTCTCACAGTTAGCTGTCAGTCCTCATGAGGTGTGTGAGATTCTCCTCCAGCGCAAGTCCATATTTGATAGACTGAGCGCGGAGTGTCGAAAGGGCTCTTAACATCCCAGAGGGCATGGGGCACTAGTGGGCATGGCTAACAGCCACAATGGGCGTGGTTATGTGGCATGTTGGGTGTGGTTAAGTGGCACAGTGGGTGTGGTTAACAGGCATAGTGGGTGTGGTTAACAGGCATAGTGAGTGTGCTTAACAGGCATAGTGGGTGTGATTAAGTGGCATAGTGGGTGTGATTAAGTGGCATAGTGGGTGTGGTTAACAGGCATGGTGGGTGTGGTTAACAGGCACAGTGGGTGTGGTTAACAGGCACAGTGGGTGTGGTTAACAGGCTTGGTGGGTGTGGTTAACAGGCATAGTGAGTGTGGTTAACAGGCATAGTGAGTGTGGTTAACAGGCTTGGTGGGCTACTGGTTTAAATCCCAAGGTCAGCAGAGTGATTTCACTATTGGGTGCTTGAGGAAGCCCCTTAACCCTTCTCTCAAACATGTATGTTACTTTGGATAAAAGCAAAATAAACAGATGACAAGAAATGGCTCATGGGAGTTCAGAAAATTTCAATTGGTTCATAGAGATAACCAAGGAGGAGGTGGGCTCAAGCACCTAGAAGAGGCAGGGCCAACCAGTCATATGTCTTGGTCCCACCTCATTTAGTTGCTTGGACCCACGGCCTCTACAATCTGATTGGTTATCTCTCTGAACCAATCATTTTTTGTTCTGCCCTCAGAACATTTTTCTGTAAGTAAAACCAAGCCAAGAAATGGGGCCAGTGGAGCTGGTATGATAACAGGTTGCCCAATTCCAGCCATGGAATATGCCAGAATAGAATATGGCATGGAATATCCAGCACAGATTGCAGATTACACTGTTCAAACACACCTACTAACCCTGGTCATTGCCTGATTAAGATGTGTTTGAGCAGGGAAATCAGAAAACTGTTTGGCTTCTGGCGTTCCTGGACCGGAATTGGGGAACCCTGGTATGGGGTAGTACTGTACACCAAGCCCTGTTGTTCCTGCATCTGACTCACATGTTCACGAATGAACTATGGGAGGAACTTCAACTGCTTTGAATAGGGACAGAAGATGGAGAGAAGTTTGCACAAAGCTGACAGCAAAGAGCCAATAGCTACTGGGAAAGTATGGCATGGAGCTGGAGGAGCAGAGCAGGAGGAGACAGCAGTAATCCCAGGATTGGGCACCATCACTGTCTCACAGGTCCTGCCATGAGGTGTCGGCTGTGTGAACAGGTGAACTGTGAACTGTAAGTATGCTTCTAAAAGGTGATCGTGGTCTATAATGATACATTTCTACATTAAAATTCAAAACATTTAAAGGAACAAATCTCCATCTAGCATAACAATGAAATGTCAGATCAAATATGCAATCATTATACTTCTATACTTCCTATGTGAAATGCAAAATGTAATACAATTTGCATGCCCTCTCTTGTAGCCCAGATGGGTTTAATTACCTTTGATTGGTGCATTATGGTTCAATTCAAACTGAAACCAAAATGTGCGTAACAAAATAGTGCTGCTTTTGTGACGTTTTGTATCAAGTTTGTTGGGGATTGTTGCCCTTCTATGAATTACTATTACATACAATATACATACCTCTGGATAGGCTTCCACTGAAATGTTGAACTACTGGAGGATGAATGGATGAAAAAAAAAATGTCATGGACAAGGAACTGTATGTTCCTGCAGGCCAGAACAACCATTCCGGGAGACAAAGAAGGTAAAGCTAAGAGAGGGACTAACCATTCTG
This sequence comes from Hippopotamyrus pictus, assembly GCA_026781145.1. Lineage (NCBI taxonomy): Eukaryota > Metazoa > Chordata > Actinopteri > Osteoglossiformes > Mormyridae > Hippopotamyrus > Hippopotamyrus pictus. Next base: position 18,505,018 of record JAODLC010000140.1, read on the forward strand.
CTAGGAGATGAACAATGTGGCTGTCAAAGTGCCCAAAACCACTCAAGATCTCCCCGTACACTGTCAGGAAAAAAGATACCAATTTGTTACTTGTCAGTAGGACTGTACCTTCAAAGGTCTGCCAATTGTACCCTAGCTGTACGTAAATATACCTTTTAGTCTGATTAGAGGTACAGAAATGGACTCTGAGGAACCATTGGAGTACATTAATGTTGTTTGTACCTTGGGGAACATGTACACAGGCTGTACCCTTCTTCCTGACAGTATAAGTGTCAAATTGTGTTCACCAGGATAACCGTGGACACTGAGGCCCTGTTCAAATGACCACTGGAAACTCCATCATCCCTTCAGCTCAGAGTAAAAGAGACACGTTTGACAACACAGGCACAACATTGAAAACATTGCTTAGATTGGGTACAACACAGGGTATATTTTTCTGAAAATTGCTGCCCTGTTCCAGTAATTCCTTCAGATTTCCGATGTCCTCTGTGGAGCTGCACTTCATGTCAAGGATTCATGTCAGGTCTGAGTCTTGGAAAGTGCCCTGATGTTTTCTTCCTAACCCCACACTTGTGCCTGTTCTACATGGTCTTAGTTATGTGCCCCTCTCCCCCCCATCTAAAAAAAGCCCCGGTTACAAGTGTCTGTATCATGGCCCCCAAGAGAAGACCGATCAATCATCAGATCAAAACAGCGTAAGAGAACGGGCTAAACAAAGGTCGGAGCAAAGGTTCTCATTACGTGGAGGAGAGAAAAATCAGGGGAAAATAGTTCAAAGACGAGTTCCCTCTCTGCCCATTCAAGTTGGATGACTTCTCATAACGCCAGTGTTCCTCGCTCCCAGGTCAGTGTGACTACAGGCAACTTCACAGCGTCAATGCTGAACCAGAGAAAGGGCTACTCAGCCTTGTAACAGCCACAGGAAAACAATCGGCTGCAACGTCAGGAACAGCCGGACATTAAATGCCCTACAGCCGCCTTCCATCTCTTCCTGGCAGTTAAATCAATGCCATGTCAGCATCTAGAAAATGGCAGTAATTAGTTAGGTCCATTACTGAGTTCCATTCATTCTACGTCCAGCTATGATGTAATGCTGGTGACCCTAAGAACATGAAAATATCAGCAATTATAAAGACAGAGTCACTCTTGCCTTTTGGATTGATTTCAGAATTTTACTGGTAACACTTTACTCAAGGGGGCACAAACAATGTAATATTATGGTATTACTTGTGTATCAATTAACCACAAAGTGTTAGATACATACTGATCTCTAATAATGATCGTTCATTATTAATGAATCATGACGAGTATTTTTTCTGGAGCAGTTACTATATTCATTACTATATCTGTTCATACTGTAAACCTTTGCGAACTACTGAAGGGACAGGTCACGAATAAAACACGTTAAATACCGATCTCATCTTTGTTCATCGTTAATGAATCATGACGCATCTTTTATCCCAAGCAGTTACTACATCTGTTAGTTCTGTAAACATTTGTGACGTACTGAAGGATCTACTAATGAACTTCTGAAGGAACAAGTCATGAATAACACAAGTGAAATACCAATCGTTTATTCATCACTAGTCATGATTTGTACTTTAGTAGTGATTGAGTTACTACTAAGTGTTTGTGTCCCCTCAGGTAACGTGTAACTATTTTATGTAATGCTAATTCTAATCCCTTAAAATTAAAGCTTATTCAAAATCATCACTATTGTTTTCCATCTTCTGTTAAACTCGGGCACCCAGCCAGGGTCCATTTGTGGCCTTGTGCTTGCGGACCAGTTTGTACTTCTTTGCGATAATGTTTTCTATGCCTCCTTGGATTCTGCACTCTTCTTGTTGTACACAGTAACCTGGGGGAGTCTTTAGCACATTGTACAGCCTCAGCAGGAATTCCTTAGACTTATATCCCATACAGAACCAATTCCATGTTCCTTCTGGGATGTGAACCCATAATCTCCGGGACAGAAATCTAAATTCATATTTGCTATGCAAGACTTACTGCTGCAAGTTTGGCAAATACAGCCACATGAAAAACATAAATGGTTGTCTCGGTCTAAATGAGGCCAAGGAGTATGAAGGTCTTGCAGGATGAACAACCAAATCCTGGGTCTAAGGTCTGGATACTCTTCTCTAGTTATGCTCCAGAATCAGTACCCACTACAGATGACCACCAGGTATCGAGAGCAGATACATCACCAAGCTTTTATATATTGAATTTAATTTTTAAAATCTCTTTTATATTTATTTTTGGTCACACTAAAAATGTTATATCAATAGAGGGCATTCTGAAAGCATATTTCACACTTTGTCATTCTGTGGGGGGATGGTAACTGGTGTCCTGGTGATTAGGTATCTGCATATTTCACACTTTGTCGTTCTCTGGGGAGGTGGTAACTGGTGTCCTGGTGATTAGGTATCTTCCTCGTGTCCAGTGACACCAGTGGAAACCTGATAAATGGTAGTTTGGAACAGAGGAAGCATAACATTTGTTTTCCATCTAGACTCTGGGCAGCACTTTCACAGGTGTGATTCTAATCAGCACTTTAGGGACCTTGTGGGCCTCGTGAGCAAACACAGGTGGCATGAGATCAAACAAGCGACCATTGTTTCGGGCTCAAAGCGTAGCCCCAGTGCACGACAATGATACTGTATTTTGCCATTTCTACAAGTACTGTATAGAGGAATTATTTGTTTTTGTTTCTTTTTTACATATCCCATCTTCCTCTGCTGTGAAACTTGCATATCGTGGTGAGAGCAAAGCCAGGGGTCAGAGTATAAGGTCACCCATTTATCCGGAGCCCCTGCAACTTTCAGGGTCAATCTAAAGCAGTGATATAGTCGCTCAAACCAGCGACCTTACGGTCATGGGCGTAGAGGCCTATCGCGCCGTATGGGTGTGTAAAAGGTGAGCATCTCACCATATTTCAGTCTAGTAGGTTTGTTTTGGAAATGCTTGCCGTTGTCAAAAAGGGCGATATTTATCAGGCTGGACAGTCGGAGCGTATTGAATATATAGCCCGCAGCATTAGAGAAGCATGTCTGAAAAACTCCATATCATTCTGACACAGAGGAGCAGTGGTATGACTGAAGCAAAAGGAATTATAAATTCAAATCCCTGCTCTGTGTGTGTGTGTGTGTGTGTGTGTGTGTGTTTCCTGTATCGCATAAACTTCCCCCTGTAGTCACACGTACAGTTTTGCTAATTGGTGTGCCTAAATTGCCTGAAGTGTGTGTTTATATGTGCTCTGCAATAGACTGCCATCCCATCCAGGGTGTACCCCAGTGCTGTGCTCTGTGCTGCCTGAGATAGGAAACCCAGACCAAGATAAACATTTCAAGATGCATGGAGAGTCATATTGGTTATAATAATTACACACTTAAATAATTATGTCACAATTATGACAAAAGTATTTGAAACACTACTTGACACAGAAAGGAATTCTCCAGTGTTAAGTTGGAGGTCCTATCTATGTCCTAATGAAGCAGACATCAATTGGACGACGCCAGTCCACATCCAAACCAAAGTACAATTGAACCCAGTCCGCGTGATTAATTCCGCTCCACAATCAATATGATGCCCCCCCCCCATCCAGACACAGTGGACCTTGGCTTTGTGTTGCTTATGGAACTTAACTTAAAAGCAGTGGGCAGTGGTGGCTTGATGGTTAGGGAAGTGCACTTGTAATAGAGAGATTTCAGGTTCAAATCCCTCACCAGCAAAGCACCACTGAGGTACCCTGAGAGAGGTACCGGCCCCAAGCACTGCTCCCCGGGCGCTGAATTAGCTGCCCCCTGCTATGTCACGAAAGTCACATATGGGTTAAATGCAGAGGACACATTTCGTTGTTGCGCACTGTGTGCTGTGTTGACAATAGACACTGGTCACTAAATTACAAAAAAAAAGCTGGAGATCCCTGGTACATTCAAAAGCTGAATTGTAGCATTAGCCTATATGAAAGGTCATACATCGTATATATATACATGTACTTCCTTTAGTGTGTTTAGCTGTGCTATGAAATACATGGGAGTCATATCTTTGCAACTGCTTGAACATGCTGTCATATCAGTGTGTTTCGGATTTTTGTGGAATTCATTACAAGTGTCTTCTGAATACACGACTGAACAGCACCCCCTTGCGGGAAATATATGTATTTGAATGTATTTTACATGCCGTTCGACTAGTTTGCAAAAAATACACAAATATCCAGCAGAGATAGCAGTTCATCAGCTGTGTATAATTCTGTGGTTTGCCCGATTGACAAAAGTGTTGTCAATCACCTACTTAAGAACGAAAAAAACTTAAATCAGTCGGCGATCTGGGGCTTTTGTGTTTTTTTAATACGTGGTTAATTATCTACATATGTTATTTATTATTTCTTGTTTTATATTCTGCGTGTAATTTGTGACAAATTTTCAAGTAGTGCACGTTCAATTAATCTGCACAACAGTTTCCCATATTCACGCCACTCTATGACTTGTACCGTTTTACTATCTTAAATACATGATCATCAGCAATAATTTATTTATCTTACGGGTCAGTTGTATTGCAGTGAAAATTAACATTCATATTACTTTAACGCTAATGGTGTTTTAGTGAAGGGAAAACATACATTATATATTCCTATAAGGATTTGCACGCCGTGCTGCCATTTTAATAAATACTTTAGACGCACTCCTCGCTATTCCCCCGCATTGACCTTTCCCCTGAGAAACCACTTCCTCCGAGCATTTCATCCGGTCACATTTAACTCATTCGTGAAAAGTTTTCCTTTAAACACTTTGCTCCCTGATGAATCCGATGAAGTAGCATTTGTCTGTATCCCAGTAAATTATAGGAAAGAGAAACAGCTCAAAGATTTCAAAGTATCGGATGAAAGTTTTTCTCCCAATGAAAGCCGCTTTACACCGCAGTCTTGTAATCTGGCTTAGAAGCGCTTATTAGTTTTGTTATATGTAGCTAGCTTGAAAATTTTGCAGATCGGAACATTTAACTAAATAATTATAATTGTTGAATTGTTTTCTTTTTTTCTCGACTCACACCGACCACGATATACGGGTAAATATGCACATTTGCAATTAGCGCCGCTTTGCTTCCTGCGTTTAATGAAGCAGTTAGCCGAGATGCTAGCCGAAGCCAGTCATTACAATGGGCTGCCGAGTTAGCTGCGCTTTCTTAGCTTATTGTTCGTCGGCTAGTCGTGTTTTAAAGCAAAATCCCACCCGGTTTACGATCCGAAACAAATGGGCAGCCTTTGACTCATTAGCCTTTGCAGTTAACATTTCTGAATGGCTTTCTTTTAGATACCACTGTATTCTTTTAACAAAAGAGCTATTATATTTAAGAATTAATGCACCCGTCTGATCCCATTGCCTTGGTCCTGTCTGTCTAGCTGATATCGTACCGTAACCTGCCTTCACGTGTCCCACCGCTTCTTCAGTGCAGCCCACTTGCTTCTCTCTATCCAAGGCATTTTGTGCCGTTTTTAGACGCTGGTTGACAGTCACGTTGCATTATCCCCAAGCGGAAATTCCCGATGAATTTCCATACTGTCGGGTTTCTCAGCAGATATTTTGCTCTAACACGGTTTCGTCCAAGTGTCCCCGGGAGTTTTTTCTTTTCCAAGGGGTGTCATTTACTGTATGCTAACCAAATAATCGTACAAGTTCTGTTTTTTCTATGAGTACCAACACTATTATTGTAACATGGTAAAGCTTAACACCGCTTTGTTTTAGAAGAAAATATTAAAGAATCAGATGAAAAGTACCATCTATAGGACACGCATATATGATGCCATCTAGGATGTACATATTAATAGTATTGAAATACTGGAATAATCACTGCTGCCTCGTGACACTAAGTTTAAATCCTTTGCAACTATTCATTCATTATTCATTATATTCTTTAGTATTGTGCTAAATATCTTGTTTTCCATATGCCAAATATATTTACTGCAGCTGAAAACTGCGTTTGTCTCCTGCAGTAGAATAATGAGGAAGAAGCAGAATATGAAACATAGGAAGAATGAGGAAACTGCAGTGGTCCAGGAGTTTGTTGTGGAGAAGATCATCCAGAGGAGAGTCACCAATGGAAAAGTGGAGTACTTTCTGAAGTGGAAAGGCTTTTCTGAGTAAGAGACCGGCAAAGTCAAACACCGGGCGTGTGAAGAAAAAGGATGTCTTGCAGATATGTGCACTTCAATTTTGAAGAGATGGAGAGTCCTATGTATCATAAAATATTGTAGAGTCGACCTTTCCACGTTGCGGGGGTTAGGGGCCCAGCCCCCCGCGATCTGGAAAAACTGGGTAAAATAGGTTGGTCCCGTTGGCGAGTGAAGCAAAAAGATATGAGAAACAGGAGATATCACATGAGAGGCTTCAAGACACGCACTTGCCGTCCTCCAAACCAGCTCTGTACATGTATCTTATGGCTTTATGAGCTGCTAAACGTTTTGTGTGTCGTCTGTGGCTTTTTGCAAAACTCCCAAAAATTTCCCATTTTATTTCTTATGCCGACCCCACAATTTATCAAAACCGCTGTCGGGAAAGTCATGATGCATGAGGGCCGACGGTATACGATTCTGAATTACACATAGACTGATGTAATTGAAGTTCCTGCGATAACGGGAGGCCTGCTGATAACGGGAGGCCTGCTGATAACGGGAGGCCTGCTGATAACAGGAGGCCTGCTGATCTGTCCTTCCAGTGCTGATAACACCTGGGAGCCAGAAGACAACCTGGACTGTCCTGAGCTAATTGAGGAGTTCCTCAAGAGCCTTGCTAAAAACACGGAGGTGGGGAAGGAAATGGAATCCCCACAACCACCAAAACCGCTTGAGGTGCCTACTGACGTGGAGCCTCAACAGGTGAGTACAAGCCTGTGGCCTGAAGCTCTGAATAGAGCTCGTCAGAATGGGGGCTGAAAATGAGTCATGCAGATACGTCAAACGAGCCAGACAGACTAGGCTCAGAAGGAAGGAGGTTGCCGATTTATTCCACTGCAGTTCAACAAAGTAACTTCCACATGCAGAACTAAAATAGTACTACAGCTTAATCAGCATATGGTGCTCTGGAAAAAATTGAGACCCCAGCAACATGTTTAGTTTCATTAATTTCTCAATTTATGCTTGTGGTTCTGCTTCTCATTAATGAAGGGCTGCTTCCTTGCTTTATGGGACTTCAGTCCTGCTTCCAGGGGCCTGTTATGAACTGTCCTAGCAGTGTACTTCACACCACTCAATGTTTGAAGGTCACTTGAGGTCATCCTCTGATTTATGAGGCACTGCTGGATAAGCTGACGGTCATCTGGCATTAGAAAGTTGCTTCTGCCGTCTAGCTGGCTGGTTTTTGGTTATTCCCAGTGTCTCCTGCTTCACCTCATTCTTGTGTACTTTTGTCTTAGAACTTTGAGCCTGGAAGCATCCTGCTCAGCATAACCTTCTGCCAGCAGAACCCGGATTAAGCCGTCATGTAACAATGAAGATTCTTTAAAAATACGGAGTTGCCTCTTACTTTTTTCCAGAGCTGTACATGCAGAGTCTGAAATGGCACACAACCTTGTTTTTAAGCCAGATGAGATGTTGCTGCATGTGCTGATTTTATCATCTGCTATCATTGTAATTATTTTAAGAACACATTTTAATAATGGAGAGTAACCTTACCATTGTGGTTTGGGTGATGTCAGTTCATTGGTCAGTGATTTTGCTTTGTAACGTTAATGATGGTTTTAATAATGGTTTTAGCCGCGGGGGTGATGCTGTTAATTCATCCTGACAGACAGAGCAGGAGCCTCTCGCTGAGCATCATGGGAATGCGGGGCAGGAGCCCTGGGGCCAGGAGACTGAGCGGCCAGCATCCTTCACAAGCCATTTCGAACCCGAGCGGATTATTGGATCCACGGACAAGCAAGGGGAGCTGATGTTCCTGGTCAAGTGGTACAGAAGTTTTCAGTCACATTTCTACTTATGATTTGGAATCATAAATTCCTGGCATTTTTTGTATGTTTGTCTTGTAGTCATTTTTTAACGAGTTATGTCGGGGATCTCCAACTCCGGTCCTGGACAGCTACTGACCGATAGGTTTTCTATCCTACCTGGCTTCTGATGAGCCACACCTGTTCCTGGAACTTACCTGAGAACAGGTGTGACTTATGAGAAACCAGGTAAAAATCAAAAACCTCTTCAGGACTGGAGTTAGAGACACCTGACTTGGGCGGAGGTTTGAAGCGTGAAGTGGCAGCAGCCTTCAAATCGGGTGAATTTAAATGATAAATACATCTCCTGCCCCGCCCCACCCCAGGAAAGGCACGGATCAGGTGGCCTTGCTTCCAGCTCGTGAGGCCAGCGCACGGTGCCCCAAGATTGTCATTGCGTACTATGAGGAGAAGCTGACCTGGCATTCTGGGGATGAAGACCAGCAGTGAGGCGAGACCACAACATGTGGAGGAAAGAACTGAGGGATAGCAGATCCCAGGTGGACCACACTGACCAAGGACTCGACGCTGACATGAGTGGCAACTTAAGCCATTTCTTTCCCAGTCCTTCCAGTATGTAGCGTAGTTATCCACTGTGAAGAGGTTTCTGTCAGTGTTGTTATTCTGTAGAGTAGAACTCTGTGATAAAATGGTGTGAATGTAAAAAAGAAAAAGTTCTGCTCAGTAAAGTAGAAAGGAGCCCATTGTTTAGAGACCGATAACCAAAGGGGTAGCATTTTGAAGCACGTGGAAGGGTGATGTGCTCGTCTTGCGCATCCTGACAGTCAGACTTTTTCCTCTGAGTATATTCTGGGGAAAAAAATGTAGATCTTACTATTAGAATGACAAACATGGGTCTCATGAGGAAGGCGTCTATGGAGAATGAACGCTGTTACTGTGAAGGTGAGATTGCGGTGTGTGTTTACTCCTGAGTAACCGTATTGTTTGGACACACAGTTCCGCTTACTTTGATATCTTAAAATGATACATTTTGCGCTTTGGTTAATACCCAAAATCAGAATCCCGCACTGGGCTCCAGAACACTCAGGTCCGGGCTGGGCGGCACCAGCCAAGGTCGTCGCCCCGAGTGCTGCAGCCTTCGGTGATTAGTGGAGAATTTGAGCTGCTTGTTTGGTTTGCATTTTTAAACCCCCACACTGTATTTGTGAAGAAATGCACTTACCTCAAGGTCTGAGTACACTGGGCTGTGTTAATGATAATGTTATGTCTCATCTGTCTGTGATCGTACTGACACTGGGATAAGAGGTTTACCTAGAATCGGGGTACAAAGCAAGGATTTTTTTTCCCCACTTCATTTTATAGGATTCAAGCTGTCCAAAATGTTCGTCTGATCTGTGGTTGTGTGGTTTATTGGTTTTGTGTGGAAAAAGTCGTTTCTGTTCAAGTCGTAGGTTAAACCAGAAGCGTTCTGATTGTTTTCCGTCTGAAATGTTCTTCAAGTGTTCTTCTTGCTGTGTTTGTTTGAAGTTTCTATTTAAAGACCACAGCTGAGGTCCAAATACCAAACACACTGGATTAAAAAAATATTGAAGGCAAACCTGTGTGTCACATTTCATTCAGAGCGGTAACTGCATCAAAGCAGCATCAGGTCTGAGCAATACTATTAATCAGGTGTTTTGTTAGGCCTATTTTAGGGGGGCTGTAACCACCCCCAAAAAAGAAAAGTGTTTTCATTGGCTTCAGTCATGAATATCTTTTTATATTGTATATAAGTTTGTCCCCACCCCCATATAAGGACTCAACCCCCCTATCCATTCATGTCTAACTACACCCCTGCTACTAATACAAGAGTGTGGGTGCCTTTTGCGACAAAGTTTAACATTTACTGACACTTATTGATGTATGATATATTCGGTCTGTCTCGGCTTCATTTGTTTGGTGGACCTGGGGGGTGTTCCACGAAGCTGGATTTCTCACCGGAGTTACCTTAAACTAGAAGTCATGATTATCCAATAATAATGCTCCTTACCTAACCTTATTGGCCGATCATGACTTCTAGCTTAAGTTAACCCAGCTAACTGCGAAATCCTGCTTTGTGGAAAACCTTCGATGTTTAATGTGAAGTCGCTCGTCAAATAACCGCATGGGGCTCAGAGGCGTGCACGCCTTCAGGGTTGCCAGCTCACGCATCTGGCACGAGCTTTAAGATTCTCACACTCACGCAAGAAATATTATGGTAAAGATCTATATTATAGACCTAAACGTATTCCATAATAATTCTAATATTTGCTATATCAAAGGCGTTGTGGTAGTTTGCAAACCCTACAGACTATTTACAAGGCAATAAAACATGTTACATGTAAACGTGTGCGCAGACCTGAGACCTCACTCGATCAGGCCAGCTGACCGAAGTTGGCAACCCTGCGCCTTGCCGTTCTGGTGCAATGTTTTATTATGTTGATGAGCTTTTATCGGAGTAAGGGTTAGTTAAGTGGTGCTTAATGACTACCCAATAAGCCCATGTCGTCACTATGGCTGCGGCTGGGGGTTCGGCGGCTCGGCGAGGAGGAGCCAGCGGCGCTGACATCGGAGCGCCGGAACCGGATCAACGCGCCGGCCGAGTTCCTCATGCGGAGGTTCCGTCAGGTAAGGCAGGCATGTCCGAGCCGCTCTTAAAATGAATGAAAATAGACTACCTGCAATTACAGACAAGGTCAGTTTTGCACGTAGTATCATTTCCGACATATATGCCAAATAGAGCAAATTTCGAGATTTTTTTTTAATAAATCCGTAAACCTCAAGTAGATAAAGCCGTGTATCGTACGCAGAATTAAATCTTAATTAGACAACTTCGCGCTGTTCTTTTAAAAAAAGACAGATGTGTGCAGATCTATACAACAGATTAACAAAAAAACATCTCGTTTTACTAAAATACGTTATAAAACGTAAAACGGTTCAATGTGCTCCAACATCGCTTCAGTTTGCAGATTGATATTCAATAGTCGAATAACGGAAATTGGAAAAGTATCGTATGGTGAAAATACTGGGGAATTATTGTTCATTCTGACCGGTTCACATGTCGGGCGATGCCTTCATGGCGTATGTTTGATCAAGTCTGGTATTTTTAGATGAGTCCCAGCGGTTAAACAGCATTATGGTGATCAATCTCAGTGCAATGACGAAGAAAAGAAAACGGAGTAATCTGTTGTGAACACTTAAACGTGTTTATGTATAAATCAGGTGTCCCAAATCTATCATATTTCTTCGCATTAGAGAATTGATGGGCTGTTTGTTTTCTGTGATTTGTGGTTTTGGGGAATTAAGCAGCATTGCAGTGTCATCCTACCTGCTGCGGGGCTGAAGCGCACTACTTACTTTTTGTTTACTGCCGAACACTGAATGTTTCACTCTGTATATCCGCAGGTGACATTAAAAATGGTGAATCTCACATCCTGGCCCAGATCAAATCTAACTCGACGTCCCATTTCTTTTTGTTTTCGATTCCGCCATGTGACTTGGAAATAAGCCCGAGAGGATAAATGTTTGCGGGGCAAGTTGTGTCACGTTAAGAGGTTTTCCTGTTGTCACGTCTCCCTCTGTGAGGATGACGGAGGACTGCCCAGAATAAAACAACGAGACAAGTATCTGTATTTGCTGGAATGTATTTATTTTATGTCGTTTAGTCGTGTAATGACGAGTTTCCTTGTGCAGCAATGAGTTACGTGTTGTGTGTTTTTGGACCGTATTCTCCTAAGACTTTTTCATCATCCTATGGTGGTATTGCTGACTCATCGTGCGCGTGCGCATCTCTTTGGTGATGTCTCCCTGAATGTCTTCACTCTCCTGCCAGCAGATCTGAATATAAGGAATGGAAGACGTGCCTTACAGCCCGAGACAGGTAAGATGTTCTCTAGCAATGTTGTTTAGAAGTTAGTCTTTCGGAGAAAATGGTGAGAGAGAAGATGGTGAGAGAGAAGGCTTGCATGCATTGAGGGTACGTCACACAACCTGTAAGTAGCGCGCATTGTGTGTCATTCTGCGAAATGTGTCTGTCAAAAACTGTAAACAAAACAAATCCTAATTACATAGAAAGAAACACTTTATTATCGATGCCTTTGTACCTGTACTTGTGGAAAGAAATGTAGTCTACCAGAATTGTAAATTTTAGCAAGATGAACAGAATCCAGTGCATGTTATGTGATTACTAAAAGATATAGTGTGCGTGTGTTTGTAGACACACACACACACACACACACACTGTGAATGTACAGCATGAATTACAATATATACAATGAGGTGAATCCATAGGAATAGCATGTACGGTAATAATCGTCAACAATAATGAATATGTAAAGATATTGCACGGTACAGTGCAGCCATTCGTCGTACCAACAAGACTTGAGTCTTAATTCAGGAAACTTTAGTTTTTCACACAGATCCTCGGTCAAACAGAAGTTACCGTCATTAGCCTTGATGTTCTTAATCACAGGAGTCTGATCTGTCCCAGAGAAAAAGGGAAGGTACATAACTGGCGACCAGTTTCGGTAGCTTAGGGTCACTTATCTGAGAGTCAGTCAGTGCACAGACACAACTAAGCTGGTCTTATGATTTTGCAGGAGATTATTAGTGTATGGGTTCGAGACCCACGCATACGAGGAAAAGACTTCTGGCATGCCCACATAGATTATGAGATCTGTATGCATGTAAGTATTTCATGAGTATTTCTGTGTTTTTGCAAGTATTTTTTTAGAGAAGAAATTTGAAATGCAGATTTATAACCCCTGAATTTTTCCTCTGTCTCACACTTCCTCATTCCAGTGTTTGTACAGTGAATAGTAAAATGACCATACATAAGGTGTTCACAGCTGTCTCTTGCTATCCAAACTCTTCCAGACCAACAGCATGTGTTTCACCAAGAAGACCTCCTGCGTACGAAGGCGATTCAGCGAGTTTGTGTGGCTAAGGCAGAAATTGCAAGAAAACACTCACCTCATGTAACTTTCAGTATTCTTTATTTCACAGCTACCTGTAAATGTCTTTCAGTATGTTTCATGCATCCAAAAACATCTGTAGAGCAGAATAATCATTTCCAGTTTCACTTCCACAAAAATCCACACTCGTAAGCACATTGTAACACATTCGTAACTTCTTTTCGTCATTGATACAGTTTCTTTTCAGATAGAATTAGTGACCCCACCCAATACTAAACATGCACCGTTTTTTGTCGCATTTCAGGGAGCTACCTTCGCTACCCCCAAAGAACCCTTTCTTCAGCCTTAATAACTCCCACCAAGTCAACAAGAGAATGAAGGGACTACAGCACTTCCTGGATGCGTGAGTGTCAGTCAGTCAGTCTGTCATTAAAATGAAACAGACCACATCACTCTTTGTGCATTTTCTGTGATCAGTACGAAAGATTACCCTCTTTTAATTTACTAAAGAGTAGGGTTGTAAAGGGGCGGAAAGTTTCTGGGAAGTTTCCAGAAACTTTCCATCCCATGGGAAGTTTAGCTGGGGAATTTTGGAAATATTCCAAGTTGGAAACTTTGCATGGGAATTACTGGGAATATATGGGAATTAACTGGAAAATTCCCAAAAGTTTGCATCCCTACTAAAGAGAAATTATTTCTGGAAATATGGCTATATTTAACAATTTTTGCAAGAATTGGTGTATTATAATGAACCACAAGGAAATAAGAACAAAAAAACCTTGCTTTTGCACTGTACATGAAACCAGTTTTAATCAAATGGCACTGCTGGCCAGTGACTTTTATCACAGGCAGATATTTTGTTTTGGCAGATTTTTGGCTGATGCTCATGTCGAAATATAAGCCCTCGTAATCTTGCTGTGGTTTTGGTTTCGCACTTCCTGACAGCAACAAAGGCTTTTTGTTCTGGATTTACTTTCAAATATAGCAGCAGCTACAGAGTAGAAAGAAATTCCTTGTGTGATTTGTTGGCGCAGAAGCACAACACTATATTTGGTGCAACGATTTTGCCATCTTCAAATTTTCGTTATTAGCCGAGTACTGAGTTTATGCGCAGCAGCTAGAAAATGTGGATAATAAAGTAACAATTCTATTTGGGGTCTTAAAATTGAGACCTTGAGAAAAGCCAAAGGTAGAGATTTACTGCTTTCATACTTTCTGTCCCCATCTAATGAAAATCCCATTTGGAGCCTTTTCTGAGTTTGGTGCTTCTCCTGATTGTCTCCCGTCAGAATCGTCCGGAAACCTCTTGTGCTGTCGGACAGCTGTCTGCACCTTTTCCTGCAGTCGCAGCTCAGTATTGCAAAAATGGAGGCTTGTGCCTCAGGGAGGACCAGCTATTCCGTTGCGCAAGCTATCCAGAGCTGTGGGAGTGGCTTGCAGCGTTTCCGCTCCGATGAAGATCTGTCCGACCTGGCAAAAGACTGTGGCGACTCGGACTGTGAGAGGTATGACAGCTAATCAGCTGAGTGCTGCATTGTGTTATCAGTCATCTGCCAAACTGAAAAATGATCACGATGCAAGTTAAACATCCACTTTTATAGGGAAATGTTCACCTTATTCAGCAAGCAATATCACTCCAGTCAGTCTACAGATGTATGAATCAAAACCTCTGTCAAGTTTTCCTTTGCCCTGAACCGTCAAGCCAGCCTTTAGTATAAATCTGTTGGGGGTGGATGAAAATAATTTAACATTTCCTAAATTGAATTATAGTCTATAGTATAATAGAAGACTTTCAAATAAAATGCACAGCTTCTGCCAAGATATGAGTGGTGCTCAGAGGGTTAAGATGCTGTGTCTATGACGAGTAGGTCGCTGGTTCTAATCCCGGGATAATTTCACTGTTGGGCCTGTCAGGCTTGTTCCTGACCCCAGCTGCTCCATGGAATCTGACCGTCTTCTCAAAAGATGCACGTTGCTTTCGATTAAATTGTCTGCTAAATTAATAAATTAGATGTTATATTCCACATTTTATCAAGTTATGAAGTGGAAGGTGAGCCTCTCCAAATTGAACACTGTGCTTTCTGGGTGACAATTTTCTGGGTGCTCATTTTAGGGCCTTATGACTTAGCAGTTATTGGCATATGGACTCATATCTTTTGAATCAGAAGACTTTATTTATCCCGGAGGAAATTGCTCATCTTGGTAGACACCCCTACCATGCAGACCGCCCTGCCCATTGCCTCCTCTGAGCCCAGCTCACACACACTCACCCTCCAAGAACACCAGGTTCGCAACATGTACAGAGCAGTAACTCAGAGGAAAGCTGCTGGCCCTGACAGAATACCTGGGAGTGTGCTCAAAGTCTGTGCTGACCAGCTGTCCCCTGTGTTCACCAGACTTTTCAACCTCTCCCTGTCACAAGCCACTGTCCCTCACTGCCTCAAATCTGCAATAATAGTCCCAGTCCCCAAGTCCTCCACCATCAGTGGCCTCAATGACTACAGACCCATT
>JAODLC010000140.1:18534712-18545213 GCA_026781145.1 Hippopotamyrus pictus
TCCCCACTCCCCCCACCTTTGTTCCCTTCCTGACCTCCTCTCGTTCTTCGCTCAGTGCTTGGCAAACTTTGTCAGAAGCAGGGTGTCGGAGGCCGGGTGACCTCGGCGGACAGACGAGGCAGAGATGAGCCACGCGAGGCCAGAAAGGTAAGGAGCTCCGGTCTCCTCTGCCAGTCCGGGTCTGGCCCACGGGGCCTGGGGGGGTGGCGGCAGGAAGCAGATCTGGGTCAGGGTCAGAGCTCCAGAAGGAGCAAGGTCAAGGGCCTGAGCTGGGCCACCCCGTCTCTCCCTCCTCCAGCCCTCTCTCTCTCTTGCCATCTCCTTCCCTCCTTCTGACTTCCAGTTTTTTCCCGGGAGTGTCATCTGGCTCACAAGGACGAGACACGGGGCAGTGGGGGGCAGCCAATGATAGAGGGACCGAGGCCAGTGCCGTCCTATTCCGCTTTCAAAGATGACGCCGTCGCCTCCCTGCTGTAGGAGCTGGGAGTGCGGCCCGGATAGCGTGCGCTAGACTCGCGGAGCCGCCGTTATGCCTTTATGGCTCCTTCTGCACTTCTCATCCCTGCGTAGGAAACGTCGCAGTCCTTCCCGCTGGGAAGCCCTGGCCGTGCCGTGAGTGGTGTGCGGGCCGGGCTCTGCCGGAAGCTCTCTCCATGGAGGACGAATCTGACATTATGCCATAAACGTTAAAGGCACTCGGCTAAAGTTAGCAACAGTACCTTGGCCTTTGACTGCACTTCCAAACGTTATACCAGTGATACACTGTTAAACAGCAAATGTTAGGGGCCGTCAGGATTTAGGCGACGATTTTTCAAAAAGAAAAAATTATCCCTGACATGCATAGCCGCTGCATCTTTTGATTTTAAACATTACAATTTGAGCCCGACGTTGTTGCATGCCTGAACATATAGGAAGGGTTTATGTCTAAATTACTCACAACATCATACAGTCACGTAATGGAAATATCAGCATTTCCTTGCATATAATCTTAAAATCATTTTAAAATAAAGATTATTGTAAGCTACAAAAAATAAAAACACTTACACGAATCAGGCTGAATTTAATAAATTCTAGGCTTAGATGGAAAGGTAAGACTTAGACCTTATATATAACTAGTGATGTAAAAATTAAGAAATAACCTCAGTAAATTCAATTTCCCCCCTCACCATTTACGTATGTTCAATTATTTCATCAACAATAAAACTATGATCATGAGCTTTCTAGAATGAGATCTCAGCTCTAACATTGACCCTTGACTCTCAGTCCTCACCGGGAGTAGCTGTTAAACATTACATTGTTGTTCTGGGATACGTTGTAAGGGAAATTACTAAGGATACCCCAGTGTTCTGGGATGATGATTCGAATATAGACTGGTAATGATTATGGAGGAAGTCATCGAGGCAGCGGGTTTAATCTGGCACCACTAAGGTCATAAGGAAGTGATTGACCCAGCATTATTATGGGATGTCAGTATCCTCCCCTGTACCAGGCTCATTAGCAGTCAGAAGATCACCCTTTATCTCTAAATTCACTCATAGCACTCTTGTTGGTGCGGGGGTCTTTCAGAGTATAAAAGGGTCTAAAGACCTGACCTGTCTATACAATATAACATCACTTATTTTGCTGTATAATAAATCATTTTGCTAAAACTATGTTGAGGAGACACCCTGCAAGGGTATTCCTTACACCTTAAGGCTGATTATACTTCTGCATTGAGCCTACTCAAAGCTTACTCTGAGGCCTACACCACTGACAGCATTTATATTTGTGTGCTGGTGGGGGGGGGGTGAATGTTCTGCTGAAACATTTTTACTCTATCATAAGAAACAAAACTTGGCAACCTTTGCAATTTTAATGAGTGTTTCTTTTCAAGATTATCTAGTAGAGGAGAAGAGAACCTGATCCACGGAGGGCCGGTTCGGGTTTTTGGGATGACCTCGCGATCGGCCAATAACAGTGGGTTACCAGGACTGGACCGCTGCTTATTATTGGCTGACTGAGAAGTCTGCCCAAAAACCTGTAGCCACAGTGTCAGGAAGATTGGCTGGAAGATTGCAATGCATGACCAAGATTGCTGTCAAACAACTATATAAACAATTACTTATACCTGCAGACCTGTTATAATCACTACAAGATAATCTTTACGCGGCTGTTATTGGTAAATGGGCAAATTCTCAGGCTATTTAGTTTTTAATT
Organism: Hippopotamyrus pictus; assembly: GCA_026781145.1. Taxonomy (NCBI): domain Eukaryota; kingdom Metazoa; phylum Chordata; class Actinopteri; order Osteoglossiformes; family Mormyridae; genus Hippopotamyrus; species Hippopotamyrus pictus. Next base: position 18,536,909 of record JAODLC010000140.1, read on the forward strand.
AAAGGGCTTCCTGAATATTTCAATATATTGTTTCACTGGAATTAGTTTTTTTAAAAAGCAGACTGTTCTTTTATCTCATTCACATCCTACTAGATATATTGCAGTCTTTCAGGCGAGCCTCTATAATTCTGTCTGACGTACCTGCACACACGATGATAGATTGGCTTGGCATGTTGAGCCCTGGTCAAGCATCTGCAACTTATTGACTTCAAATGGTCAGAATAGTTCTTGCCTTTTCCGTTTTGTTTTTCTTTCCTCCTTGGTCACTATCAGACCATTGCAGTGAATCATTTGTTTAAAAGCAGCGGCGGAATGTGGTTTCTGAGCACCCAGCAAAAGAAAAGGCTTTTGCCAGACTAACACAAAAACTTTGAGTCACATGATGGTCTAGGCATATACTTTGTTTCAACAAAGAACCAGTACAGAAAATCTCGAAATCCATTTTAAAATAGTATTTAGATTTATGTAGCAAAAGTCACCATTGTTGCAGGCTATGTCGTTAATGTTAGAAAGGCATGTGTTACCATAAATCAGTGCGCTGAGGATGCCATCAGTTGTTCGTGGTTTTGTCTTTTTTCCTTGTTTATCAGGGTTATGAATAGGTTAAGGAGGGGAATCCAAAAGGGCTTTGAACCAAAGATTACCCGGGATCTGTCAGGGAAACAGGCAGATTTATGCAGCCGCTACGTCAGTTCGCTTCTAATATGACTGCAGTCTGACCCCCAGGACTCCCCAGCCCAGCCCCACGTTTCTCTGCCCCCCTCCCTCACCACTGCTGGATAGCAGATGAACTTGGATCAGCAGGGCCCGTGTCACTGGACCCGAGTTCAGCGGGCTTGGAATTCCTCTCGGCTGCTGAAGCTACGAAGGGTCAGGATTTTCTCTCTAAACCCAAGCCATTACCATTTGACCCTCCCCCTCCCCCCAGCTTCCAGAAAAAATTATGATCATGTCTGTCGCAAGCTTGGGGATGGATGCCAGTGAACCCACCCCCCCCTGTAGCCCCCCACCGCACATCTCAGCACTGATGGGGAAAGCAACACCGCTGGTCCGTCGGAAGGCCCCCTACATGCGGCGCCGGCAAACCTACAGCCTGCTTTCTGGGTCGGCAGTTTCTGAGGGGGCGCCGAACAGTGCCTCCACGATATGACACTCCTGGGGGGTCGCGATGGCGATTCCGCTTCGTGGCTTATGCGCCTCTAGGCTTTTCTCCGAGGGGGAGCAGAGTGGGAGAGCCCAATCAGTTATTCGTTACAAGCTATGCCAAACTAAGGTACACTTAAAGAACAGTAAATACATTTACAATAAATTATTATTAGACACTGATACGAGTAACACAAGCCACATTTTCAAATATTACTTTACATCCATCCATCCATTTTCTATAACCACTTACCCTATTCAGGGTTGCAGCGCAAGGCAGGGAACAACCCAGGATGGGGCGCCAACCCATCACAGGGCAAACTCACACACCACTCACACCTATGGGCAATTTGCTAACTCCAATTAGCCTCAACATGGTTTTGGACGTGGGGGGGATCCAGAGGAAACCCCACAATGGAGATTCGAACCCTGGTCGCAAAGCCGCTACACCCTGCACCACCATGATGCCCTGTAACTTTGCAATCTAAAATTTCATTGAACTTAATATGTTCAAATCATCTGACCAGCAGGGGATGCAATCGCAATTGCACCCTTGCACCCCCAGTGAAATCGCTATGGTTCCCAGTTCGCCAATACCCTGTCTCACCTCTGAGAGACACTGCACACGGCCATCCGTCACCCGATAACAAGTCAGGAGTTGCGAGGCTGTGGGCCGGCGGTCAGGGCGCAGTAAATAAGCCCGGAGGCAGCGGCGCAGGTAGAAAACGCACTGGACAGGTTTATGGCACGTGGACAAACAGCTGTCACTATGACAGCCCTCATACAGCCTGCTTTACTACATGCAGGACTTCAGGACGTTTGTCTCCGTGCCGACGGGAAAAGACGACCAGTCCAGCATATGCCATGCCGCTCGAGGAATCTATCCACTGTCATATTTAGCTAAATGAATCACCCCAGGACAGTGTGATGCTCTCCCAGCCAATCCGCTCCTTCCACTTCAGTTATAAGTATACCCTGTCATCAACAAGACAGACTTAAGTATCAATTACTATGCAAGCGAGTCCCTGCTCTTCAAACAGCCTATTCAACTGAACACAGAAGGCTATTCATTAAACATCTCCATTCATAAATCCTGATGATCAAGAACCTGCCAAGTCCACTGTTACCCGCTAAGTGACTCTGTAGATCACCACACAGTGACCTTGAGAAACTGGCCTTATTCATACTTTTATTCCTATAATAAATCTATTTATTTGACGGAGGATGTTACAAGAAAGACATCTGAAAGGAGTTGGAGCTGCGGAGAAGCCACGCTCCTCAGGGGAGCCAGAGTACCAACAGCGCAGGTTCCAGCTGTGGGATGAAGCAACCAGTAACCGTTTAGTAAGAGAGGAGCACTAGATTAATGCTACTGTCAGTGTAAGTGAAGTGCATAAAAGGGGCGGAGCCAGTGGGGGGCAGAGCCAAATCACATCTCTTTTATGCAGGGTGGCAGAGTTAGGGCCCAATAAATATAAAAATTTGTCTCCCATATTTTATGGAAGTAGAATTTCACATAACTGAAGATAACGGACGAAATAATTTAATACAGCCAAAAGTTAGGCAGACAACCACAGTTTTAGTTAAACAGCTTTACTGACTCATACGAATTACAGTTTGTCAAGCAGGAGAACCTCACAGTCCTAAAGTAATAGAAATATAAAACAAGATATAGCTTAACCTTAAAATAAGTAACATGAACTCTCACAATTATTACTCTCTTGAACAGGAGCAAATTTAAGCTACGCTATCTGCTCTACTTAACATAAACAAATAAACTGTGTTCACACACAGACAAAATACAATCACTGTTAGTCCTAAGTATTAGATGGTTTACTGCAATAATTCCATTCCCAATCAGTCACTAACAAATGCTTTGTATTATGTATGACTTTGATATATTCCCATAATTGGCAGACGTTTTTGTCTGAAGCAACATACACATAAGGATCAGAGAGATACACCATCCAGTCCCAGGAGCAATTCAGGCTAAGGGCCTGGCATCTCTCTGTGACCGCAGGATGTAAACCGCCAGCCTCGCAATCACAAGGACGGGGTCCAAACCCACACGGGGTCCAAACCCACAGAGCCACACACTGACTTTGTGTATAACTGCATTTCTGTATTTGCATCACATTGTATCCCGGGTTTGCATCATTTCTTAGTTGTGTTGAAATAATTTCCCTTAGTTTTCCGGGGAGGGGTCACCAAATAATTGGGAGGATTTAAAAGATGATTTTCTGAATATGCCAAAAAAAAAAAAAATTGTTTAATTTTATTTCGTCACCCCCCCCCCCCCCCCCCAAAAAAAAAAAAATCGCATTGTATCATTAAGAACCTATTAACAAATTTTATTAATTTACTCAGCAGTTGCAAGTACTGACCAATGGGGAGGTCTCCAGACAGAAAGCTTGGCCACTGGAGGAGGCATTGAATGGTTACACTGGCTAATAACTGCAGGCCGGAAGTGACTGGCTGGCAGTGACCCAGCTTCTCCACTCCTCCTCCAATGAGAGAGCTCCTCTTCTCTTCGTAAATGTTTAAAGAGACATTATCAGTGTCAGTAAATTCACCGACCCTTAATATCAGCCGACCGACATATCGACCAGCTGAGAGGCAGGTCTGGATCGCCGGGAGGTCGTGCCCCCCCCCTTCCAGATGCCAGCCCTCACCTCCGAGGTGGTGAAACTCCACATCTGGGTCAGGGATGGTAAATCTGCCCCATGCCCCCCCCTCCATTATTCCCATAACAGATTAATTGTCTACAGAAGGTAAGATTAATAACGATCGGCACCATAAATAAACTGTCCATTTTATTTCTTAGCATCAGCCTTTGACCCTGTTGCTGTAACGAAAGCTCCAGGTTTACATGGAAGATTTACACTAATTATGGGTTGACACCAGTGTTTCATATATTTTACAGCACAAACGGATGCTTTGTTGGTCCACTGAGGTGTGTTTAAGGGTTTTAAGGTGCTAATTCTGTCCGACGCCAGCTGAATATAGTATTTTGTATCCACTTAGAGATGAGAGGTATAACATGGTATGTAATTAGAGGGTATTAATAGATGGATTAAGCTCTAATAACCACAAAGGAGCTGCTAATTAGGCTTATCCTTCTAGTAAATTCCATCGCCATGCTCTTGGCCCTTCCCCCAGCAAAGCCACAAAGATGGGCTCCTTACTGAGAAATGGTCAACGAGAGCCAACACGAGGAAATGTGTCTGTCATTTTGCGGCTGGATGAACAAAAAGCACCCTGGGATTCTACACGGCCCATTTCTGCTAGAGGAGCTTTATTGGTTCTGCCAGAAGACTGCATGCGCTTCAGTGAAGATCCTCACCGCCATTGGTCTGCTTGGGCTGCTGGCTATTCTTAATGCCCGTATTTCCTATTTCCAGTTCCTGAGGATGTCAGCCTTGAAGGTTCCTGAAGCTAGAGGTGGAAAGTTCAGGTCCAGAAAGTGCAAATCTAGACCAAGGTTTTGATTCAACCAACCAGCTGCTCATTTTTTTTTTTATAACCAGCTATTATTATTTTTTTTAATCTAATGAAAACTATCTGTCGTTTTTGGGGGGCATCTGGCCAACATGCCCAGTCTATTCTTTTAAAACAAGAGCTTTAAATAACTCCTCACTAGCAGCTAGACAAAGGAATACATTTTGATTCAAAATCAGCATTTCTAGTAAATTCATTTGCATGTTGTATATGTCAGTTTGTAAAATTCTGCACACAACCATAATTTATATTTATACTTTATTGCATTTATTTGTACATAATTTGCACCTGGTTGCATGCTGACTGTATTTTACTCGGTCTGTACCTTTACTCAGCACGATGTCCATAAAATTGAAACTAATCAAACTCAAAAAGTTTCAGATATCGTTGATGTGGTTCTCCTCTTGTTTCCTTGTGCGTACAAACACCTGTACTCATATCTTTATGGGGACCGCCCATTCATTTCTATGGGGGAAACTCTAATCCCAACATAACGACCTTAACCCCTACCCAGCACTAACCTTAACCACGAGTAACCAAACAAAATATTAATATATAAATATAAGACTTTTGGCATTTTTAGTTTTTTGATTGCGGTCACCGATTTTTATAAAATCGAGTTTCCCTTTGCGGGGACTTAAAAAAATGTCCCCCTAACGTCAAAATAACAGGGTTTTACCACATTGTGGGGACATTTGGTTCCGACAACGTAATGTATACCTGGAGCACACACACACCAGCATAGTAACATTTAGCGTGCAGAGATTTCCCACTTGCAGAGGTTCCTCTCGTTTGTGTCCCGGTTGAGAGCGCACTGCCGACACTCTGACTGTTCAGGCTCCAGAGCCAGACACCTAATTGCACGTCTCCTCGTACTTTCATTTCTGCGGCGCAGATTTAAGGAGAGTGAGCCATACCGGAAGAGAAGGGCCCATCCGCCCTGCACCTGCACAGCTATTAATCACCACGCAGCCGCGGTCGGCCATTAGCCGATACGCTGATTGAAGCGGTTTTGCCGGGTGCACCGGCTCTGGAGGACCCTCTCTGCCACAATGCCATCCTGGAGAACAATTACAGTCCGGGATGTGGACGTGGGGGGCAGGGGGGAGCGCAGTGACCTTAGGCTTCTCCACAAAGACAGCTAGAGGGGCTGCACTCAAGTCGTAGTGCCCTAAGCGGATTGTTCACCCCCTATCTGGAATGCTAATATGGGCGTTCACAGTGATTTGTGACCCCCTATCCTACCCCCACCCAAGCCTACCTTAAGGACAATGAACAGTGCAGACAGACAGGGGTAATTAATCTGAGAGAGTGTGTATGTGCGTGAGGGGGGGGGGGGGGGGGGAGAGAGAGAGAGAGAGAGAGAGAGAGAGAGAGAGAGAGAGAGCAACCCAGCTTCCAGAAACAGTAAGTAGGGCACCCTCTCTGGGCAGTGTTGGCCGGGGTGGGAACAGTTGTACCCAACAGATTTGCCCGTGCTCCGCCTGGGGCACACGCTGCGTCCCGTCGTGTCCCAGGCCGCCAGGCGGCGACGCCCTCGGCCTCCAAGCCGCCGTGGAGACAGGGAGGAGCGGCCGCTGCCTCCACACTCCGCCCGGCGCACTGCGCCCCCCACAGGCCTGGCCAGATTTTGACACACATAAAAGCTGCCATCCTCCGTCTTAGGAGATGAAAAATGCCTCCTTTCTAAAAACTCTAAGTTTCCTAATTAATTAATTAATTAATATAAAATTTTAAATCAGATAAAAATTTCAGGAAGACCATATTTCTCAAGGAAATCTTTCCTTTCCTGTTCAAATGAACAGAAGCGAATCTCTTGCCGTTTGGGTATTTGGCCCCCCCGCAGTCTGGGGGGTGGCTCCGGCTGTTGTTGGAGTTCGCCGTTAGTACTGCGATCCCAACAGCAAGACCTTCCCTCGCTAGGAAGCCCATCGTTACGCGTTTCCCGCAGAACGCAGGAAGCGTCCTTTTCTGCGGCCACAGCGAGACGTGCACACGCTCAGGACGCCCCTGCACACCGGATCAGGCTCACTCCTTCACGGCAACAACTCCCAGCGAGGAACACATGAAAAAAAATCTTCCCTTAAACCATCCTAATCTAATATTTTTTTGAGCAGCAGATAGCGTTAAATTAGCAAGTGCTGCGCACGTCAGTCGCACTTTCGCCGCGTTTTCTCCATCCTGTGAGGGCTGTCCATGCAAATTTAAGCTAAGGAGCGGCCCGACAGGGGGGGGTCGTGCTAAAACACTCGTGTTAAATGGCCTTTGGTTGGGTGTCTCGCAGCTGGAGGGCAGCACTCTGTCACGTCATCTGTTAAACCTTCCGAAGCGCCCGATCCGCCACGTCCTGAACGTCTTGTCCTTCCTCACGTCCTGCCGGGGAGACTCCAGAAGCGGCTGGAGGGAGAGCGGGGGGGGCGGTGGCCAGGGGCTGTCACCGTCTGACTCTGACACTGTCCTTACTCACCCTGCTGTCAACAAGTTCTCACAGAGCCGTACACGCTGCCCCCCCCAGCCAGCCAGCCAGTCGAGTGCCGGTGACAGCACTGGGCTCTGGGCCTGGATCTGGGTTCTGATGGCGCCGGTCTGCTCACTCTGGTTCGAGTCTCGGGGCCCAGGATGCCCCCGGGGGCCACGCGAGGTGGTGGTTGGTGTCAGGCTGCTTCGCGAGGACCGACGTCGGCTGGGGCATTTTTTTTCCTTAATGCGACAGCGTATTTTTATAATGAGATGAATATTTCATACGCTGGCAGCGCGCGCTTGCTGGGAGGTATGGCCACGCTCCGCGTTCGGCGGGTTAGCGTTACCCGGCTCTTTAATTAGCACTTGAGTCGAGCTCAAAAACACCGAATTCCCAGCACTGCCTAGCAAGCGCACGCCCAGATCTGCGGACGGCGGACGGGCGAGCGTGAGGTGGCGGCGGCCTTAAATCCTCCGGCTGCAGAGAACGTCCGCCTCGCGGCGGCACAAATCCCCCCCCCCCCCCCCCACCCCGTTACTTTCATGAAGCACTGGGCATGGGAGCAGCTGGCATGGCGGTACACAAACAGCCACCGCGATCGAGGGAACCCGGCCAAGAGCCGACGTTTAAGGACCGACTCGGTGCACTTCGGAAACCCGGAGCGAGATAAAAATAATTATTAAATAATGATAATTACGCCATAATAATTCCCAGAATTGCGTGTTTTGTTGACAACAATACGGAGGCATTCTGCACATATTCAGACCTCATAACTGAATATGGGCTTATTAAAGCGGAGTAAAACCACGTCTCTGAAATACACTTTATTTTATTTTTGTTTGCTTTTATCAAGATTACTTGTTTTTTCTTTTTTTCCCCCATTTAATTCATACCCTGATGGAGGTGGCTGCTGCCAGGCCTTCATTAATTTATGTCGTTTTCTCCTTAGAGGAACGCAGTGGGCACGCGATGATTTCAGCGCCCGCTGATCGACCTCCTGGAAGCCGGGGGCGCCGCACGCTCGACCCCCTTTCCCCAACAAGCTCGCATCCTAAGCGGCGTCTCCTGCTTTCAGCAAAGCTTGGTGCCCCCCCCCCCGGCGACAGAGGGACAGGACGGCTGTGGCTGGAGAGTGCTCGTCTCGGCTTCCGCCACCCGGTGAAGCGGCAGGGGGGGTGGGGGGGGGGCTCCCCTCAGCGCAGC
>JAODLC010000140.1:18602145-18637518 GCA_026781145.1 Hippopotamyrus pictus
AAAAACTGGTTAGAGGGGGGGCCCCCAGTGAATTTTTGCTTGGGGCCCCAACAGACCCTAGGATCGCCTCTGATTGTGGGGACACATTTAAACTTATTTTTTGCTCATTTAAATTGAAGTACTTTTTAATGGGCGAGTCGTTTAGTCTAATTGATTCGTTTTGGGTGGTAACATTTACTTCTAGATTTATAATAAATGTTCAGCTTTCTGAATAATGCAATATCGCGTATGGCCATGTGGAGGCGCTTGACTTAATGCAGCTCTCCAGAGCGCATAGTGAAAAATGCAATTAAAAGTTCTTAAGTCGGTGACGGAATGCAGCACCGTGATGTGCGTAAGAGTCGTTTGCATGGAACACGTTCGTACTTTGGTCTTTTTCCGTCCAAATGTGCATCGCGCAGTCAACGGTAGAATACACTTAAGTGAAAAATCGCCCAGCTACGAGTACAGGAGAATAAAAACATGCAATTCAAATTCCGTTAAAATGGTTTTAGAGCGTTTCTTAATTCAGTTTCGAATGGTGCACAACCCTGTTATGTACTCAAATTGTACACAAGCGTTAAAGCTACAGAGAGCCCCTTTTCTGTTAATTTATAGCATACAGTATCATTTTATATTGCAACATTGATCTATTATTATTATTATTATTATTATTATTATTATTATTATTATTATTACGTTGTCCAAAAAAGACTGTCCGTGTGTTTTTTCTTACCTACTTAAGCCGACCCGTGTGCTATAGAATAGCTAGCAAAAGTTTAAATAAAGAATGATGTAGAAAATAATGGCTCACTCGTCAATGTACGAACGACATTACGAACTAGGGTTCTTTAGTTACGAAGGGTTTCAGGAAACACTCGCTAACTAAAGAACGATATTCAGTACTTGACAACGAAGTAGGCCTGTGCATCCCAGACTAGTCCTTTAATAGGATTTATGATTTTTCGTTATGATGTTTGGGCATGTTTAAGTTTCGCAAAAAATCATACATCATACATTATTGAAATAACTAACCCTGCAACAGTTGTGAAGTTGAATGGCTGAAATAATAATAAAAAAAAAAACTCATGACTTCTGGACTTAAGCTAAAAATATGTTTTTTACCGTGACAACTTTTTTTTAATTCCATGCTTCACTAAGACGTTCTCGAAATGTAATCACAAGAAGATAAACGCACATTCAGCAAATACACATTAGGCGCGTTCGCTCGGTTTATATATGCGGGTCACAAATTCCAAACGCAAGGACGTATTAGTACTGCTCAAAATCGTGACTTTGTGTTATTTCTATAATTAGTTCATTTATACAAATTATGTACAACTATTTCATTGTTTTGTTTAAAACTCATTTAAAGGATTCTAATCAGAATTATTTTGCTAATTGTTAAATTAGTGGCAAGTTTCAATGAATATAATGACACAGTCACCATATATTTGCAAACTGTATTAAATTTTACAGAGGAAGCTCGGTATTGTATAAATGAAATACAATCTATAATGTGACGCCCGTTATGTTTTCTGTGTCAATGTTATTATTCAAGTCAGTCTTTAATCTCCGAACGACGTTGGCCCTATCAACGTATGCTGATAAACATTTAATATACCATTATTTAAAGCGGGCATTTGAATGATAAATAGATTGGAAAAATGTTACAATACTGGTAACTTTCGTCATCAATACAAATTTTGTCAACCGCAATAAGATAATCGAATATATAATAATTAATAGTGTTGTGGGCCTATTTCCTCGGATACAGTAGCAAAAACTACATGTGCTCCCCGCTGCCGATTCCCAGAGTTTCAACTGTTTCCATACTTGCCTGGGTTTTCTTGTTGCCAACACACGTGTTCTTAACACATATAAAGTAAATTAACTACCTGTTCATGATAATCTCATAATACGTGGATATACCGTTTAGTTGGCAAAGTAGCACTGCCGTATATGCACGATTTAAATATGGCCCTCTACGTTCTGTAGATATATGTAGGATTCATTGTAAAATTGCTAACAGTACAGTTGTAGTACTCGAATATGAGAAGTAAGTGTAGATCACTACCTATTCACTCACAGTATAATATTCATATTTCGTTTCTGGAAGTATAAATGTACATTCAAGTCATATTAATAATTTCAGTAAAATACTGATTTTAATGTGCCTTGGGGGAATTTCTGGGTTGAATACACAGAGAAGTTTAAGCTTGTTCTGTATTGGCGAGAACATCCATCCATTTCTATAATGGTCTGACTCAGTCTCGGGGGGGGGGGGGGCTGGAACTTATCCCACGCAGCACGGAGCACAAGCGAGAACTTGGACGAAGTGGGACAGCTTATGCAAAATGACACAGGCTGACTGTTGCAGCCAAACAATGTATTGAGATTCTTAAAATTAAACTGGATATTTTCTGTACAAAATAGCAGATTTGTGACGTTTTTCAGCCACTCCAATAGCCATTGTCTCGTTCAAATTGAAAATAGTAACAACAACCTTATGTATTTCAACTGCAGTATTGCGCATGTGTACTATTAACGAGTGGTTATGTGCAGTATTAATGTTGGCGAAGTTGGTGATCGATTATTCGAATGGTGCAATAGTCCAGACTGATTTTCTTACTACTTGATGCAAATTTCCCTGGTCACTGTGGCACATAAGTAATTAGTGAAAGTTTCAGATAAAACCAGAAGACGTTCCCAGCTGTTTCTCAAATGCTTTCAAAACAGTTAAATTCTAGTGGAATTAAGATAGTGAATGTATTTATATATATAGAAATGACGTGTACGCTAATCTTTACGTACTGCAGTGCAATCAGAGTGTCAGACAAATGCTGTAAATTTATCGGTATCGAAATTATGACTTATCCATTAAGGTTTATGATCCTCACTTTCGGTTCGCTCAATGAGAAAAACCACCAACGCAAGAACTAACACCATAATGTCTATAGTAATAACGGTCCGTCAGCCAGGCAGCCTTCAAGCCATAACATTGAACCTACCTGAAATTCGCATGCACGGCTACATCCGGAAATTGTGATCCACCTGCGAGATGTACTTTCTGAGCTCATAACAGCTGCCTCTAGTAAGGTAACTGCAGAAACTATTCTATTCAGTACATTAGAAATGCAATTACTGGCTCCCAAGTATCTATTGTAGCCAGAGGTGAACAGAGAGAACACTAGCTATAATATCCTGGGCTGTTGACACTATAAAGACGGGAAGGAGGGGGCAGCACGCCGTGCGTGCTTATAATGCTCTCTCTGTGCCCTGTATGGCTGAGTGCAAAGGAGCGCTTGGTCAACACTTTTAAAAAGCAATTTCCCCACTATATATATAACACAGCAAGCAAAACTAGCAGTTTCACTCAATAATTTCTTCGCAAAACTATTAAGCTTTGTTTTTACGAGTTAACGTGATAAACGACAGAGCTGCGCCCGATAAATATATACGGGGAGTTTTTCCAAAAAAAAAAGCGAGGAGGTTCGGTCACATGACGATTAAGAACCAATCGTTTTGTGGTTTAAAGAACTGGAAAAGGCAGGTTGCAAAATGTAGGAGAAACGGCACACGTAGTCCACATTTTTGGAAAATAAAGAAACGAATGGATCAGAAAATCATGTTCATCAGATATTTTATTTTTAATGCACATTTTGTCAGTATGGTGATAGAGAATTTTGAAGTGACGTATTTAGAAATAATTCCAGGACAAAAAACAAAATCAGATTTAACATAGAAATAAATTTTGTTTCTCTACCTTGAGCTCCATGTTTCAGCCCTATAAATACTCTAAACTCTACATTTTCTAGACCTACGCTTTTTCAGCTCAAATACTACACTCACGAATATGATGCAGGCCTACTTATCTATTTTTGATTATTCAGTAGCGGTGAACTAAAAAGATATTTTCTTTTTGTAATTAGTAACATTTATGTTTAGAAATAGGTGATATTTTAAAAACGGACAATGAACGTGTCAATTGGCATATACAATTGCAGTTGTTAAAAACCATTGCCAATTTCCACGTAACTGTTTTTGTTCAGATTTTAGAGCACACCTGTGTAAGAAAAGGTTTTGCTGTTTTTCTTTAAATAATGAAGGTTTATTCTAAATGTTTTGGAATACTTTATACTTGGGTACGCTTTGTATTACATCTTCCTATATTTAATATTTGAATTTGGCTCACGAATATAATGTAAGTCTGCTGTATGCTGTTTGTGGCCTAGAGAAGACGCATGCATACCTTTTACCGTTTGTATCAATGTTGCTTTAACTGAAGAGAATGAATGAAGTAGTAGAAGTGATAATAATAACATGATCTATATGCATAATTAGTAATGCACGTTTTATGACAGGTTACTCTGAATAAATACAGAAGGCTGGTGTTAATGCTATACGCAGTTTTGTAGGCCACCTTGTAAAGAAGCGATTATTATCCTATAGTCTGAAAATGACGCTACAGTTAGACTATTTGATTGTTCGGGAGAATAAAGCAGAGTACAATCAGTATCTATATATCACCCTTTGTCGAATTACGTGGGGTGTAGTAAAAAAAATCTGAAATTGCTGTAGATTTCGTTAACCTACATCATTTTGTTTCTCCAAAAACCTATTCACCCTAAAATGCTCCCTTTTTACGAATCATTGCTGCCATCTCTCGGTTATCTCTTGAAATACCAGAATGAAACGAGTTTGGTCATTGTTATAGTCGATGATTTTGACCAATGTGCCTTTTTGTATATGACTGTTAGTGTTAAAGTCTTGCAACGGATGCCGAGAAGCACAATATCGAGCTAGAATGCGTGATGTTGCTGAGTACTTATTTACGCACTGATTGACGCACGTGGACACGAAGAGCTCTTACAGAAGCAAGAAACGAGAAGGTTCGAAAAAGAAGTGACTCGATCTATTCTGAAATGTCCAAAGAATCACCCTTATTTAAAACTTTCCCAGAGCAGGTACAACAAAGAAGGAAAGGGACCATGTACTGAGACTCTAATAAAATGGGGGTATTTCCGCTTGCCTTTTGTGTAAAGAGGTAGAACAACAAATGGATGCGCGTTTTGAAAGTAACCTATTCGAGGCTGAACAGTCATAAACCAATAAAAAGCGAAATTCCAGACAGAAAGGCAGACCGCACAATTTATTGCGCTATCGCAGGACATGCCTTTGAAGTTTGGTTCATCCGCAGAGGAGCGCTGGATTTAGAAAAATAAGTCCGATATGTGGTAACTTATTACTGAGCTTAATATAGACGTTTGTGTACAGTGAAGATTTCCTGCACAAAGTAATGTCAAAGCTGATTTTTAATTTCTTACTTTAAATCGGTCTCGCTAAATAACCTTATTATTTCCCAATCTGATTAACCTGTTATGGAACGGATTACACAAACTGTAAATTAAAATGTTTATATAATCGATATAAGTCAAACAGGATTTTGCGTTTTTTTTCCGGAACCTTTGAATCAACTGTCATGCATTCAGCGTCTTTCTTGTGTTTTATTCTCTCACCCTCGAGCTTGTTGCACCCCATAAACAGTTACAGCCGCGATTGTCTTTTATTGCTGCAGATACAACTATAGCAACGTCCTTTGCCAAAATGAACGAGGAGCAACACAGGCCCGATCACGCTCACTCAGGATGGAAAAATTCGCCACCTAATTGGCAGTTGCTTTCATTTTATTAATTTGTTAGTACTTTGTGTATTAGTTCCTTTAGTATTCCATAAGTATTCCCTGATCCTTCAAATATCTCTGAAAATTGCAGCAATGTACAGTCCTTTTGCTTTAACCCACAAGCGGAATAGGAAATAAAACACTTATTCTAGTAGAATAATATGTTACTACATTAATATAATTGCTGTCGTACACGTTTTGATTATTATATTGGAAGCCACTTTTCATTTTGTGCATATTAGGCTGAAAGAAAAATCTAGACTATTTGAATAATATTTAGTATAATTGCAGAATAAGCTGACATTGCATTTGAAGGACACAGTTGCATTTTGGTTCATTATTTAATAATTATTCTTAAAATAAATAAACATTTCAGTTTCACAGGTTTCACAATAATAAATAAGTACTCTCAGGTATTCCGATATAGTAATAATAATAAAATGCATACTACAATCACTACTGTTGTTGACAATGCTATCATTAGGCATACTACTACTTAAGATTATATTATCAGTATTACTAATACTGAATAATAATAATAATAATAATAATAATAATAATAATAATAATAATAATAATAATTAATAATAATAATCGTGGCAATTTCACGTTGAAAAAAAACTATACATACCAAATACCCTATCACAAATCACAAAAATATATTTCGTTCGCCCTACTTTAAAATTTGATATAGTCTAAGCCTAGAAATAAGATGCGCAACTGATTATATTGCTGATATATATCGTATTCAGTTTTTAGCCCGCTGAACGACATATAAGAGGATATATAACCGCTGCATCCTGTTCGGAAGGGTCTCCGTTTAATACGTAAGCATTCGTATCGACGCAAATGAAGCACATGCACCCGTTTCATTTGCAAATGGAAACAATTTTTTAAATATAGTAAATACACAAATAATGCATTCACCGCACGAAACAGCTCATCACTAACAGAATAAAATTAGCATAAGACTTTTTCAGATTTCCTGAAAACGAAGCTTACAGTTTACGCCAAACACAAAGGTACGGTCTATATCAAACGATATAATACAAACAGATACGACAAATCAAATACAGATGAATTTGGCGAGTTCAATAATTTACCGCATGAAACCTATAAGATGGGAAACAGATCTGTAAATTTTGCTTATGAAGCAAATACCACATAATAGCCAGTTCTTCATTTTCCATTGTATGCTCTTCACCATTTTGTGGCATCAATCGTCTTTTGGTTGGCATTTATTGATTTTCTTCATCTTCATCCTACGGTTTTGAAACCAGATCTTAACTTGTCTTTCAGTGAGATTTAAGCATCTTGCAACTTCGTATCTGCGATCTCGAGTAAGATACATGTTAAACAAAAACTCTTTCTCCAGCTCCAAAGTCTGGTGTTTTGAGTACGGACAGCGCTTTTTTCTTGTGGACCTTGCGTGAAGCCAGTTGGACGCAGGATTATCTGAAAAGGGGGGATCGAGAAATGAAACAACAAATCCAGTGCCTTCTAATGGTAAATTCTGATGATAACATCAATAAAATACCGTACATTTTTATTTATAGCCAAACGACGGCCTATATGACGCAATGGCACCTTTCATAATATTGGCTGCTTATAACCTAAAAAGCCGGTATTGGTAACCGGTGTCACAAAGTCTGGTATCCCAGCGAAGGTTTGCATATCGCGGTCGACTAAAGTAAACACTTCTTTGACCGAATAAATATAAAGGTTACGTATTGTACTTACGATATCAACATAAAACGCAACGATTTCTTTGGTTTAAGTTTACAAAGATTTCATTAAAGTGATGGTTTAGACTACATTTCAGGTAAGGCGCTGGACAAAAATACTTCATATATAGTAAACTGTTTTAAAAACCAATGCACTTGCACGGTGTACTCACTCGAGTCGATGTCTACCTTCTCCTCGGTGGAACCGCTCTCTTCAGTTGGCTCGGAGGAATTACTGTCGCTGGGGATTTTTTCTGTCACGACTCGGGAAAATCCCGTTGAAAAATCAGACAGAACCAGCGTATTCGATTCAAATGTAGTGCAGTCTCTTCTGTCGGGCAAAGGCTCAGCTTTGACGTGATAATGCCCGTTTGTCTGTAGTCCAGTAAAAGGCAGCGATCCAGTAGACGGTTCCAACAACCATGATCTCATGTATATTCCTTCAGAGCCGACTGTCTGGCCCTGTGGAATGGCGTACGGCTGGTATATAGAGGAAACGCTGCTTGGATGCTGGTCAGGCACTGGGGCCCAGGATGCGCCGAATGAAGATGATTTCGCTGGGTACTGGCACGGATCGAGGTCGCTATGGTCATTCAGGACAGGCTGCCTCGCATGCTGGAGCCCTGAACTCGAATGGTATCTGGGCACTAAAAGGTCCTCTGACTCTGGAACCGTGTGATTGTCCCCAAAGTAACCTAATGCCCCTGACGCTGACATTGTAGAAACATGGACATGCACAAAAACACAGAAAAATGCACTGTACTATCAACACAAAATAATCAGGATCTACTTGGCCTCAGTGGGACCTGCGGTTAGCCAGGAGTTGAACGTTATCTGCTTTGTGATTGGGCAGAGGAAGCACGTGACCCCAAGGCACAACAATAAGAATAAATCTGTTCCTTCATTTCAAGATGTTCTTTGTTTTGCTGTCATTTTTTGCAAAATCGTATAATTTTATGGAAACAAAACATCTGAGGAAATAAATGTGTGTTAATAATGCCGAATCAGATGCACCTTTGCTGGATGGATTGATAAGTGCGTTGGAAATAGTCGGAAGAAACCTGCGTAAGAGGATCGCCGTCTTTCTCGTACAAAAAGATGGCATCCACTCGATACTTAATCAAAATGCCTCTTTGAAACCTAGCATGCTAAATTTACTCTAACAAAAAGTGATTCATTACTGTAGTTCTGTGAAAATAAACTGGGCCTATTCACATTTTCCTATAAAACATTACTTTATTTACCAAATCCAAAATTACAATTATTATTATTGTCAATAATAGGCCTAAATGTGCGCTACTGGGTCTGTGTGCAAAGTCCTAATAAATATTTATTAATATACAGAATATTATATGCGTCTATGCCTCTATAAATTGTATAGTAAATGCTTTATGGACGTAGGAATGAACAGTATTTATCTTGTCCTGTATTGTATTAAAAATACTGTAATATGCAATAACTTTTCCGATTTTCTTCAATTTCTTCACTGTGTTTATCTTCAGTTTAATTAAGTTATAATTCGTTGCTTTAAAAACCATATAGGCCTTTTTATATATTAATCTGCAAATGGCCATGCGCTCGTACAGATATAATTAGAAGTACGGTTGCATATAAATTTATACTGAACACCGAATGTCATTTTAAATTCAGTAAAAAAAAAATGTGATACATTTAAAAATTCGGTTTTAGCCATTAGTAACCAAACCTACTTTGAAGTACGATCAGCCTAAGCATCATTTTATCGTCCATTCCGTCACTGTTTATTAGAACCGAGCGGCAAGTCTGCACATTTTATAGGACCACGATTAATTCCTGTTTACTGCTACAGGATTTTTTCCTTCCAGAAGGACAATCTAAAAAGCAGGACAGCGCGCACAGACACGGGCGAGTGGAGCAAGTTCGTTAAAAACTGTGGCACATATATATATATACATACCACGTAACGCTGTTTATCACAAAATAAAAGCGCCGGCTGTAGCCCCAATGCTAGTGGTGTTTCATTATCCTCCGGCAGACAACAGACTTATCTAAATATCGGCAGTAAAAGCATTCTTTTATGTTAACCTTAGTGGCCAGCAAATGCATCCGGACCTCTAAGCGCGAGCCACTGAGGTCGCTGTTACGCTCACGGCTTCGTCGAGACTGCAATGATCATAACCTAGGCCTTGCAAACCTCTTCTTTATCACGCAACAACCAAAGCAAGCTAATTCCAAGCCCACCCCCCTTCGTTCCTTTTTAAGGACCATGCCCAGCTTATTTACAAATGTGGTGCGACAACGTGGAGGCAGAAATAAAATATATTTTGTAAATCTGCGTCGGATTCGGCTGAAAATGTCCACAGAATATTCAAAAATAATGGTACGGATCTAGGCTATTAAAAGCAAATTGGATAAGTTGGAATCACACTAACTTTTAAATTGTAGATAAGTAATATATACCACGGTATACAGTCGATGCATCGATCATTCGTTTTTTTAGACGATTGTGAGCTCAAGGTATCCAATAATAACTTCTATAGGCGTGGCGTTGAACTGGGAGTAATTCAGACAGTTTCGTGTTGTGGCGGTAAGAACTGGAGCCAAACAACATGAAACTACCTAAATCACTCGACAGTACCCTTGATTCCAAAAGAAAAGAAATACCTCTCGTTGCAATAAAAAAGAACGTTCATTGGTGGAAATGAAAATACATGGATATCTTAAGAGTATTAAAATCGAATGTAAAAAAACTAGCCGTAGTCGATATTCACATTACAATTACTTAGCATAACACGAAACAATTTCCATATTACACGAAGGAGACATTTGCATGTTTAAAATTAAATCTAAGAATTTCCGAGCTGAGTACGACTCAACCAGGTATGCATCTGCTTTGCTACATAAACGAAAATCCTTGTTAGAGATGATTGACCTCCATTGCTCTTTGTAACACTGAAGCATTCCCACTTATTTAAAATATCAATGTTGAACAGACCAAACGAAAAAAAACCTAATCTTGTTTAAATAGAATAGAAGCTACATAACATTGGGCCTATGAAGGATAAAATGGGGCAAATATACTATAGGTCAATAGCAAGTTCTAGTTATTTAGAAGCTTTACATAATGAACAATGATGAAATAGAAACATTAAATGTATGATCATCATTAAACTGAATTTTCTTTATTAAAGCAACATAAATTCATTAACGTTTCTAGAGAAACATCTGGATTTTATTTATTGTCACCACACCACAATAAAACATTTTCACAGTACATACTGGATATATATTCCGCCCTTTATATGCCACTTACAATGAAAATGGCTGGAAAGCAAACAACTTGCTTTGATGTCGAAAATATTTTTTATCGCTTAGTAGCAATAGTGTATGTAAAATATCTATCAGTCTCACAAAATGGGATGATCAGGAAAATCTGCACAATTTGTTTCAAATAGGTATGTGTAATAAAAGTTGTCCACGGCAATGCCATATCTCCGCAAATGTGCAGGTAAATATATATATATATATATATATATATGTTATATTCAATGATTTTAAATGCTTTACAAACAAATTTCATAATGTTTGGGTGACTCATGCACGGTTAACATTGAAGGGGTTTTGTGGTCAAGTCCGCCCGAAATCCTAGACACACAAGTCATTTTTTGACGACGGAATTAATTCCTTCTTTCTAATAACTGAACGGGTCTACATTTTCACAGAAATTTGACATATTTTTCATCTATATATTCCAACTTAAAATACGCGTTGTTTTTTTTTGTAAATCACCAACATGCAGGCACTCAGAAAAGTCATTAATCAAATACTTCCTGCACAATCATTGTGCAACCGAAGACAGTTGTAAAACCGGATTTAATACTTCGCACTGACGACGAAAAAAAGGTCGTAGGTTCCTCACGGAAAATTAAAGTTGGTTGTAAGATCCCGAATCCTATTTTCCCGGCTCATTTTCTTCAGTTTCATTCTGCGATTCTGGAACCAAATTTTAACTTGTCTGTCGGTCAAGTGGACGCTACGGCTGATCTCTAGGCGCCGCTCACGAGTCAGGTACATGTTGAACAGGAACTCTTTCTCGAGCTCCAGAGTCTGGTGTTTAGTGTAAGGACACCGTTTCTTCCGTCCACTCTTCGCTGTTAGCCAGTTAGCTGCATTTTCATCTTTCGTGTGTCCTAAAGAAATTTAAAACAATACATCAGATGCAGGAACTGTAATTTTGCGGGTCCCGCAGAGTCAATCGCGGGCCCGTACTCAGCTTGAACTTGATATTAGTTAGATGGTTATCAATTTTTATTTTTCTGACGATGAGCAAAACAGTTACAAAATGAATTCGGTCTGTTTCTCATTTTCACGTCTACATAATTTGTTGTATTTAAACGCTAGGTAATTAGAAATGTTAATCCGACTGCCTCATTCTTCCCAGAAACAATGTTGCAAAAAACAAAATCGCATGATTAAATTTATAGTAGCGTAGTTGAAAACTGCTTTTGACCTTCATAGTATTTCATTAAGTTGACTGTTACGAAACTATGACAGTCCACATAATAATTAATAAATTATCGTGATGTTTTTTTTCCTCGGACCCTACAAGTAACATTATTTAGAAACGGCCAATTGCGAAAATAATTAATTTTATAAAATAAGTAGTTTATGCCTTTTACCTCTACACTTAGGCCCCTAAATTTAACGGTAGCAAAATGATGATAGATAGTACAGTTGCCTTGTTTACCAAATACAAGACGTAGGCCTATCTAAACTCTGCAATTATAAGACAAATAAATGTACCGCATAGCGCTTCATGTTCAGCACGTTTAAGGATATTTAATTAAAATATTTTTAGAGGGAGATGTAATTTAAAACATCTAATAATCCTATAGTTTTAGAATAATCTATTCCTGTTAGTCAGTTGTAATAAAGTGTTAGTCCTGAGTGGTTTAACAAAAGCCATAGTAATAGGAACAGCATGTATAGTTTCGCAATATGCAGATACTTATATACCGAGCATATAGTTTATCGTTTCCCAATTTAAACTAATTTAGGCATTTTAAGTCCGATTATTCGACTTCCAAAATAAAGTGAAACTGCCCATCGAGATGCAAATAGTCTCTTGTTAGAAAATTTAAAGTAGAGTTAAAGTAAACTAAAACTAAAATTGCAAGGGCTAAAGTGTTTTTCTTGCAGCAATGAAAACTCACCGGGATCACACATATATTGCCTGTAACCATACCTGCTAAAACATGCAGTGACGAAGACGGATATGGGCACACCTTTATGGCCGTGTACTACTCACCATTTGTGATCCCCTTTGGACTTTCTTTGCAATTTTCTCGCGGTTCTGGAGAAGGTGACTCCTCAGTCGAGGAGGATACGCCCGTTTCCTCGTCTTTTTGACTGCCTGGCATACAGCTGGAGGAGCCATCCTTGTGATCCCTCCTGGCAGGCTCTACCGATGTAGAGGAGGAAGGCGGTGTGTCGAAGTGAACGGGAGGTTGTAGTGTAAAGTGTGACGAATTTGACTGAACATCGTGATAAACCTTAGAAGTTGCGTAAGTCTGAGATAGGCGGAAGTAACCAGGTACCGGGACCATTCCACTATCGCTACTCGGACACGAGCCCGATGATACACCGTAGCAGAGGTCTTCTGTATGTGAAGGTGTTGCAGTCTTACCCGATTCATAGATGGAGTACGTGTTCTCTTCTTTAATGTTAGGCGAGAATGAGCATGAGGTGACCTGCTGAACGGACTGATCCATTCGGCACGACCGCGCCGTGTCCAGCCACACTTGCATTCCCGGCATATATGGGTTAGAAGTGGGAACCATGTTTTGACAAGCTGCTTCGTTTCGTTTGCTCAGTCCTGGGAAGAATCCACAGTTTGGTAGTCCATAAGGCAAATCCGAACCAGGAGGAAAGTACACGCCGCCGCCTTGGTAGTAGTCTCCACCGCTTTCAGTTCGGGCGCTAATTAAGGAATCTACCAAAAATGAGTTCCCAGCTGGGCTGTCTGAGCATGACATTGTTGTGGTAAAATTTCACTAGGAGCAGATAACAGTTTGTGGCTGACATTTCTTGAGCAAAACATGCTGAATAAGATTACAGATAGCTCCCCTTCACTGTGCTCATTGATAGCCAATTGAAAGCCGAGAATGCTAGAGACCCCGCCCTTGAAAAAGCACGCAATGACGTGGACACATCAATCAGAGCTTTCAGTAAAAATGAAACAAAATCTTAAGTTTTATTTCCCATTGTTAGCGTTTGAAATAAAAGATATGGCAAAAGACACGTGGGTGTACATTTCACTTTACTGAAAACGGTGTCAAAACGTAAACATGACTCTGAGCATGGGTGGTGAGAGAAGGCTTGAATCATTACTGATTTTAATTAGCACAATACAGTGTCCAAACGCTTCATGTATACCATCAATCTATATCAAAGTCCATCTATTGTTAAACCTAAATGATCATGCAAGAATATTTCAAATAAGTGCATATAGTGTGGTAGATTTCGAAACCACAAATCGTCTAACCGTTTACGGACAGACTAAAAATCAGCCCAGAACGCAACAAAGCGAGAATCTGTTATCTAAATGTAATAATAGTAATTTTACTCTTAATATTACGCACTGATAAGCGGCTTCCATTTTGACATAGTAAATCAGTGATTTCCTGGCAAGTTAGCTAAAAAAAATTATGTTTTACTTAGTGTGTTCTTTGATATCATTCTGCGGCATACATATTTAAGTTTAACTTCGCCCGAGAACAGACGTATATGCTTGTCTCTTGGCAAATTCGTGCCACATCCGGTACTTGCGGGTAGCCTTTCTCCATAGAACGTTCTATAATCTGAACTTTGTTTTAAATTTTTTTTCTATGTAATTCTATGTAGGAAAATGTACTTCATGGCTTTAATTATGAAAGAAAAATAGCATGTACTTTACCTCTAATGCGACTTTAAAGTTAAAGAATCGTTGTTTTTATTACAGAGACAACATAAGTACCTATGGGTGCTTTGAAAGTACACAGTAGCAGTAATTTTACTTATGGCTTTACTAAACTGGCTACTTTCTTGGCAATTTTTAACTCTCCTTTGACCTGTTATGCAACACGAACGAGTAACACCCTGCAGAGGACAATTTTTCGTTTGAAATAAGAGCTTTATATGATACGAACGAATCAGAATATATAAAAATAGATTTACATTTGTGGTTGCTAAATTTATATTTACGAGCATGAATTAATTACCTTCAACAGGCCCACGGTTCATGTTACTCACTGGCTATATAATATATCCACAATATTATTTTAACAGCGTTTTTATTGTCGCGTGTATGGCTATTGGCCTATATCCTGTTGTAGCAAAGCTTCCGTCATTTGCCCAGTATTTTTGCGGTAGCGATCGTAGGCCTAGTATTTTGATGCCCTTACGTACAATAATGTGCCGTTTTATTGCATCCAGCGGAAGCTTTTATTTTTCACTGGAGACAAAGCCTGTGGATATGGCTATTTAATCGTTTTGTTCGTTTTTATTTCCTCAATACTATCTTTTCATGCTTCTATAAAACGTATGATTTAAAACTGTTCTTTTATAAAACATGCCGGTTGTGACCGCTTGTAGGAAACAGAGGACTATTATAATTTTATACCAAAAGCAGGCAAGAACTGATTCACAGCGCAAGCCCAAACTGTCAGGAAACTAATGTTATTTTTACGTTAAAATAATTTCACAGTTTAGTTATACTGTGTTTACATTTATACACGCATACAATTATAAATTCCTGAATTTCTGCCACGAATGGCGTGTGACTTTTGTATTTATTACACTTCATATACGTGAAAGTAAATTACAAAAAAAAACATCAGGGCTATGATTTAAATCCGGCAAACAAGCTATGTAATATATAGCACTTTACCTGATCGTTATCTAAAAAATGCACGTATCCTGCGCAATATATGATTTATAAACAATGTTTCAAATTTGTAAAATACATATATAATTATGCTTCATAAAACTGAAAGAATCAGTCAGATTAACTTATCCAAATTCGTATTTATATAGAGTTAAATGCCCGGCAGATGTTTACCTGTCTTGCAATAGAGGGGCTGCAGAGTTGTTTTGATAGACTAAATTTAAAAAATCCTCCCGTCATCTTGACATCCTCGGCAATGACATTGATCTGAAGTGCGCCGCCCAGTGGAAAAACATCTGTAAACCAAGCCTGAGTATCGCCACCAATGTGGGACTCCGAAAGAGCATTCACAAATGAGATTGGAAAGACAGTGGACAACCACTTTCAGTGCTTCTCGTCCTTCTTCTCAAGCCCTTAGTAACAGCTAATAACCTTGGTCTCAGACAGTTTATTGCCGCACTCCGGTTGTGCAAATGCTCCAGACTCAGACAACTTTTATGGTAGAGTTGTTACAGCAACAGAGAGGATGTGCAGTAATTAGGTCGGAATTCCTGAGACCCTCAAAGGATGCGATCGGCAGGACCATCGCGTACAGCGGCGACCATAAACTTCTGGCCTTCTTTGTTTACTGGTCTTTTTTACTGTGATACATGTCACTCGTTAAGTGTTGGCGGAACAACTAGGATACTCGGTTGAAAATGCTTCAAATAGAGGTATAATGTGGAAACATAAAGCCAAAAAAAAATTTCACAAAAATAAAACCGAGTTAAAGTTTAAAATTTCTACAAGACAAACACGAAAGACAGGTCTTGACTGAAAAAATGACCTGAAATGTGCCGCATACTTTCAAAGGCCATTCTTTCACGTTTTCCAAACCTAGGGAACAATAAAGTTGCTTTTTATTCCCTGACCAAATGGTGACCTAAAACTAAACGGAAATAAACATTATAATTATATAACGACAATTTAATTTTAGCTCCCATGGTTAAAAGAAAAAAATATTGTGACGTCTGTAGTCTTATTTTGTAATGATCCTGTTTTGTCTATGGTTCCTATGTCTCCGCGTGAGCGTACCAAGTGTATATTACACCAAGGCAATATATTACAGCAGGACAAGGCATTGCATATCCTATATTTTTATACTGAAAAATCCAGTTTGACCTAATCTCATTAACGGAACTTCAGCCATCAAAGCCATTCAGCTCAAAATTAGAACGAGAAGATCCCAAGGAAAGTACTGTACAGAAACGTTTACTTGAAGATAGCTATACAATGTAGCCTATTAATGGTGATGCGGAAATGTCATAAATGAATTTAACTACTAGCATAAGTACATACACAATTACGCGGTAGTTTTACCAGGATATATCTGAACCTTTTTGACGTTTCATCTGCTTCGCTTGTACGTCGCTTCGGACAAAGGACTCTACTAAAACACAGACGTAAAGCTTTTCTCCAAACAAAATTATGTTTAATGCTATAAAATCGCTTTATTTTAGCTTGAACATCGTATGACATTTTTGATGGCTAGGCTAGCGAAATGTCTATTTCCTGCTCTTGTGTACTGATTCATATAAAAAAGAACATCGAAGATGTGAAAAAACTACCTTCCATTTAAATTTGTATTCTACTGACAAAAATTACTATTTAAACAGAACTATCATATAGCATTACCACCTACCTTTTAGGCGTTATAAATCATATATTTTTGTCGCACCAAACTGTATACCCACAATGAATAAAACATACAAAACAGTAACACATGTCATATTTGGCTAAATGCGAAAATAAATAGACATGATAACGTCAGTGTTCAGTGATTACAATAACTGGGATTGGGCGACAATACTTAGGTTTAAACTTGTGATTTAGACGCCACTACATGTTTGGAATATATTATATACATTTGGATAAAAAACAGTTATTTTCATCCAGGAAAATGTCTGAAGTTCTTTTGGAAACATCCAGTTCATTGTCTGCGGGGAATGAATCTACATCCTAGAACTTGAAATTAACCGTCCTGCCTCTGTTTCAACACAGAGGGAAAAGCCGGGTCCATATGCCTACTGCTAATGCAAAGGATTGACGGTGTAATATTGTAAACGATCCCTGTTCAGTTTCTTTTCTTTCATTCTCCTGTTTTGGAACCAAATTTTCACTTGGCGATCGGTAAGATTTAGCATTCTGGAGAGCTGCAGACGTTTTTCTTTGTTGATGTACACACTGAAGAAGAACTCCCTCTCCAGTTCTCTGATCTGGTATTTTGTGTAGGGACACCTCTTCTTACGTGTCTTCTGACCACCTAAAAGAAAGGAGTGATAATAACGATAATAATAATAAAAACATCATAAATCGGGTTTTAACATAACTTTATGTAAAATCTTTATTAGATTGTTTTTCTATTCAAACATTATTACTCTATTTAAACTTAATACTCGATACTATCTTTTTTATTCTAAAATAAGCTCACATTTTGCCTATAATAATATGAACTGTGTGATAATCATTTTGTAGAATATGAGAATATGAAATATGTATTTTGTTGTCTTACCTTCATATTCCATGAATATAGTGATGACGCAAAGTTAGCAATTAACGGTACAAGATACCTTATATGATATAAGATAACTTGTAAATGAAACGATGTGAAATACATATAAAGCATATCTTCATATTTTATTTTGGTTACATTTGTATGTTTTCTGTGTAGTCTAATGTAGTTTAATAAGCTCAGTAAAATTATACTGGATATCAACACTATAAAAGCACCCCTCAGTAAATATATTACGTATTAAAATACAGTAACAAGTTGCCATCCGGAAAATCTAAATATATCATAAATGATTTATGAAACAGATAGAAATAGAAATTGGAAAAAGGCCTGAGATTTCCATTGGTCAAATTCAATTGTAAGCACGTGATCCTGTAGTTTATAACAAAGTTTTGTTGAGCAAATCTAAAGGACCCCCATAAACCTTATGCGCTTATAAAACAGCATATAAACTGTTTAACAGCAGCGCGCTAGATTGCGATCTTTCATAACTGGGGCGCGTCTTAGTACGTACTGCTGTTAGATTTCTCTTCATTGTTGCCGGAAGAGGACTCTGGACTGCTGCTGTCTTCTCGCCGCTCTCTTCCCCTTGTTTCCCGGCACGTGTCGGAGCCGGACCCTGGGTTAGTCAGTTTCGTGGTATTTTTGTCCAGCGGGTTGTCGACTGTTCGGTTTTCTGCATTCCCATACGCCGTCTCGAAAAACTGATCAAAAGCTTGGGGCAGCACACCGTTCCTTCCCACGCTGCTATAGAAATTAGACGTGGAGCTAGAGTTCGAATGGTAGACAACAGAATTGTTTTTCGCGATCATTTCCCCTAGAGGTGTTGGACCAGACAGACAGTCTCTGTGAACCATCTCCTCTGTCGTATAGTAGTGCGACAAATTTCCTCGGTGGTGCCATTTACTGGATGTATCAATAGCATAGTCCCGAAAGGTAACCTCTCTCATGGACTGAACCTGCGGCAGGTTAGAAGAGTACGAGTACGTCATTGGTCGAGAAGACGGGGTCTGAGATAAAAACGATGGGAGACTCGAAAAGTCTGTTCCCGGGACGTAGTACGTGCAACTGGGCAAATACATATTCGATCCAAGCGGTACACGCTCGTCAAAATCCATTATAGCTCTGTCGCTGGTTTTCCTTCATTAAGTCCTCGTGGCATGGTTCTCTTGCGCTGTTGCTACAGTCTCTTTGAAGCAGATCACTGGAGCAGAAATTTTGAGACGTAGGCTGACGTGGAGATCCATCTCCATCCTAGAGGGGCGCCAGTCATGTGACCGAGAGCAAAAAATGACATTATATTTTGCGCGGGTTGTGTCTAGGTTCATGTTGATGCACTGATGCCCTGGACTGTATATTTGTGCTTAAAACCTGCGTTGAAACGCAGTTTTGCTGTTTTGTCAATTCCTATTACTTCTCGGGAAATCTCAGTGAAGCTGATATTTGAGGAGCGTATGAAATAATCAACCGACTTTCAGTCTAAACCTGTTAACATTTGTGGATATGATATAATTTACTTGATACAACAGCCAGATTGAATAGCGGCTAATTAGCGTATTCTGTGCGGGTAATGCGCACGCCCATCAGTGCACATGGCGGCTGATGTTTTTAATACACATAAGTATTTTTTTTTTTTGCTTGTTTATGTGACAATTAATTAATCTGTTTAGCCCAATAAATAGCACAATTAAAAGCGATGGTTATCGCAAATTAGCACACTTTGAGTCTTAATCCATCTGTCAATCTGTCTCACTGAGGGCTAACTGTACCTACTAATCAACGGCACGCAAGAAAAAGAAGCCAATTCAAAACGCCAAACAGAGGTTTTGTTTATGTCTTTGTGTTATGTTTGCCGCGTACATGATACATACTTGGTATTGGCTCCTTAGTCTGTATCCAAAAGTAAGAAAAGCAACTTATAGATGTCCTGCCAACCATTTAACATAAGTTCTCATTCTTACAATACGACAACAGACAAAAGCAGAGAGGACAAGTAGCCGTTACACACATTTTGTCTTTATCTAGACCCACCTGCGTTGAATACACATATATGCATGCATTTAGCTGCTCATTTGGAACGCTAAACTTAGTATTTTATATTCTGTAACATCATGGAAGTATTTTAAATCAGTAATTCAGTACGTGTATGTACTGCATTCTCCAATAATAATGATTTTCCATGTGTAGCATGTTATCGTCTTAAAATTTAGGTTCATTAATGCCTGGGGAAGCAAATGTAAAGATATAGTTTATATAACATAGATGTTTTAAGTTGAAATTAAAGTGTCTTGGTGGAAATAACGTACTTTCGTATTTCCTAACTATAGAGATAAGCCGCTCTAATTTTGGAAATGTCTTGGCCGTAAAAGAAAGCAATCCTTGTCAAATGGATTTGTGAAGGTTAAACTAAACAGTTTCCTATGATAGAAAAGGGTAATATAAAAATGAGAATTTAAAAACCGTGAGAAGACAATGCAAAATGCTAAAATCACGCGGTTCATGAATGAGCCAAAATTACTTGGCCTCTAAAAGAATCCCGGTTAAAATTACATGCATACGTGATTTAGTAAAATATTTTCATTAGTTTTTTACGAATATCATCAGAGATCCGCAGGCAGAATACGAATTTGACACATTTTCTCTCACACGCATGCATACATCATCGTTCTTTTTAAAAGCTAAAAAATGAACTGCATTTCATATAGCTATAATGAGTATATACATTTTTACCAAACTACAATAAAGATAATCCAGTCTGACTTTACAATTAATATCATTTTTGGTCCTCTTATGAAAACCAAGAACTGCCACAAAACGTGGTCTTCCGAATATTTTAGATCTGTTTTCGATGTCTCGACAGGGTTCCATTTTCCTTCTCGTAAAAGAGAAAAAATACTTCGTTGTGTATGATATAGTATTATACATAATATAATAAAATACAGTACTATAGTCGTTCCGTACGAATTTAAACCACGTGATCATTAAACGATTACAGAACACTGAAGTGTACTGTTGTATTTGGGTGTTCGAATACGTGCTTCAAGAACACCGAATTCGAACTTTAGTCTTTTTTCTCCTTTCTAACTACCAGAGGCATACAGCAGTATACAATGAAATGCCG
Source organism: Hippopotamyrus pictus (assembly GCA_026781145.1). NCBI lineage: Eukaryota > Metazoa > Chordata > Actinopteri > Osteoglossiformes > Mormyridae > Hippopotamyrus > Hippopotamyrus pictus. The sequence continues at coordinate 18,623,107 of JAODLC010000140.1, forward strand.
AAGCGAATGCGGAGGACACCCCCGGCATTTTGGGGTGGTAAAAGCAATAGCGTGTGGCTAATTACCACATGTATGCAGACTGTTTTTTTTATTTGTTATTTTCCCAAATATAATTTTAACATAATTTTAAATAGCTAGAACGAATTATATATAGCTGTTATATAATGACGAGCAAATATTGTATTTTGACGTATTTTTCAAAAAAATATGAGAGTTCGGACGATATTTAATGAATACTGTCCACTGTTTGGTTCCCATACTGGATGTATTTATTTTTAAAAGCCTAAACATTATGGCATCTGTACGTAAACAAGCATCCGGTGGCCTTATCGGTGTGTTAGACATCAAGGTCGCGCGAGGAGGAGGGTCAACTGGGGGGAAATTGACTACGGACAGCATTTAGTGCATCACATGTCCCGGATGAAGTTACCCAGTCATTTATTAAAATTGAATAATATTAGGACGGAGATAATGTAGAGAAAATAATCATCAATAATACATGACATGTGTTTAATGTTAACTGACCAGTTTTCAAACCCTGCCACCCCAATGCACTGGAATAACGGAATTGAATCCGCGGGAATTGGAGGTCAATACTGAATACAGCTGCGATGCAGAATAAGTATAAATAATAAGTATATTTTGCAATAGGTTGTAATTTAGCCGGACAGTATCATAGGCTAACTGATGGACGGTGATATCAGGTATTATAGTCATCTAATCAAAACGGGCTGTTACGGAAAACCTCGAATGGTTTTTTAAAAAGCAGTGTACGGACAGTCAATTAATAGAATACCGTTCTCCCTCTAAAAAAATACAGAACGTCCTTGTTAGGTTTAATGTCAAGATTGCGATGTGATTTTGTGAATAATGGATAACAGTTCAGGCAAACACTCAGGTGTGTTTCCATTGATACCTCGCAATTTTGTTTTATTAGCATACATCTTTTTAAAAGGTGAAAACGAGGAAGTCTGAAATGGCAGCTGAGATCGAGCAAATCAGTTTCAAAGTCAGTTTTGAAGGATGTACAGACACCGCACAGACTTGGAAGAGAAATGCAAACTTTGAAGGGTCGGCTTTGATCTATCACCTTACTAAGTGCGACGGTAAGCGCGAACTGGAGGTCAAAATTACAGCTAAACTTATAAAACCTGAAGGCCACGTTCTGATGTTAGTAGCAGCTGAAATTTTTCTTTCGTGTATTTATACAAATTTATGCGAGACGGGTCACCAAATAAAAATGTGCTGGATTCAAATATTGAAAGGGTATTTTCCATTAGGTGAGCAAGCTTAAAGCAAAGACTATGACGCCGATGTTTAACTTTGTTAATTGGAATCAAACATTGAATGTTTTGTAAAGGCTTCAAAGAAATGTTTTCATAAACAATTGAAGCTTTGTTACATTTTTATAGTACGTTTGTACTACTGCTATTGCAACTGAAACTACTACTGCTGTTACTACTACCAATAACAATAATTGCAATGAAATTCCAATAACAATAATTGCAATGAGATTAATTCTACTACAAACTTGACTCAAAATGGAACCTATAGAAAGCTACATTTTTAATTTTCAAATATCGCTCTTGACATTCATCTAGTATTTTATAAATGTCAAAGATCGGCAGAAAGCATAATCCAAATAAATTCTCATTAGTACTACTGCAGTGTTATAGTATTGCTGTAGCATGTCTGTCTCTGTCTGTCTGTCTGTATGCATGTCTGTGCGTGTGTATGTATGTATGTATGTATGTTGTGTTTGCTGTGAGTAACATATTAATTATTCTTCATAGTAATAGGCTTGAAAGAAAGCAGGGGGAAATGTGGTTCTGATGTAAGACCAGTATGTTATATTCTTTTTAATAATTAATTATAATTTGTTTCACAATTTACTGAGTCACTTAAGTTTAAGACTCCAGCCAAGTACAAGCGCACAGAAATCATCGTAACTTTGAACTTTAAATCAAATTGAACTTCACGTACCAAATGTTGAAATTGTCTAATTCAAAACACATTTTCGAATGTGTTTCAGCCATTCGTCACATTTACTGTACATTGGCTAAAAAATAGTGCCACATTTAGATTGAAATGCCGTGCGCATAACAATACGTTTGCAATTAATTGATTAATGAATACCTATATAAGATAAGAATTATTTATCCTATTTCAATTATTTGAGAAAACAAATCAGCCAGTAATGTGTATTAAAATAATTTAAAATTCATATAAACCAGGCAGTACTAGTAACTACGTGCACTGCCAATCTGGAAAGATTGTTTATATTTTACATAACACATGCCATATCATTAATATTGAAATACTACTTCATGCATATATTTCCCATTGTGTAATACTGAAAATGCTATGTATACGTTATTCCCAACTACAACAAGCTTGAATTTACACGAATATATACTTAATTATACAGTACTAGCATATACTTGTATATACAACAAGTCATATCGCACAAGTCACAGACAAGACATTTTTCCGATTTTGAGTAACTAAGGCTATTACAGCAACATATTGATTAATCCGACTTTTAGTGAATACAACCCGTTTTACCTACCTTGGGTGACGTTACAGATTTGTTAATTTGTTCTTGATGACTTAATTACTAAGTTTACGGAGCCTTATCTTTAAAAGCTGGATTGGGCATATGTAATTCTATACGCCTGTCTCAGGATCAAGGTAACCTATGTTAAAAATCCGCCAGGACCATTGCAGTCTAAGCGATTTGAGAAGGTCAACAGTAATTAGCGGTGCCCAGAGACCTTGTGTGGCAGGGTTTCCTTTATCCACCAAAAGATTGGAGCAAAGAATGCTGGGACATAGTTTTATTACCTCTGCCCGACGACAAGTTAAAAGCTTTTAGCACCACACAACAATGAGCCGATAGAGATATACTGCAACCTCCAGGTTCACCAAAGTAAAACAATGCCACTGCACGCAAAACGATACGAAAACTCCGTACAGACCAGCCTCGTTCAACTCGTCCACTGCTGCGCCATGTATTTTGAAAGTGCACGTGTAGCATCAGCTAAATGGTAGTAAAACTGCTATTACATGTTTTGCCTTTGGATGGCAGCAAATTCCCGCACATCGTTCCAAAATTTTCAGACATTTCCGCCCAGTACCTCCGCCTCCAAACAGATCCCGCACGCGAGCCCCTGGTGATACTTAAACGCAACATTTCTGTCACTGCAGTGTTAAATCTATGAATTTATTAGCCGGACGTGCTATATTTTAAAATTATATAGTGTCCAGACTGCATTGTAAAATTTTAGATGCAGAAGGCAAATCGCTTCTTAAAATGGTTGTAGCTGACGTGTAATTTCTATCAACTTTTGCCATGTTAAATGTTAAAATATTTCAGCCATGGTTCTCAACAATTACAATATGTAATGTGCTATGAACTTAATTCCACTGTATTCATGTACATATTAGTATCCAGTTCAGTTAATGCATTCAATAATAATAATAATAATAATAATAATAATAATAATAATAATAATAATGATGATGATGAAAGTAAGCCCGCATTCTCAGGTACAGAGTCAAACCAGAAAATAGTGAGACACGCACACACACACACACACACACACACACACGCACACACATACACACACATTTATTATTTTTACCATCTTCATAACTAATGTATTTTTGCGTGAAAAATGACAAATTGTTCTGTATTGTGTCGATTATAACCAACTCTGAAACGCTGTTTTCAGCACTTGTATTCTTGCCTTTCAAAAGAAGCACAAAATACTTTCTTAACATTTACTTTAAATAGTTGCAGATGGAAATGCATATAAATAAAGGATGGATGTATACATTAACAAATAATAACGATAGAAGAATGTTTTTGGTTTTCGAAGGATTTATAAAACAGAATAAATAAAATATAATTGCACAAACGCACCACCATTTTTGTATATATTACTATAACATAAAATTCGCCATACATGAAATTTCATTTAAGCTTCATGTATAATGTAAGCCTAAAGTAAATTTTCTAAGAAAAATATTAAAATCTTCTTTATCCTGCATTAAGATTTTTTTTCCAAATGTGTACTTAAATATTCAAATCCAGACAACATAAAATCACATCGATTGAATAGAATTCATCATTACCTAACGTCAAATTACACAACCCAAAATATTTTATTTACATTTTACATATGTACTCCGATATTATAGATTTATATCATTCTGTCTCATGTAACAACGCTGCACAAGATGTACTGGCGACGTTCATCTTTTGAAGCTCTTTTACTTATTATTTGCATTGTCCTGTAAGTCACTTTAAAGCAAGAGTCTCCCAAATGCCTGTATGTAAACGTATATAACAAAAAACATGAAGGCAATTTGGAAAGTTCAGTCCGAGGTACTTGAAATGTGAAATCTGCCACATTTGAAATTTTAATTAAAAATTATTTATAGAGTTTGGGGTTGTTGTATTTTTATTTACAAACGAATGCCACTCAGTTTTGTGTAGTTTTGTTTTTTAACTTCATGTGTTTTCTTAATGATTTATTTTATCAGTTTAATTTGACGGAAAACTAAATAAAAAAATCGGGATGAGCAGAGGGTATATCAAAATAACTGCGATGTAATATTTAAGTTAGACAAGTAAAAAGAAAATCCTCATTAATAAGCATGCGAAAAATGATACATTGTAACAAAACAACATTATAATGTTTGCCCACACATAGTGGTTGAAGGCGAACAATTTAAATAAACTTTCCTGAATTACGCAGTTATATTAATCAAATTTAGCTGAACTTTCCTTTCTTGTTATGCTTGTATACCATAGGATACTCCTCAAATTGAGAGCGTAGGTAACATTCAAATTTAACGCATCTTAAAATAATAGCAAAGTACGTTTAATGCAGCGGCTTGATTTACTCTTTGGTTAAAAATAAATGATGGCATTATCTTTGTGTTTTCCGAGATTTTCAGTCCACCTGTAACTGATGTTTGGTCCTAGTCTGACATGCCGTTTGAGTTTACAATATATCAAGAATTGATAAATAATAAAAAAAGTATTCAATAATTCTACAAAGAACACATTATTGCGTGTATATCATTATTACTGTCATTGCTATCTATGAAATCGTTTTTTAAAAACAGCAAAATTCTAATTTAAAAAAGCTCTGCGCTTGCCGGTTTTAAAAATTAGTTAATTACATTCTTAAGACACCAGATGGCAATGTTGTTCTACTTTATACTGAAACTTCTCAACTTCAATTTTCCTCAAGGTCAAGGTAGTCTCCATCCCGTTTATTCCTTACAGCGATCCTGTAATTTACCCGCAACGCGTCGAAAAGTTCATTAATAAAGAACATATCTTTTCTGCACAATATTTATAAGGGTGATGATGTTAATTTCTACACCTATAGGCCTATATACGTCTCATAAAGTAAGGAATAAAACAAGTATATTTTGCTTTTACATTAAAAACAACGTTTTAGCGACAGCTCGCTGTACAAATAAATATATGAGTACAGTTTAAAGTCCATGTCCAGTTTTATTTGGACATAGTTTACCACTTTGGCAGACACAGATAACTGAGCAATTCAGACATTCAGTGATTTGCGCTCAATAGTTCAGCGTTAACATACAGTCAGGCTACACAAATACGACAGAGTAGTTATTTGAAATGGACAATCTGAAAACCTTGTTTTCAGAAGAAGTTAAAAATACTAGCGTGATTACATCAGCATTTTTAAACGCAAGGATTTATAAATCTTGGAAATTAAAAGACACGTTTTTGAACATCGTCTCAAATTACTGAAGTGCGAATTGTTTATTTAAAAGGGATTACACATAATATATTTTCTAATTTAACTACGTTTGATTGTTTTAATCTTGCTGTGTCCTTTTCACGAATCCCCAAAATTTGTCGTAATATTCTTTTAACAATTACAATGGAAAATGACTTAAATATACATTTGGCAAACGTCTTCTTTTCCTGAGAAGAAACTGGACAGTCATATAGATGCGATTTCACCTAACAATAACCTATTTCCTTCGAATTGGTCTCGTGAACAGCAATCTGCTCCCTGGTCCATGCTTGTCGTACAACACGGCCATCTATAGCCTTTCCAGTTTGCGTTTCCGACCAGGAGGCCAGGGTCGAAGGCCTGCGGATTTTGCGACTTTGGCCAGGTCTCCCATCCACTCACGTCGAGTGGCAAATTCTTTAAAGTTAACAAGTCACAATAAAAGACCTTTCTTAAGAGCTTCCCAGTTATTTTATTATATCCAGGCTAACTGGGGTTCTTAAATTTGTTGATGACTTTCTTTTCTTTTACTCGTCTGTTCTGAAACCAAATAGTGACTTGACGCTCGGTCAGGTTTGTCTGGGCGGAAATCCTTCTCCGCTTGTCCTTTGTAATGAATTTATTAGTGGTATACTCCCGTTCCAGTTCCTTGAGCTGTATCTTGGTGTACGGAACACGCTTCTTTCTTCCTCGTCTAGCAGAAACACTCTCTCCGGCTTGCGACACTGCGTCTGAACGTAGAAAGGAAAAACATTTCATTCCTAAATATACAAACATGCTTATACACTTGACATATACACATTATACACAATTAGTAGTATTCATTACGCTGTATTCATAGCTCATGTTTATTATTATTATTATTATTATTATTATTATTATTATTATTATTATTATTATTATTTTAAAATAAAGCGCACCAAACGGCTATCTGACATTTTCATATTTTCTTTCACACCCCCAAGAATCTATGTAATATTGAGACTTTCGCCAACTGCGTCTCTCTTTCACTAACATCAAGGGGTAACTATATATAAAAAGTCGCAATGCAAGATATTTTGTAATCGAATAAATCGAAATCAAGAAGTCGGGTACTTGGTACGAAGGGAAAAAAAAGTTAAAGTGCAGCACTACAAAAAGTAACTGCGTTTTAAAAATTACTCACAGGGTTGCTTTCTATATTTGTTGACAAATATTAAGCACGAACTGGGCGTACCTTGAATTGACGATTTCCACAGATGGTTAGCCTGAGTCTGGTCCTTCGCGCAGTAAACCTGACCGCTCCACCCGTTAGTGATACCCCACGGCTGGTAACTTTCCATGGGCAGGAGTGGATCGTGTCTGGGCTCCGCGGGGCCACTTATGGTCGGCACAACGGGCACGTCCAAGTAGCCTGGCACCGACTGGTAGGGACCAGTGGTGTAACCTTGATAGAAAGCGAACTCCTTTGCTCTGGACGTGAACTCCTCTCCCGAAACGGATGTGTCCATATACTTCTCTCCATATGTGGAAGGTTGCGCGCAGGACTTAATGCTGCCGTGATGTGTCATTCTACACGGGTAGTAGCTGCTGCCGAAATAGCCATAGGGTAAGGAAGCGCTGGACGAGCTCTGTGCCGCGGAGCACGGACTGCACTGTTTGACAGGTTCGCCCATGCCAGACACTGGAACCTCACTCGACGTGTAAGCTGAGCTCGCAGCTAGAGATGCCGGATGAGCCATTAAATTCCTGCACTGATTTGCAGCAAAGTTGCCTCCAGGATATCCTTCCATATTCTTGTTCGCTTCCTCTAAAGCGTTGTCGTAGAGGAACATCACCGGGTCAATCCAGCGGGAGTGAAGAAGTAATGACGCTGTCATAGCACGTCCAACATTGAGACGACCAGCTCTTTTTAAAATCCCCAACACTTAAAAAAGAGGCACTAACTCTGGGAGAAGAACCGACAGCGACGCGCCTCTGTATAGCACTGCTCCGCGGCTATTGGCTGGATCGAGGCACGTGATATGCAAAGAAGATATAAACATCTCAATTGCAGATAATCAGGGGTTGGTCCCCCTTGCAAAAATTGAACTTGAGATTTCATCTTGTTTCTTGCTTTCGATCGCAGCTGAATTCAAGTGAAATTTACATAAGTTTAGAAAACCACAAGTGGCCACGTCAAGAGTAATTGCAATTGTGTCGTTTTAGGGGATGTTGGATTCTCAGCGACGAAAGAAGTGGCGAGTAGATTGCAAACCAGATTAACATATTCACTCTGATTATTACCTTAAAATATAAGTTATATCTCAGCTGAAAAACTGTTTTTCCGCAAACCCGAGGAAATCATGGGCTCGTTTTAAATGTTTTACATTTACTTATTTTCACGTGCATAAACAGCATATACAATGCAGCTACTACATTACTACGGTTATTTCTTGATGTGCGGCGAATCACCATATTTACCTAACTCACAATATTGCAATTCAGTATTTTACTGCAGATTTTTTCTTAGCTAAGTGCTTGATAGATATTTGCCTAATCTATAGGTGGCAAAGAGGTTCAAACCGACCTCATAGCATTATGCTGATAATCCAGTACATTCGCGCTCTAAAATGTGTATACCTTCTAACGATATTCCATTTATCGCAATGCAAGTAAGTAGTATGTATTTGGCCACTTAATTTCATTAGCAAATTACTGTATTTCGTTATAGTGTTAAAATTCATATAGTTATAATGGAAAATGCGTATTAAATTTTTTTTGTGGAAAAATCAAATGTCGTATAATTCGTTTCTTTGTGTGTGTGCGTGTGCTTAAATTATTTATTTGTTATATCTATTGACTATTACTTAAGTCGGACTTTATCGATTGGAAGACAATGTGTAAAATTGTGTAAGATAAAAGACTAGCTTATTTTTAATTGTATAATTTAGAGATACTCTGTCGGCGCTAAGAAAGCAACTAAATGATGCATCTCTTGTATTACGATTAACCTGGACCCTTTGTAAATATGTTTCCCGTAACATCAGCCGGGAGCTTAGGAACTCCACAATTGCTACGACGTTTCTAAAAAAAAAATCTTTAGCTGCCGTTTTGGAAACGGATGCTGTTGACTTGAGTGAACTGTGGACATGTGATTTGGCAAATATCTTCCATTATGATTCAACGTTCTTTCTTAATCTGAACAAATGATCACGTTATAATGCAGACGCGTGTCAGTCAATAACATAACACTGAAACACTGATTTTTATTTAACGGGTGTCGGATGCTTGTTTATACGGAATTATTGTTGAACGCATGTTCTGACGTGTTCTCACCTTCGCGAACAGCGTTTCAGTGCCCATTTGCTGGTGCGTTATTATGAGACGGTATCGTCTGTTACTGAAATAATAAAGTTACTGTCAATTATAAGTAGACTACATTTAGGCTTAATAAAGGACGTGAAGTTCGATTTTGGCAATGGTTCAAGCATGAAATATTGGTAGTGTTTGCATGAATCGAACAAAGCGAGTATAACCCACCAACTTAGCTCTGTTTTATAAACGGTCAAGACGGCCAAGGTCAAGTTGAAAGTTGACGTCTAGCCACAAAATTTGATGTCATTTACCGTTTGACGGTCTCTTGAATTCCTCAGCGGACCGGTAAGGATCTATTTCTCGGCGGCATTTTAGAAATAAACGACGCGCCTGTTCTTTGATTCATTGGTTTTATATGGGTGATTCGGTATTTTTTCCCTCCATGCGGGATAATTAACTTTGCATAATGGGTGACAGATATATCGATGTGATTAGACCAAGTCTATGGGCATCCGGTCTGTTTACGTTTGGCTCTTATCCAGGAAATTTAAGAGGTAAACAGGATGCTGGCTAGCACTCAGACAAAATTTAGTATGTAGTGAAATTGGAAAAAATAAATGAAATAAATATGCAGCAACGGACGAGAGTTCCAAACGTTAAAGTTTCTGAGTTGACGAAGGCGCAAAAGCTGGCAACTATTAGATTTCAAAATTGGACTTTCCTGTTGCCAGTCTTACCACTAACTTCTTTGTACACGTTTATAGTGTAGAAATAGGCCACGCATATGTATTGTGGTCTGGTTTGGTCGTTTTAAGTACCGAGGCGAATATTGGGCAGTAAGGCGAAACACCATTTTCACATTTTATGTTTTAACGTAATTAGGCCTTTATATTTTCGTTTCATAATCACCAGTTTGAAAGTGTAATTTTTAATTGTAGGCCTATCACGCAGTCAATGGTAACAAGAAAATATGCCTAAGTAAAAAAAATCGTGCAATTAATAGAAGTTAATATTAAATACTAAAGATTTTGTCCACATTATCATAGTACTGAGAAACTTGTGGCATATTATTAATCCATCCATCCGACTATCAAACCGCGTCTCTTGATTAATTGCGGTTTAATCGACTACACAAAAATCGCTTATACCATAGACTAGTTGTGTACAATAGGCCTATAGAATGTTTAATTTGGTTTGTGTTTGATAGTGTACAATTCACATAATTTGTGAGTTGTTAAAGTCATCGAGGAGTCTTTCTTATTTAAAATAGGGAACATATAATTTTGTAAACCACTGTAGTTTCATAGAGCAAGATATGAAAGTCTGCAAATAATCATGGATTGTTATACTTTAAAAAACAAAGGAGCATGTGCAATTTGACACAAGCACGTGCATTATGGGGAGCGTCATACTTCAGAAGGCATGTCCCTCAATTTATATATGCTCGAGGAAGGTAAAGTACAGTATCGGACACTAACCCCCCCCCCCCTCCCCCTTCATCGGCTGATCAAAAATATCGACATTTGAAGCTACGAGTTAAGCCATGAATGTAAACGATATACTGAAAAAAATGGGTTTCCATTTACAATTATTGTTCAGTTGAATATGTTTGTTTATTGCAAAAAAGCAGAATGACCACATTAAAGAACTACTACAAATACTGCTGGCAGTTAGCATGAATTCTGATTTTCCTGGATAAAATCTACAAGGAGATCTAGTAACTCTTTATACTGATAAGAATACATGAATGCTCCGTACTTTCGGTAACTTGGAGTAGGCCTAATGTGAAAAGTTTAATTAGATTGCAATTATTAAGAAAGTCGGAGCTAGGCCTAAAACGTAGAAAACGTTTAATCAAAAACAATCAGCATGAATGATTATTATAACGTAACTTCTGATAATATAGAGGCTGCAATTGAAATAATATGAGTGATGGATTCATTTCTGTAATTGAAAAGCGTAGTATCGTTTCTAAAAATCATTTTACCTGGGAATGCCTGAAGTAGTTTTGTCGTTAACTTACTAACTTTGGTTAATTTCAATATAAAATATAAATTGCAATATAACCAATATAAACAAATTGTTTTTGTAGAGACAAAATTAGAAATTTGACATTTTTGCTTAGAGAAGAATACCATCTGAATTGTATATTTAACCATTGACTAAATCTAGGCTTTAATGACAGAAAGAGTTATATTCGTTGTTTTTAAAATCATTGTTTTAAAATCTTTCTGTTAAAATATATCATTATTATTCGGTATTCATCAAGTTGAATTTGTGCACAGCGTTAAAATTTGAACAATCTCAGTCGTTTAAAATTTCGATCGTTTCTAATTCATGTTGTCTCAATGTCAACTTGAACTTCGCACGAATCTCATTGTTTTCTGTAATAACTGTATACTTTTCAATTTAATATTGCAGTGTGAAATTCATTCAGTCTCAAACTTATGCGATTGCATCTTCTGGGCTTAAAACAAAAAGTCTTATTGGATGGAAATTATGTTTTAACCTAAATACGACACAGAAACATCGAGTTTGTCTTCTGTACTAAGAAAATTAAGATTCGTTTTCCGAACCAAAAATATGATTTAAGATTCTTACTTCATACCAAAGCCAATGTATTTGTCATATATTAATTTGCAGGGCAGTGTATTTATTTCCCATTGAAATAAAATAGAATACGTACATTACACTCTACCACGCATTTGTAAATCATAACCTTATGTGATTAACATTTAACTTGCTGAGCGTTTCAAGCTAAATACATGCTTTTTGCATCACTGACGAGGTGCAATGTACATCTTTTAAAAAGGAATCGTTTATACACTGTTGCGGCGCAACGTTGTAGCGGTGTGGTAAGCGGCAATAGCCTGGGGCTGTGACGTCAAATGAGCGCTCTTTTGAGTTTAGGTAATGGGTTTCCCTTTCCGAGATTCTAGCCGTGAAAACAATGCTGAGGCCTTAACTGTGTTATTCCAAAAACCGCTTTGCTACTTATAAATTAATAAACTAACTGTGACGGGGTTCCGGTCGCTTGTTACTGAAAGTTTCTCCTGCCGCAGTGATTCATTCATTAGTCTGTATGACTATCACAACAGACTAATTACTAAACTAAAGAAGCTTATTTATTGTCACGGCATAATTTCAGCCGCATGTAGTTATATAGACTACTTTTGCGCCGGTGTCTGGCATCTTTTGGGTTACTTAATTTGAGAATAAAAGTAGGTGAAACCGTTTTCGCGTATGAAGTAACACCATGAAGAAATGAGATTTTAAACATGATTATGTCGCAGGGACATGGCCTCTACCACCTGCTTCCTTGCGGTTTGAGGCTTGTCTAGAATTGTAAACGTCGAACACTTGTTAAAATAGTGTGAAGTAACATTACAGTTGCACTACTATGGACGAAGTCGAATGCTATATATAAGACACAAACAGATTAACTACAATCGGTGCAGACACTCATGTAAGAAGAGCTACTGGAAAAATATATCCTAACACTTTAATTAAACTAGTGACGGTTTTATCTGTGGTGAAACAGCTTACAGAACAAACATTCCTTTGCTATTTTCATTTGCTGTTTTATTATGTAATGCTAAGCGTCGATAGACGGACGTTTTTGGATGCACTGGCCAGAGCACGTAGAGGTAAGTGATATCGATTAGTCGCGAATATGCTGCTCTATTCCTTATAACGCCTCTGTTGTAAACTGGTATATAGGCATATATCGCTCTTTTAAAAAGCAACAAATATGAAATAGCAAACAAAGAGGGCAAACTTGAATTCGTTCTCCCAACTGGCCGTCTACTCTGAATTCCATGTATGACAGAATTTGATTTATTTTGGATACGTTAATACGTCGTCACTACGTCTTAGAAAGCAGCACCTCCAGTCCTTTTCAGCCAATTTCCCTCTTATTTTAAAACATCCCTTCAATTTAACTTCTAAATTTTATATAATGGGCCTACTTTTTTAAGTTAAGGTGCCGAGTCGAGTCTGTTTTCTAATGTTCGCGTGAATGATACCGATTATAGGTGTAGGGAATAATATTAAACTGAATTTTCCGTTTTAAATATATATAGCATACTGAAAAAAACTGCAGCATTCGTTAAGCAAAGTTATCTGGTCAGCTTTCCTTCACTGAAGTTATTGTATTTAGTTTAATTCCTGCATTCACATGATCTCTGCATATTTAAGTGCATGCGTGTATGTATGTATATATCTGTGTGTGTATATATATATATATATATATATATATATATATATATATATGTATGTATGTGCATTCAGTTTTCCCTTAAACGGCTTCTCATACAAATTCGGTGGTGCGCGCCGCTTAAATGTTATATTTCAAATTGGGTTGTAACAGCTTCCGATTTTAAGGCGCAACTAAATAATACATTTAATGAAGTTTTTTTCATGCCAATAAATAAACAATATAATTTCAGTGACTAATTCGTAAAAATGAAACTCAAAATTCCTGTTTAGAATAATTGTAAGGATTGCGCTAAACTGAATTATAGACCTACAAATTTGTGCAGGTGAAAATTAATCATACCAAAATATATATATTTTTTCATGGAATACTTTTTCTTAATTTATTTATATATATATATATATATATATAAAACCACAGGTATATTAGTTTACTTCATGGACAGAATATCGCACAAATCAAAGTCCATTCACACACCTTCATTTTTCTGAAATAGTTTCTGAGGTTCTCTATATAATAACAATGTTTAATAAATACCAGAAATATTTCATTGTTCAATATAGTAACATTATCCATTAATTGAAACTCAGAGCCAAAACGGTATACTAGTGCTTAATAAAATACAGTTCTCAGACTGATTTAGCTTGTTATATGGCAAAGTTGTACTACCTTTCATTTTTTCTGGTATTTTTCTGTGACTAAAAATGGTCGTCGTTGATTGCAATGCACTTATATTTCCGCTAGGTGTCTACTGTGTTACCCTGGCTCAAGAACAATATGAGATTTCACCACTCGAGTGACAGCTCACACTCGTGTAAACTTCCCCTGATGGGGTAATCAAAAGTGATCCTCAGGCAGTACACTAGAGGAGTAAAAGGAACACCGGGCTTGGTCTGCATGAAAAGATCACAAACCAACTCCACCCAAAGAAAATGTCTGTAATAGTAAAACAGCTCCCATTGGCCCAAGGTCAAGGACACAGCAAGATAGCTTTGTATTCCTGCGTTTGAGCCACACATCAGACGTCAGGTTTTCTCCTCAAGGTCATCTATCTATCCTATCTATCTATCTATCTATCTATCTATCTATCTATCTATCTATCTATCTATCTATCTATCTATCTATCTATCT
>JAODLC010000140.1:18651332-18663325 GCA_026781145.1 Hippopotamyrus pictus
GCAAACTAACTGACTCTCACCTACAAAATATCTTGTCTTTGTCTGTAAGTCAGCTACAGCCCAATCTTGAAAAACTTCTGAAAAATAAGGACCAGTTTCATATCTCTCATTAGGTCACGGACATTGCAACCGAATGGTTTTATTATTGCTTACAGTTTGACTAGTGTGTCTGGCATTGAACTGTATTGTACATTGAACACTTGCAGATTGTTTTTATTGTAATAAGTTCATTAAAATGCAAAACCTTACAAACAAAATTGCATTAGTTAATCAGATTAAAGTTGTTTTATATTTATTTTAAATATTGTGAAATAAATAAGTGGAAACCATAGCAACTTTAATGTAATGCAGTTTGATATATGATGCAAAATTTACTTTTGGCCTACGGCACCTCAGTCAAGTTTGATTTTTGGCCCTTCATAGGAAAAAGTTTGGGCACCCCTGGTATAGAGGTGTGAATCCAGATTGCAGTTTTGTTTAAAAAAAAAAAAAAAATTGTGCAACCTTAATCAATACTAATGCATAACTCACAAATCTACCCTTTCAGGGGTAATATTACCTCAAAACACGTTTTAGTTACCAACACCTTAACTCCCAAAAATGACTGCCCATAATCTGGATGATTTAGAAGTAAAAACTTATGAAGTTAACATAAAGACGAGTAAGAGCAGAGAAAAAAGAATATCCACTTATATGCTAATCGGGGAAGCAGCTAAGGAGATTCATGTAGGTGTGAACGTCAGTCCCAGAGTCAAATCGGGACACAGCGGGAACATGGAAACCCTGGCCAATTCGGGGGGGCAGAAGCCCTTGAATTTGAAAGAAACATAAAAATTATATAATGGCAAGGGTGACTTGTCAGGGGGCCTTGATTTTTAGCTGTGCCCCCTCAAGTAATGCAGACGCTCATTCAGCTCACCTGCCAAACCTGCGCCTTGTTCAGGCTCCACCCAGAGGAGGACAGACCCTACTGCCCGTCCCAAGCACCACAGCCTTTGGTCACCTGACGTAAGCTACATTTTTGTACGTCTTTTCCCCCAAACAGGTATCAAAACTCTTTTCCATTGCCCCAACCTTTCCCATCAAACCTGAATCAAATCCCACCCCCAAATAAAGGGCCGACATAATCCTCATGTTCGTCATCCTACCCAGAGCAAGTCTTAAAGCACTGCTTGTCGACGCAGTCCTTGGAGTCCAGCTCCCAGCATACCTGAATGAAACAATCCAGCAATCATGAACACCAAATACCAGCTGCAGGTGTGCTGAGGAGAGCAAAAATGTGGACCGTCCGGGGGTCCCCGAGGACCGGGTTAAGAAACACTGCCTTACAGCATCACACTCGGAAAAATATGGTGCCGACCGTTCCAGGTCGTAACCTGACGTCAGAGGGTGTCTAGAGGGGCTCACACTGCAAGGCAATATAGCGCCGGGCGGATTTTACAGGCACCTCGGCATAGGACGACCGGTCTGCGTAGCCTGTCAGTCAGACAGAGTCCTTCTAGATTTATCACTGCTGGTGGAGAAACTGAGATGGAGAATCTGCTCCGACGGCTTTCCTGCCAAACCTCACGGACACATCTGACGCATGACAAACAGCAGAATTAGCTTCTGGGCTTTACACTTAAAATTTAATTCATACTTCACAAAACTTCAGAGAACAATACACTAATTAAAAGGTACCTTTATTTAAAAAGAGAAAAAAAAAAACCCCGACAACAAATAGGGAAAAAGTTTAGGATTTGTTTTAATGCAGCAGGAGCTGTGCAGTGAGAGTAAGCGAAACTTAGTTTTGGAAATGGCCCAGAATTCATTGTCTTACAAATCATTCTGGCAACATTGACAGAAGGAAAAGGCTAGGAAATACTACATATCATCACACATTTTCTGTCAGAGAATTAATTTATCTACATGTTAATGCTGAATGTCAACTAAATATGAAGCCGGTTTCTGGTTCCTTCCAGAAAGCTCCAGAACATGGAGGTTCCAAACTCCCTGAGAAACACAGCACTATAATAATAAAACCTGCCCAAAAAGAAGCTCAACCCCAGTCTACGGAGAGAGGAGGGAGGGTTAAACTGATGACATTATCGTTCAGTTATTCTTATAATGAATAGAGACATTTTGTAAAGGCATGTCTTACAGTCAAAGATATCGATCCAAGCTGTAAAATAAACACAAATATGTACGTCGTAACATCTCTGGCACCCTGCACTGAACCACATGACTCGACAACTGGCGCGGTCTAAATGTTAACTACTTCTGCAGACTTTCTTCAGGTTACAGCGTACAGCGTCACGACTTTTACTCACTGACAATGTGGGGGGGGGGGTAGGAGTGAAAATTACTTTATTGTGTCACTGCGAGTTAAAAAGTCTAACCAGCTACCCCAACCCACGCTGAAGAAAACGAACCTTTTAGGTAACTAGCCATGCATTATAAAACAATCAAGCTATCCCAAACCTTTATCCGAAAACATTTCGGGTAGCGTTTGAGGCTTTTCCGCCAACCAGATAAAGTTTCATAGAGCTTAATATACACCCTTTCATTTATTTAACCCCATTTCTCCTCTTGGAACAGGATGTAGAGACTTTGCATTTAAATCATCTATAGATGATAAATCTCTACAATGAAGCACACTGCACCACAATCCCAAAATAACCTCCTGTTTTCGCTGCAGTCGCAGCTTAATTACATACGCAAACTGCCACCAGAATATGATAGTGTAATCTGCCTGAGCATGCTGAGAAAATCAATCCGCCGGGCATCCAAAAACAATATTTTTATTTATATAAACACATAACCTACGGGCGTTTTTGAATGAGTCAAATTATCGAGGAAAAACACAAAAACTGCACGGTACTTATTTTTTGCACAGCGGTTAACCGACCTCGGCAGCCGCATAAAGGGCCGGACACTCCCCTGCGCGCTCCCCGAACCGCGGGTGCGTGCCCGTCGACGATCTACGCGAGCCTGACCTGGGCGGACAGGGACCAGAAAGAAATGACGAGCAAGGAGCGTTACTTGGGTGGCCGCTGCTCTTGGGCAGCTACGTGATTTCGCATCGCCACCTCCTGGTCAGAAAACAAGAGCGGTCGCTCTCACCTTTCGCTATCCTCGCTCTCTTTTTTCCCGGAACAACACTTTGTAAACTATCCATTGCCATGTGCGAAAAAGCTCAACATGCTTTGCCTGAAGTGGATCATCTAGACGGGATATTATTTACAAACTACATCTTATTTGCTTGGTAGGACAACGCAGTTTACCTCTTCGTATAATCAGATTTGAGTTCTAATTTTAACGAAGCATAATTATAGCTAAATGGAAAAGCTGGTCATGTCATAAAATGCCACTTAAAATGCTATCCAATAGGTTCTGCGCTAAAGGAATTAGTCTGGTAACTTTCTCACAGGCACAGACAAAAAGAAAGCCCTCGTGGGGGTGGGGGGGTTATGGCTGCTGTGACCCACGACCTCCACCAAGCCAAGTTCAATGTGGGCTGGGGGGCGGGTGGAGAGTTAAGGCTTCAAACATACTTCAGTACTATTCCACAGGGGGGGGGGAGAGATGAGTAAATCATTATCAATCTTCTTGACCGGGCTGTAAAACGGGTTTGCTTTAGTTTGATGGATGTGGTTCCTTTGGCTTAAACGGCGGGTTCAGACAGCCACCGGACACTTCGGACAGCAAACAGGATGACCGTTACCAGATTAACAGCTTGTGGGAGTGTGTGTTTGTGTGTTTGAGCACAGACCCCCCCACCGAGGTAGCAGTAATCGCCAGGGCGAGAGCATATGCGAGAGTCTAGGTGTATGTACTTAGAGTTCCAGTCCTGCCTGTAATTGCCTGGGTGAAAGAGTGTTTTACTGCTCCGAGTCTGGATCTCAAGGCGAGAGCTGTTATCTGCCTTCTCCCCTACACTCAATGTCAGCCCCAGCGCAGTAAAGTCAGACGTATTCTCCCTTTATGACCCTTTATCTACATGAAAGGGAGGAAGGCAGGCTATACCACTAAGTCACCCCATGCACATGAAAGGCAGATACGATACGTCATTGTGGGGCAGGCCATTAAAGACACTGGGGGCTGCACTCCTGTGCATTATCAGAGATGTCAGCGAGATCCTGTGACACACAAGCGGCCCCCCGCCCAGACTGCAGGAGCGACCCGCCAGAGCGTTGCTCGCTGTGGGTACTGTCTTTACTGTAGCTATGCAATGAATTTCATATGTAGGCAAAGTTATCAAGCAATGGATAATGTAATGCTTATCTTTCCAACATACCGCTTGGAAACTTTATGTTTTAATATTTATCATCAAGGTTGGACTTATGCGTTGGCTAACTTGAGCTGTAACCCAGAGCCATGAGTACTATATACAGCTCTGGAGAAAGAAGAAGAAGAAAAAAAAAGGGACCACTCTAGATTTTTAAACTCATCTGCATTTTTTAATCCTGGTTTGATCCTGATTCTGCTGGCAGACGGCTACACTGCGAGGCAGGCTGCTTCCAGGTTCAAATTTCGAAGGCAACAGTACATAAGAACGGAGGGAAGCAGGACACACTGGGAATGACCAGAAACCAGCCAGGTAAAGAGCGGAAGAAACTTTCTAATGCCAGAGATGACCGTTAACTTATCCGACAGTTTCTCATGAATCAATGATAACATGAAGTGACCTTCAAAGGGAATGGGAAACGTTCTGGGCAGGTCGTATCAGGCTCCTAGAAGCAGGACTGAAGTCCCATAAAGCAAGGAAGAAGCCTTTCATTAATGAGAAACATGGAAGAACCAAGCTGCAGGTTGCAAAAAATATATACATTATTCACAGACACAGAAATTGAGAAATGAGTGAAACAAAAAATGTGCTGTGGTCTTAATTTTTTTCCAGAGCTATACAATTAAAAATCCATATTTTGGCAAACATTACATTTCAATAGCTTTACATATTTGGGTGCATTAACATATATTGGAAATTTTATCACAAGGCAGGTTAATACACAACCACGTTACATTCAGATTATGACAACTTTCTAGTGAATGAAAGGCGTGCAGTTAAGCAGGTAGAAGATAACGGCGATCGATCTTACCGCCAGATACTGGAGCATCCATAAGCACAGCCCCCACTTTCTCTGCGGCCGCCGCCATCTCCTTGGAAACGGCGGGGTCTATGGTGCTGGAGTCGATGAGGAGGGAGCCCTTCTTGACCTTCCTGTAGGGGGAGAGGAAAAATGATGGGAAACTGAGAGGGGGGCACGGCAAGGGGGATCACCACCGCGAGAAGGAAGACACCAAAGAAAAGGGAAGATCAGCGCATGTCCCCGACAGAGCTCCCCAGCCCGGGCCTTACTGTCTGACTAACTCCGAACGGAAGAGAGCGAGTTTCCATTAATGAATAAGTCAGTGCAGAATCATTCGCCATCTTACGCACAAATAAAGACAAGTATGTGTAAAAACACTAAATAAACTAAAAAACATTTTCTCTGTAACTATCCAATGTAGAGAGAACATCCAACCCCTTCAGAATTATATGACACAAACACCTCCTGATGCACCCTGGGTAATTCCTGTAAAATTCCAGTATCTGATGGGTATTTATAAATAAAAATAAAAAAAAGCCTGGCTTGGCAGACAGCGATCAATTCTATGCGAGTGCAGCTGCACATGTCTGTGAAGAGGCATAACTTATCTTTGGCTAATCAGTCCCAGGGTGGGGGTGGAGGAACACGGGTGTGGATGTTTCCAGGTGGGGGGTTGGCTCTCACCATCCTCATTGTGCCGTTTTGATTCCAAGCAGGCCAGAGTTGTAGCCACCCCCGCCAAATAATCAAAACCAGCCAATACAACCCCTGGACCCCCGTAAATGGATGGAGACCCCCCCCATGACGCCTCAAACACCACTTGCCGGTTTTACCACACGCACTCAGATACTCCCCCAGGCTAATCCAAAATGAAGTTCTCACACTCATTTCCAAGCTGCTCCAAAATAAATCACACGCTCTCATGTGCCATTAATGATTCACTCTATAATACCTCATTCGTTAAAATTCAACATATTGTATAAATAGGCCAGTAACAGCATGGCCAGAGGGTTAGTAAATGCAATTCCTCACAAGTTATTTTTCCATAGGTGTTAAATAATTAAACTGATTATGATATGGTATGTTACATTTGACATGGGGCCTTCACTTTGAAAGATGGATGCATGATTGAAGGATTTTTTTCAGGTAGGGTGTGAATATTTCACGCAGTTCTCAGCTTTTGGCACACACGGTATTTCAGATTTCAGGTTGGTCAATTAAGGCGTGCACTGAATTAATGTTCCACAGATTTTGCAAAAGGGGCTGTACACCCAAGTGACTAGGTTGGTTGCCTCACACCTCTGGGTTCAAATCCAGCCTCAGCTCTGTGTGTGGAGTCTACAGGCTCTTTGTGTCTGTCGGCTTCCTCCAGGAACACCGGCCTCCTTCCACAGTCCAAAGGCAGGCAGGCAGTTCAGGCGAATGAGTAAAATCACAGCCATCCTAATGGGATAAGTGGTGCTTAACGGACAGACGGCTTGATGTTACAATCAGAAAAATTCTGCTGAACAACCCAAATCATGCATACTTGACCCAGATCTGTCAAGCTATAAAACATGCATGTTAAAATGTTACAAACAATTCTGCTGTAGGGGAACTTTAATGCGAGTATTCAAATTAGGCTGACAGGGGGGGAAAAAAAAAAAAAAAAAAAAAATCACATCAGGGCAGGTGATGTTCATATGAGGATACAAGAAAAATAAGCACTGATGATTTGCAGTGATGAAGGTTTCTGCTCCTGCCAGTGGGTGAAATATTTTAGCAGACAAAGACTCTCCTTGGAAACCTAGGAAAAACCCTGGCAATAAAAAAAATGGCCAATTTCTTGACAGGGATTCAGATTTAAGAAGATACCCATAATCTGTTATACAAGTGGATCCCTACAGTTTCAACTACATTCCAAAGATGACAATCTCCCCATGCCGCTTACTATGCACTGGCATCATTAAGAATTTGAAAAGAGGTATCATAGTTCATGTAGTGAGGAGGGCAGCACTTACTTGAGGATGCCATTGGGTCCAGTGTAGACCTCGATAACATTGGGACTGGAGGGCAGCATGGTGATGATCCGGTCAGTCTTGTCAGCGATCTCAGCAGGGCAATCCACAATCTGACCCCACAAACATCCAGGTGAGACCCGTTTCCCTAAATGACCCTCACCCCACGCATCATGCCTCAAGCCCTCTGATTATAGGGCGAATTTTACCAAGAGCTATGGACAGCTGGGTGGATGAATGGATGTTGTAGATGAGACCATCCACAGGATTGAATATATTTTAACATCAATGCCATTTTTACAAAGTAAAATCACTCAACTTACACAAAATTCAGGCAGGCTTTTGAGGGCGCAGATTTATAACCATGCATTTTATAGCTATTAACTACAATGTAATCACACGTCATATTGTCTATTCATCAATTTGCGTGACGCATGAGAATATTTACATTGAAATATTTCCCAGTGGCTTTATTTACCTTGGCTTGCCGTAAGAACATAAAACATGAAGGCAAGATCATTTTGAATGTCAATCCAGAGCTGCATGTAATGATTCCTTTCCTTGAATATGCCTTGGAAGGGTTCAGTAAGACTACATACTGTCTACTACCTCTGTCTTCACTCTTTCTACACACAATGAGAGATACTCCTACAAAGAAAATAATCTATGGGACTAAAAACAGCTGTCGACTGTGGGGTGACAATAGAAGGCGTCAAAACAGCGGACGTTTCAAAACAGTTACTTTAGATTAATAGGTTTTTCATTTTAAAGAGACTTTGCTGTGTAAAACAAACCCAAGTGCATTTTGGGTTTTTTTAAGCAGACTTTCTCTCACTCCGCAGCCATTTCTGCAAAAATTCAGATAATTCCACAAACATTTCACACAGGTGTATACATCTCGCTGTTTAGCTAGATCACTCACTGTAACCCTCAGCACAATAGGCCCCAAAATTCCTTGATTATAAATGTGAAAATTTGTGTTCATGCACAAAAATTACATCCATTGCTCATTTCTGCTACAGTATACATGAGAAATGGTATTCTGAATGCCAGCAACCTTCCCACGTCATATATAGGAAATTCCTTAAGTGTCTCTCCTCAAAATGTAGCAAACTAGGTTATTCTCATTTAGCTTTAAGCAAAGTTGTGAGATCTTCAAAAAGCCAATTATGCCACCGGTAATATATTTATGAGCATCAAAAAGATTAAACCTAGATTAGTCAATCATTTCAAACATTTATAATATTTTGTAACGGTCACATGGCCTCTTGAACTAGCTACCTTCTGCTCATGTCCTTAAGCACTGCAAAACCAGACACGCCTGTTGATTTTGTAGGAGTAAAATGGATTGCCAAATATATTGAGATTGCAGTGCTCTCACGTCCCAGCATGAAGCAGGCATGTACCTAAGGAACCCACCTGAGCGCCAAGGTCTTGAAGCTCCTTGCACGACTCGGGAAAAATGTCTGTGGCGATGATGGGATAGCCTTGCTTCAGCAGGTTCTTGGCCATGGGCCTTCCCATGTTTCCCAAGCCGACAAAGCCCACCTGCGTCTTGGAGGCCATAGCTCGAGACAGGGCTGAACAGGAAGAAATGCGTATTATTGCACACTAGACATGACGAGACCACATTCACCACATGTAGAATTACTAAGCAAGTGTGTATTTTGCTTGTATCTTCTCTTCCGACCAATAGTTCCAGCCCAGATTATTCTCCAATTATGAATGGACTGTTTAAAAACTGAACATGCTCAGTATTCGGTCTGCCTACTTTAATTTTGGGGTAAAACGAGAAACCATAGATACTTTCCTGAGCAAAATTATCAAACAAATTATTTGGGGGGGGGGGGGGGGGGTGTGTGTGTGTGTGGAAAGTGCTAGATGCAGTGGTGTTATGTGACAATGCTATGGTCACAAAGGCTGAAATACGACCTCAACTCGATAAGGCACATAAGCTAAAAGATCTAAAAGATCACAAACAGGGAGGGACACATCTCAAAAGTTTACTAAAGTTTTGTAGACAGC
Source organism: Hippopotamyrus pictus (assembly GCA_026781145.1). Lineage (NCBI taxonomy): Eukaryota > Metazoa > Chordata > Actinopteri > Osteoglossiformes > Mormyridae > Hippopotamyrus > Hippopotamyrus pictus. The sequence goes on from JAODLC010000140.1 coordinate 18,660,424, forward strand.
TGAGATGAGAGTGACTCTTGGCGGAGCTGATGGGTGGGCCAGGGGAGAGACACCTTTCGAGTGCCAACAAGGTGGTGGAGGAAAGATGATGCAGGATGCCATTATCAATGATAAACTTGTTTTACTACTCCAACGTGCAAAGGGAACACTCCATTTCAAGAAGAAGAAGGTTATGGTATTCATGCAGGACAATATCCCTTCCCATGCATTGAAGTATTCCATAGACTGGTCAATAAAGGGCTTGAAATGTGACTGAATTATGACCTTCACTGCCTGACTTAACCCCCACTGAGAGCAACTGGGCCTAACTAATGTGTAGGATGGACCAAGACAGCAAGCAGTGCACTTCTCAGAGCAGTGTCTGGGACATGGTCCTCTCTGCCTCAGCTAAGGTGATCAAATCAAAAACCTGCCTGGTTCAATGGACAACAGGCTCATGATGGTCATTGATAAGAAAGGTAGCTATACACGACATTGAACTTGGTAAAGTGGACTTTATATAACTGATAGTTTCTTATTCCTTATAAAGACTCAATAACTAAAACTCTATTACATCTGTTGATGGTGGAGAAAAAAATCCACTTAGTTTCTGACAGCCTAATAATTGTGTTCATTGATGTTTTTCACTAATGTTTTGTTTGTGACAGATTAATGCAACATTTTCTCAAAATAAAATTTAGTTGAAGCAAAAGAAAACTTCTGAATTACAAGTGTGAGCAACTTTTGCAAAACTTATCTCCAGCAATAGCACTTGTCTAATAATTCTGCATACAGTCTATATTTTTCATCCAGCAAATGAACATTACAGGCATATCTAGGACAAAACTAAAGAGATAATCTGTAAGATACTTAAAAAAAAAAAGCAATGATCACTTGTCTGTAAAAGCAAAAACAAAGGCCTCCACAGATCTATGGTGCAAAATAAACAGGCAGGTTATATAAACTGGCATATTTTGTTCTGTATTAACATACTGAGAAGGTCTCCTAGGCTGAAAAAGGCTTGACTTCATCATTTTGGTCCTTCAAAGCTGAACACTTCCCTCAATACAGAAGCCCATCACAGGCCAGCAACCTCATGGATGTTACTACAGCATACAAACTGCACACCCAAGAACACAGCTGTGCATGGAAGCATAGTGGCTGTTTGAAATTAATCACAACAAAAAGGGTTTACATATCTGTATGTATATACAGGGATATTTCCTGCTTGGTATGAGCTTGTTCTGATGCCAGCTAAAGTTAGTCAAACAAAAACCGTGATCAAAATGGACACATTTAAATGTATATATGTATTAAATCACAAACTAGTAGCGATTGTTTGCCTGGTTTCTGTGACCATTTCAATAATTCTCATTCATTAAACCTACATGACTAAAAAGTAAAACGTATTTCTTTAGGAACAGCGCCCTTTAAATTATCTGGGCAAACCAGGCAACGTGCTACGCAGGACTTTTTTAATCGCTTTCTTTCAGAAAGGTGCACAAAACAAGCAATCTGACAGAGCCGGTATCACACACTGCCAGATTTACCTCACCTTACCCTAGAGGTAAATTAAATCCTACTTCAAAAGTTAAATGAAAAGTAAGTACTGCATAATAAAGCAACTCATCAGTTGCATTTTAATGTGGACGGTAAGAAAGCGGTTGTAGATGATTCTCGTATATCTTTCCGTTTTATAGCAAATAATACATGCAAGTTGTGTATGCAATTATCAGCCTCACTCATAAATTAAATCATCAACTCATTAAGTATAGTTGCATTTTTGAAGGTAAAGGCATGTTTTAAGATCTGTTCCATAAACACAACTGCAGAGCAAGCTTTAGTCGGCAAGAGAAGATTGCCTTTTATTTTCATTGTCATTTCATTTGATTTCATTTGTACCTTTAATGGCATAATACTCCCTAATTAAATACGCGTAGCGTTGCCTTCTGAAATCCCCTTTCCGGCCAAATAACTGGTTGTTGAGTTACATCTCGCGATGCAGCAAGAAGCGTCTAGGTGACACTGAGGTATGCATATTTTGGCATTTAGCGAAGACCCGATGCATAAGAAGTGGTACCTGGCAAACGATCGGCATGACAGCCAGCGCCAGCACTGGACGACTAGCTGACCCGCTAAGGCTGCTACAGCCAATAAACGACTATTCAGGCAGTTTTACCGACCTTCGCCGTCCTCACGCAACAAGAGTAAACGACGCACACAGCAGATAAATGTGCACTCAATTTGAATATGTATGACAGTAAGATCATACGTTACCCAGCGAAACGACGACATGCTTATTCCACTTTTTAAATAAATTCTGAGACCTTCTAACGAGGGCAGCCATGCTTTTCTCGGTTTTACGTCGGCTGGAAAAGATTGATTGGAGATTATGTGTTTTTTATCCAATCACCGATGAATGCTCAAACCCGCGTCCAATGAGAAGTAAAAGAAGGCGGGCGTGAAGATGTATTATTTCAGTTATTCTGTTCAATGAAATGGACCAATGGGAGCGGGGCACCCATGTTATTCGTGACAGCCTACAACCTTCAGTCCATAATGGTATGCAACATTTCGGAAAGAAGCAATTGCTCTTGACCGCTGATTGATTTCATTCTAAATGATTAAATCCGCGCCTCGTTTGAAATACACCCATTGACTGGTGTGTGACCCCCCTCCAAATTTATAATACCCGAATCATTGTTTCCATTACAAGGCTGACGTTTGGAGAAACGGTGAAATTAGTACCGGATATATAATTTGTTGCAAAACAAGTTTATCATTAAAACGCGTCCTTTGTTGGTCATCACTAGTTCAGTTAAAACAAACTAATATAACAGACCAGAGGTCTCAAACTCCAGTCCTGGGGGGCCGGAGCCCTGTGTAGCTTAGTTCTTTCCCTGTTCCACCACAAATGATTCAG
>JAODLC010000140.1:18663550-18685215 GCA_026781145.1 Hippopotamyrus pictus
TTAGCACAAGGAGTTGAATCAGGTGTGTTAAATGAGGGTGAACCAAAAACTGTGTAGGGCTCCGGCCCCCCAGGACTAGAGTTTGAGACCCCTGGTGTAATGCCTTGTGCTACTTGGAATAGGCTCCAGCCAAACCTGTCCAGGATATGCAGTTTAAAGAAGACACGCATAGCCAGTGTTGGGAAGTAATTAGTTACATGTAAAGACGTAATGAAATTACAAAATAATGTAATTGTAATCCGTCAGTTACTGAGAGAAATATGTGATAACACTTCACTTGAAGGGACAATGTAGTATATGCTATTACTTATGTATCAATTAACCAAAAACCAAGTCTTAGTTACATATTGATCGCATGTTAACTCATTAATGAATCGTGACGCATGTTTTATCTCAAGCAGTTACTATGTTAATTCTGTAAACCTTTGTGATCTACTGAAGGAACAAATCATGAATAAAACATGTGAAATACTGATTTCTACTGATTAGCACTACATTTCAAAAGTAATCGTCCAAATACTGTGTATAAACACGTAAATGTTAAATGGACAAATGGTAAATGTAACGTCACTGTCTCGATATTTCGGAAAAATTCATGTCATTCGGGGAAGATGCACATGATGCTACGAAACATAACATCAAACGAAATAGCTCGTAGCGCGAGCCACACCGGAAGTGATGTCATCGTGTTTTGAGACTTCAGGAAGACGGCGAGAAGAACAGCACTCCGGATAACTGCGTCAGTAGTGTTAAAGATAAAGTTTTACACACATTCATGTGGAAAATGATATTGTTTTAATTATCCTTTTGGTTCGTTGTTTATAATGTGTTGTATCCTAGACTAGCTCGGTAAAGGTATACATTTCTGGCGTTTTCAGTTTTTGTTAGTTGAGCGAATGTAAACAATTCAGATAACAATGTGGTTGTGACTGTCCGTGTCCAGTGTCTTCTATTTACCGGCGCTCGGTAATATTTGTTAAGGCAGCTAGTGAAGCTTTGACGTTTTACATCGTGTGATACATTAGCGACAACTGGCTAGCTGCTAGCGTGTACGAGCTACGTAAGTTATTTTCCCGGAGCCTAACGGCCCGGCCTGTGGAATGGGCCTTAAAGGAAAAGGTCGATTTTTCAGACGTCACAGGCCGCATTTTATCTATGTTGAGGTAGTTTTATGCGATACAGCGGACCGCCGACCGTACGATGGGAGATCACGTGACAGGCTTTGTTACCCCAACCCTAATCCGATCGCTTCCACTTTTAAGACGGACACTTTAAACATGGAAGAACCAGCCGGGTTTTCCGTGATAATGAAACCTTAATTGCGTATTTTTAATCCCAGAATTTCTACCAGCGAAAGTTAAATGCTTATGACGTTGTTGTTGATCCTAATGCCCATGACGTTGTTGTTGATCCTAAGACATTGATAATGTTATTTTTGGACGATACAATTAATAGGTTATATATGGGTTAAATGCAGAGGACACATTTCTTGGTTGTGCACTGTGTGCTGTGGTGTGTCAACAATGACAGTTAACCCCTTAGCTTTATTCACTTCATTATTTACCGGGGTTCATTCTTAGCCATATTCAGTGGGTTAAGTGGGACAAAAGGAAAAATGAGACATTTGTATGTTTGATATTCTATGTGTTTATGCATCTGTGGTCACATGCGCTCAGTTCTTGAGCTTTTAATAACACATTTATGTTTTAATATATTTTTAAAACTTCCCCAGTACGAATATCTACCCTACAATACATACTGATGAGTTCTTAATGTTGTAGAGCTTTCGTGCACTGCCAGTTAGACCTCTCCCTAACAGATAGGGGTTACTGCTTGGGTACCATGACATGACGCGCATCCTCCGCTTCACCTGTGCTCCAGGAGTGTCTGTGTGGGCCGGGGAATGGCGTTATTCCACGAAGGCACATTGGCTAACAGTGGCATGGAAACCTCCAACTTCGCCCACGTTATCTTCCAGAACATGGGGAAGAGTTACCTTCCCCATGCAGCGCTGGAGTGCAGCTACACTCTCAGCCAATACATCAAGCCACATCCCAAGGACTGGGTCGGCATATTTAAGGTCAGTTTTATCCTCGTTCCTGTACCCTTGTCTTCCTTTACTCCTCCACTGTTTTGTAGCCTCTAGGCTTGTTTGAGGCATTCCGGGGGACCTCTTTTAGTTAATAATCCCAAACAGAAGAACGTTAACTTCTTCCACTTCAGTCAACCTAGATAATGGCAGAAGTGTAACAAGACAGCAAGGTAAAATTTGCTGAGGTGTTTTGAAATCAGATGACGGATTCTGTGTTGGACAGATTCTCCTCTGGCCATTTGTTGGCTCTAATACAGGGGTGGGGAACCAGATCCACGGACAGTCAGTGTGGGTGCAGGTTTTTGGGATGACCTCTCAATCAGCCAATAAGAGTGGGTCCCCAGCACTGGAGTTGAGAACCACTGCTTATTATTAACTGATCGAGAGGCCATCCCAAAAACCCACAGCCACAGTGGCTCTCCGAGGATCTGGCTCCCCACACCTGCTCTAATATGTCTCTTCATCACCCTTTTCCATTTTCTTGCACTTATGAAAAAACTTAAAAAATAATGGTAAACAATCAGTGGGTTTCCTAAGATCATAAGTACGTACCAAGTATATCTGTGTAGTCATATCTCATTATTAGAGTAAAATGCAGAAGTTGTGTTACTGGCAGTACTGCTTTTGCAGTGAATTGTGGGATGTAAGGTTGGTTCTTGGGTATGCTGTAGTGCCTGCTGCAATACTCAGCCACTTAAGACCACCTTAGTAAGGTTTTAAATACATAATTAGGATCTCAAAAAAGTGGTAAGAGGACTGTGCCTGTAAGACTGGCAATGGTTTTTGCAGGCGACTTGTTTGATGGAAAAATCCCCTGTAATGTAATACTAAATCAGAAACAGCATTTGATGCTAATACATTAACTTTCTTAACATATTTGATGTGAATGATGATGCCCGATGACTCAGTGGTAAGTATACAGAGTACATCTTAGTCATTTCAGTGGGATTTTCTCAAGCAGACTCCCAGGACAGTTAACTCTGTGAGTTTGTGTTTGGGCCCAGATGGTTTGATTTTCTTCAGTAATTTTAAGGGTATAGTTTGCGGCTTTCAGAGTTTACTTTATGCCTCAGTTATTTTGCACCTGGGCTTCTCCCCTGAGTGGTAGCATGTTGGCCTGTATCTTACATAGTCAGTTATGGATCTTGGTGAAATTTCTGAATTCTTTTTTTCTGGAACCAGTGTAAAGCATTCCTTATTTAGCATTGCTTAGCGGGCATGAGTCCGTAGAGGATTTTAGGCGTGAGTGCTTCTGAAGTGGTTCTCCGTCCCATTTCAGCATCCTACTCCTGCCAGGCTTTTGCTGAAAACCACAGTTGCTTTGCTGGATTTTGTCAGACTGGAATTGCATCTTGGCTGAAATATTTATTTATAGATAACCATGACTTAGTTACAGTCGCAGGCATATGGATAGTCGCATTCTTGAGAGTCTGGTTAGAAGTGAATGCTTGACATGCAGATTTGTTACCTTGGCCTTCAAAGTTGAGAAAACGTTCCTGATCCACCAAAGATCAGAGTCTGGCAGGTTTTCGATTCTTTTAATTGGTGCAGCCAGCAGTGGTGACTTAATATAACAATTAATGCAGTGAAAGCTATGAAAGATGAAGGTACACCAAGCCTGATTTAAGGCATAGCTACTTACTGATAATAAGGTCTATGTGAAGGTTGAATGGTACAACAGCATGTATATTAAGTCATCTAACAGCAGCCAATTGGAATAAATTATTTTGTCTTGTGGCTTCATGCATGTGGTGTGAATGGGCAACATTTTTTGGGTTTGAGCTTTAGCAGTGTGAGGTCATGTATTGTGCTGCTTGGCAGTAAATATGTGGAGGGATTTGGGGTCTGGCTGCTGTCAAGGAAATCAGTGCCGCAGGTAGGTAGGTAGATGTTTCTCAGCTTCTCGGGGAAAGTGGAACGTCGGGTTGTGTGTCCACTTTGGGCGGAGCAGCTGGACCGAGTCGGACCACAGGGGACCGAGGTTGAGGATGGTACTAGATGAGGCGGGGCTGTGTGAGGCGTCCCGCAGGGGGTTCAACCGGTCGGACCCCAGACGCTTGATTGTTAGAGCTCCAGGAAGAGGCGCTCCATGTGTTTGGGGCCGGGGCTTTTCTCTTTTTTGGTTTGTAACTTTTAATTAATGGCCCGTTCAGCTCCTTCAGATTAGGACAGCTTGCCTGAGAGGCAGTTTCTGAAATGTAGATTTATTTGGTATGGCGACCAAATGTGGAACCGCCGTTGTACTGGGGAAGAATGAAATATGATGGTTGACAGGCAGATGGGTTTGGGGGAGGGAGCTTTGGCTGATTCTGATAGCTGCGGAGGGTGGTCCTCAGGCCCAGTGGCAGTCATTGATTATACATGGCATGTGGGTTGAGGGGGGCGGAGCCTGGCGTAGACCCGTAGGTGAGGCATGCTGGGACCGGGACGTGAGGCCTGTGATCCAGCCTCTAATTTGACCCCTTCAAATTTGAGGTGCTGGGACTCTTTCTGTGATGCGTCAGGCCCTTCGTGGGGCTGCTATCTTCGCATGCCTTCGTTACGTAATTGAAGCCGTCCTCGTGAAACTGCGGAGGGAGGCGATTCAACCACATAAAAAGGCATTATCATCTTGGAGAGAAACCATGAAGAGCTTGGCCCCATAAATCCCGCCTGAGATTAAATGTTCACTTGAATGTGCACTTATCCCTCCCCACACCTACAACCCCCCACCCCTGTTGTCCATTTCTGGAGGGGCCGAAATGTGGCTTCTGAAACCCAAGTGCCAAGCCGGATGTTGAAAAGATATGTGTGCCTGTTCATATCTGGAAGTGCAACAGAACATATCTGATGACTATTTGGTTACTGAAACTTTGCCTCACACTTTGTGTGTGTATTTTTTATGCACACTTACTGCTACACTTCTCTTAGTAACGCGGTAACAGAATCAGAGATATTTTATACTGTCTTAAGTGATCTGAATGTCTTCGGGGTGGTTGTTGGGTCTGCTGAGCTGTCTGTACTGAGCGACCCTGGGAAAGCAGAAAGCAGACCCATAAATCCTTCACACATCCCTATCTGCTGTGACAGACAAGCCCCGGGCGGCACTGCGCTCAAACCCTCATACCTGCCTGATGTGTCACTCGCCCTCAGCCACGTTCTACCACTGAGCGTTACGCTGTGGTGAGATGCAGTCGCCCCCTAGTGGCAGGCGACTGGTCTGACCCCTGCACTACTATTCCCATCTCGCTAAATTCCTTGCTTGCCCGCCAGGCAAGAATGTCCCAAATGTGCTTCTGTGTCTGAATCTTTGCACAAGGTTTCTGTATGACTGTAAGGGTTCAAAAGTCATTGCTCTGATTTCATTCCTGTTGCAGAAAATAGCAGCGTGCAGAATTACAGTGATTGCAGTATGAGCACAGATACCATTTTTCATGAAGCATCTCTTCCTGCTGTTAAGAACTTAATGTACCTTTATAATCTGTACATATTATGACAATAAAATCAAATGGACTTTTAAAATATGCTTTCAAGAAGTATCTGTAAACGGTTGCTTTAGATCTTGTATGCAGTGTGCTTAAAACCTGTAGGGTCCTAGACAGTGTATATTATTGACTTTGCTACATGATTAATTATGAAGGATAACCTAAATAATTTATGTGACTGTGTCAATATACATGACAGTTCTATGATGTGATTTCTTGTTGAACGGATTTTAGCACTTTATTGTTATTGCTGATAGATTTCTGTATGTTACTTGTTTCAAGTGGGGGGAGGGGATGGGTTCTGGGGCTTGGATGCTCAGAAATGCTTCCGTCAGCCCTTTGATGCGCCTCGTCTATACGGGGGCTGGCTCTTAAAGGAGCCCCGCACGTAGCGCTCGGACCGTTGGGACAAGTCGACCAAGTCGCCCGGGAGAATCCAAACAGCGAGTTTATAATTAGCCTGTCAGCTCGGCAATGAGTGTGACTTAACTCCCTGATTTATTGAGATCTCTCTGTATTTATTCGAACAAATTGTTCCTGTGTGTACTTGCTGCCAAGAAGTGGTCCGGGCTGCCTAATCACCTGCAGTCTTCTGCCGTGCAATTACGCAGTTATTTACGATCAGCTCTTCTCTTCGGGGAGCCAAGCAGCCACATCCGGTATCCGAACGAATTTGGCCTTTTGATGTCGGAAGGTGGTGTCGGCGCCCGTGAGTGTCGCTGGTCCACCCCAGCCCACTCCGCATGTACAGGTTTGACTGTGGATGGTTTTTAATTGGATGTTATTGTCAGTTGAGTTGAGTTGAATGCCCATTAATGTCATTACAGTCCAGACGACGCAATTTGGCCCTGGGACTGAAGACGTGGTTCTTCCCCGTCTGCCTCTGAGTCTGTGACACTCTAACAAGGGTCGAGTGCTCGCCTCGCTAATGACGTTTGGGTTTTAATCACTTCCTGTACCTTGTAGCCATAATTCATGGACAACAAAGAGTCCAGCAGTCAAGAAATATGTTGCAGGCTAGTTGTGAGGAAGGACCTAGAAAAAAAGTGGTGTATCTCTAAGAATTAACGTCAGGTGTTCAGAGGTATTTCCTATGAGTCCTTATGGACAATGAAGAAACAAGTTCAGCGTCAATGCCTTTGCACTTAGGTCTTGGGAACTGTAGACTGCAAAAAAAAAAACAAGAAATGGATCGTTGATCAAATCTAGCCTGAATTTTCACTTGAAGCGCAAATTACCAGATTGAAGCAGTCTTAATTTTGGACGTAATGTGAAAAGACATGGTGCATTGCAGATCATAAATAATGCACTAGGAAAGTTGATTGGAAATGAGGAAGATAATGACCAGCAACAAGATGGATGGGATCAGTCAGTGCGCATGCTGTGGGAAACCCTGTGGTTTACATGTCTATAGTCAGTAAGCATGTCTGCTGTCAGGGAGCGTACCGAGGGAAAACCTGAAGTACCAGACAGAAGATGAGACATTTTGAAGGAATTGTTCTTTGTAGGGTCACCAGGAATCAACATCAACTGGATGGTACCTAATAAAAAGCCCCCCCTCTCCCCCAGTCCAGGGTGCAACTTTTGGATATGTCAAACATTATTTGAGAAAAAAGATCAGGATGTTTTTAAGGAAAAACGGGAAAAATCTGTATGGAGACCGATGCAGTTGCTGTCAGGATTGCAGGAGCTTACAAGAGATCAACCCCCTGGATTTGGGAACTCACGATTGTGAGTCTGCGCGTGCGTGTGCGCATGCGTGTGTGCACGTGGAGGTTCACAGCACACTGTCCGCACGTGTTTGGAAATGCAGCCTCCTCTGCGTGAGTCTGATTCTGTCTGACAGTTTTATGGCACAAGGCTGAAATTATGGATGTATTTTCTGTACTCCCCTCATCAGCCATCAGTTAACAACACATAAAATTCCTATAATTATGCCTCGGTTTCCATTTTGAAGTATGTATAAAATTTTCACCTATTTTCTCCTTCCTGTCTGAAGCTGCAGCACAGTGGCCCAGCACTGCAGCCAGAGAGAACTCTCCGGCATGTTTCCTAAGGCATGCCTATTAGATGTCTTGTTTTGATATATATTTCTGCGTATGAGATGTAATATTTCATGTATCTTTTTGCACCTGCTGAAGGCCCCCAAGGCTGTTTGACCAAGTTTGCTAACATTAAAGTGTATTTTTTTTATTTGTTAAAGTAATGGTTATGTGCACGGAGAGCCAGGAACAGCAGCAGTTTTCACGCACAATGAGTCACCGGGTGCTATTTCTGCTGCGGTTTCTACTGAAATGTTATAGATTAAAAGACTGTGCACTGCAGAGGACAGAATCGCTCTGATTTCAAAGTGAACACCTGTCAATTGTGCTTTGTTTCTTATAGATATGTTGAAATAACTTTTTTTCCCCCAAATATTATTATATTTGAATTAGAAGACCGAACCTCATCCATTTCTGTTTCCTACAAATTCTCTGTGCTGCCCAAAGGGGAATATTTAGTGTGGTGATTGTAAGAGTCCCACTGGTAATTTTCTGTGACCTCTGACTATGACCTACATGCCTGGAAACTCAATTCAGAAGTGCTTCTTTTTTTAAACTTAACAAACCAGTTTTTTTTTTTTTTTACTTAGCAAACCAGATGAATTTGCATGTTCCTCATCAGTTCCTTGGAGAAAATGGTCTTAAGTGACCTGATTTTAGTAGAAATCTATATAAAATCTCTAGAATCTGACATCTAAACACTTTTTAAGGCAGGGGTGGGCAATCTTACCCAGAAAGGGCCACTGTGTATGCGGGTTTTCGCTGCCACCCCCTAATTAGATTACTAATTAGAGGACTGATTGGCTGAAGAGTCCTCACACCTGGGTTTGAACAGCTGACCTACATGTTACCCCAAAAACCTGCATGCACAGCGGCCCTTTCTGGGTAAGATTGCCCACCCTGGCCCTTTGTGGATGAGATTGCCCACTTCTGTTTTAGGGGCACAACATGGTCAGTGCAAACTCCTTCTGTAATACATTATCTAGTAGAAGAAGCTTTTTTTGGTTTAAACTGGTCTGGCGCCCCTGGAATGAGTTTGCCAGGTCTGGTTCTCAGTGGAAGCCTCAGGCTCTTGAGGAGTTAAAGGAGCTACGTGTGACGGCGTGTCTGGTGCAGCCAGGGGGCCCCCTCCCCCCCGGCCTTCATCCCCGAAATGGCCCTGTCCTCTGCAGGTCGGCTGGAGCTCGGCGCGAGACTACCACACGTTCCTGTGGTCGCCGCTGCCGGAGAACTACGTGGAGGGAACGACGGTCTCCAGAACCTTGGTGTTTCAAGGTAAAGTTGGTAGGACGAGGGTTTGTTTGTGTGCCATTTTTTATTTTTATTTTTCTGGGATGGGCTCCTTGTCCGGGAAGCTGCGCCCAGGAAATACGCTATACTTGGGCCACTAGACTCCTGACTCATTTCCACGGCGTCCTGCTTTTAATGCTTGCCAGAGTCCCACTGTAACCCTAAAACCAGATTAAGGTGAGTCAGATCCATGAATTTTTACACACTGGCTTCTTGGCTGAGTTTCCCTTTTCCCATTTTTTTGTCCAGTTCTTCCAGTTTGTCCATTTTTGGATTTAAACAGGAGAGCTTGCATTAGGAAGACATCACCATAGGAACCAGAGACAGCAGGTGTTGCCCTGCATCACCATCCCCTCCCCCCCTGTCCTCCATGCAGGATACTACGTTCCCGGAGACGACGGCGAGTTTTACCAGTTCTGCTACGTCACTCACAAGGGGGAGATCCGTGGGGCCAGCACGCCGTTCCAGTTCCGTGTCAGCTCCCCTACGGACGACCTGCTCACCATGGAGGACGACAATTCCGACATTCTGGTGGTCACGACCAAGGCCGGCTTTTTAGAGGTGAATTGAAAAAGTGACAGCAGTGGTGGGAGTGTAGGGGTGCGAGCCATAGACCACAAACACAAACAGCCTTGTGTTCGACGGTATCTTTTAATATACCCAGTGTGGTCAAGTGAAGTTGGGCACAATTACTTTTCCCTCTGTGCCTGATCACGAAAAACTCCCTCGGCCTTGGCCAAAAACCATAGCTGCTGTGCTCATGCGAGACGCATCACGGCTGGACAGCGGTGCAAACCCTTTCCCTGCAGAAAAAGTTGGAGGACCTTCAGAAGGAGAATGAGGAGTTGAGCAAGGAGGCGGCCGAGAAGCAGAAAGAGAAGGAGCAGATCCTGGACGAGCGGAAGGAGCTGGAGAGGGCGTGCGAGAGGGAGAGGGTGGCAAGCTGCCAGCTGAAGACCGAGAACCAGGTGAGTGGCGGAGGAGGGGGATGAGAGACATGGGAAAATCCTGCAGAAATACCCCCCCCCAGCCCCCAGAGGGCAGGTCCCAGGCCTTAGTTAACTCTGCTTTTTGATCTGACTGTGAGTCACTCTCTGCTTTTCTGTTCTACAACTTTTATTGTTTCATCTTTGCAAAGTGTGCAGCCCACCCTTGGTGACACTGTAATAAATAAGAAATCCAGTGGATTGTAGATGCAGTTTGCTCTATGCTAGTCTTTTGGATGCAAAGACACCCTGGATAGACAGACACGGACAACACTTTGGTTTCCAAATACTTGATTTTTGACATCATTTTTGTTTGTATTTTACTGGATGCAGGCAAATATATTCTAGATTTAGCCAGAAAATCCAGAGTGTAATAGGAATATAAACAGTCCTTTGAACTGGTAACCAGATTTCTAACCCCCCGCCCCCCCAATGGGTTTGTGTTTCTTTGACATTACACGGTTACTAAGTGGGGGGGCTAGTATCTAAAAAAAAAATACTAAGAAAGATCATTTTGATAAATTCTCAGAAGCTCAGAGTTTTGTCACATTTCCCTTGCAGCGCCCCCTTGTGTTTTTATTATGCTCTGTGGTCTCTGTATATTATCTGACCACCCCTCCCCCCACCCTCCTTCTCCTTGCCACAGTCATCTTTGGGATCAGGAAGGGGGGAGATTAGACGTGCAATTTTATCCTGCATCACAGTTTTAGACTGAGTGTGCTGTGAACAGCTGTGCTCAGTGTTTCTCAGATTTGCGCCCCCCCCCCAATACTCCCACATGCTCCACAATCCACACAGAAGGTTCCATGGTGTCAGGTGTGTGTGTGTGTGTGAGATATACACTGTTGTTTTGACGTTATGGAGTCCATTTTTCGGTCTCCATGAAGGGAAACCCAATTTTATAAAGTTCTGTGACCCCAATCGAAAAAATAAGAATGCCAAAAGTCTTGAACTTAGTTTGGTTACTCATGGTTAAGGTTAGGGCTGGGTGGGGGTTACGGTCGTCATGTCGGGATGATAGTTTTCCCCATAGTGATGAACGGATGGTCCCCACAAAGATACGAGTACAAACCTGTGTGTGCGTGTGCGTGTTCATGTGTGACTCGTTTGTGGCAGACGGGCCGGCAGCCTTTTGGGAGCGAGCGGGAATTCACGTGGCCGCCTGTGCCCCGGATGAATCGGCCCTGATCTCAGGACCAGAGGGGGTGTCGTGACTCAGCCGGGCTCTGCCCCCACTGGAGGGGGTCAGATTCCAAACCCGCGTCGCGCTTTTTGCGGAGCTGCTGCGCCTGCTGCGACACCCAGATCGACGAGCGCCTCGGGCCTCCCACTTAGTTTCCTCCAGATTCCTGGAGAATGGCGTAATTCCTCATTCTCTGGCTTTCTGATGTAGCCCCCCCCGTCCCCCCCCCTTCTCCCTCTTCACTCGGTCTTCCCCAGATAAGTCGTTTGTAGTCCCAGCATGATTCTGACGCTCCCCTCAACATTCTGACGCCTTCAGGAGCTCCTGGGCACGATGCGGACCCTGCAGGAGGAGCGGGAGGAGGCCAAGAAGAGGCACGCGGAGGAAGCCGCCAGAGTGGCCCAGCTGGAGCAGGACCTGATCGGAGTCACGCAGAAGGGGCTCCAGAAGGAGACGGAGCTGGACTGGTGGGTGGGGAGGGGGGGGCGGTCGCTCCCGCTCTCGGGTGTCACAGCGGCAGGCCCGGACGCAAAGCTGCCCGGCCGTCCTTAAACGCCACCGTTGCCGCCCTCGCAAAACTTTCCAGAGGGTTCTGTCGGCCTGTGATCCCCGCAGGGGGACTGTAGGGTGCAGTGTGCCTCCTCCTCTGCCGGGACACACCGGCGTAGCTGTGATTGTCTTCATTTTTGGACAGCCTCAGGGATAGGGTGAAGAAGTTAACCCAGGAGAAGGACACCCTGGAGACTCAGCTGAAGAACGAGCGCGACGAGAAGGGCCTCTATAAGGTAAATGGGCCCTTGGTTTTTAATGCGCGTCGTAACTCATGCAGATACTCCTGTTCGTCTGCACAGTGTCAGCAGCCAGTCTGCACAGTTGCCTTTCTGAGCCTCGCTGCCTTGTGGCCCCCACCTCTATACACCATTCAGAACCCCTCCACCGAATTGCCCAACCAGATACACTCAAGCATTGCCTTTTGTTTGATTAAATCCAGGCGTTTTATGTTCTCCTGTTTTAAACTGGGCTTTTTGCGTTCCACGCTGTTTGTGGTTCCCCTAATTTAATGTGAAGATCTAGAACCAGGTTTCCTGTTTGGTATCTGCGTCCAGTTGCACGTCCTGCCTGACACGACCGGGAATGTCTTAAGGGCGATTCTGCGTTCCTGTCACCGCAGGTTCACCTGAAGAACCGGGAGCTGGAGAACACCAAGCTGATGGCTGAGCTCCAGGTGCTGAAGTCGGTGGATGTGAACAAGGAGAACACCATCGTCCAGCTGAAGGAGGAGGTCGGCCGGCTGGAGGCCTGCGTGGCGGAGAAGGAGAAGCTGCAGCGGGAAATCCTGGCACAAGCCACAGCCACGGTACTTAGGAGGCACAGGAGAAGAACATTTAACCAGGAGATCCAGCATAGTTGATTCTCTATCCACAAACACAAAAGCCGTGCCCAGTGGCTTGTGTCTCCCATAAGGGCAAGGCCATCATGGCCATTTAAGAGTCTTGAGTTGACAACACATGGGGTGCATGTCACTCCTACAGAGATAGCGGATGCATCTGAATTTGTTAGCATGTGTTAAAGCATGTTAGCATGCATTAGCGTTCGTCTGTAGTAAATTAGAATTTTAAAAGATGATGCGTCTTAATGCACTTTTGTGGCAGAGAGAGACTGACACGCTGAAGGAAAAGCTGCGCCAGGCTGAGGAGCAGCTGCAGTCGACGCGCCAGCAGGCTGCAATGCTGGCGTCAGAGCTAAGGGATGCGTCGAGCGCCCGTGACCGCAGTGCCTCGGAACTGTACCGTGCACGCCAGGAGCTGGAGGAGCTGCGTACAGGCCAGGCGGAGGCCCGTGCAGAGTGCAACCGCCTGGCAGATGAGCTGGACAGGGCGAGGGGCGCAACTCGACACAGAGCGGTACGCGGCCGCATGACGCACCTGCACGACACACCTGTACTCACCCTTCGTCTGCAGGTCCTCCACCCCTCACTGTGCTGACCGGAGTTTCGCACTCTGCTGCAGGGGAGCTGTGAGGAGATGGGACCCAGTGTTACCTTGGCTACAGAGGCAGAGCTTCAGCGGGAGGTGGAAGACCTGAAGCTGAGGTTACAGATGGCTGGAGAACACTACAAGGAGAAGTATAAGGAGTGCCAGAAGCTGCAGAGACAAGTGGCCAAACTCTCCGAGCAGCAGGGGGTCAGTCCCGCCTCTGCTTCCCTGGCGGCTGCTCGTGAGGCCAGTGGCAGCTTCCCACTGACGTTGTTTTTCTGTCTCCAGGAGATGAAGAAAAGTCCGGGGGCCTCTGGAGCTTTGGTGTCGGACGTGACGGCCAGCCCTCCGCCCAAAAGCCTCGAGCCGTCGACCTTAGGTAGCCCCATCTCCTCAGTCGGCTACAGCCATCTCCCAGATCAGAAGAAAACCCCTCTGATCCGTGTCTGATTTTCCCTGCCGCAGGAGCTGCGACCTCAGTGGACGTCTTGCTTGACACACTGATTCAGGAAAAGCTCAAAGACATAAGCAAGGAAGTGGTAGAGAAAAGTGACAAGTACAAGAGATGCAAGCAGATGCTGAGCGTAAGTACTGCATGGATGTGGTACAGCCCCTGTCGCACGACAGGTCTCAGGCTAGGCGCCGGATCAGTGTCGCTTGGACAGGGCAGGAAGAGGTGATACGACCGGACAGGAGGTGGTGGGAAAGCTCTGTGTCATGCTCGGCAGGAGGAGAAGGAGCGGAGCGCCGTGCTTGCAGACGAGCTGACCAAAATGGAGGCGAAATGGAAGGAGCAGCTGAAGATCAACGAGAACATGAAGCTGCAGCTGGCCGCAGAAGAGGATCGCTATAAGGTGAGAGGACCACCCTCCTTCAGCCGGTCACGACCACACGATCAACAGCTTTGGTCTCTTGAGAAGGTCGATGCAACGAGGACAGCTTTTATAATTAAGCGGTAACATACGAGGAGGAGTGCGGCTGTACTCCAGTATATCACGGCTGTACTCCAGTATATCACGGCTGTACTCCAGTATATCACGGCTGTCCTCCAGTATATCACGGCTGTACTCCAGTATATCACGGCTGTACTCCAGTATATCACGGCTGTACTCCAGTATATCACGGCTGTGATTCGGTCTTAGGCACGAGGCCACAGGCCATTGAAGTACAACCGCACAGTTTTGAATATGTTATTGCTTTTATACAGCAGTTCATTGAGTCGCGTTTATAAGTTAAAACTAATAAGTAACAACAGATAATGTTTTTCATTTATGGGCCTCTGCAAAAAAAAAATAAAAAATAGTTCCCACCAGCTAACTTCACTATTGCCAAGGAACTCAAACATTCCAGTGTAATGCTACTCACCCACTACTCATCCACTCCCAACTGCTTTGGATCATTTACATTTATTTGTACGTTTCCATTAATGATTTTTAGATACAACTGTAAAGCAGAGTGATACATCTGATATGAAATGTCCGAGTGTGGTTATTATTATCATCACTCACAGAAAGCGTCTTGTCCAGTTGGATTTCTTGGTTGGAGCTAACTGTTGTATAATGCGGAATGTGACTAGTAGACTAGTTAAAACATGGATTATCCTCGTGTTCATAATTATAATGAAGAATATGACCAATAGGTTAGTGAGGGGAAGGATTAATATTTACATGGCCAAGAAGCATGATTATTACTTGGGTAAGTATGGGTAAGAAAGAACCTCAGACTGGCATCGCACGAGTAGTAACAACAGTGAAGATCAGTCTGTTAGCAGTAAAGATGTAGAGCTCTGTGGGGGCTGGCAGATCTCCATGAGAGTAGTTTTCCCAGCACCCACTGGTCCCCGAAGCCTGCATCCTTTCAATGTTTTTATGGCTGTTTTAGATGAAGAGTTGCTCTTTGATACCACCTTTGGAGGAGTCTAAATACACAAACGCAAGGTTTAGAGACAGGCGATTTGGGAGACGGCTTTTATGGCTGTTTATGTCAAGGCTACGGTCTCTAATGCAGTTGTTGGCTTGCAGTGTTTCATGTCAGCTCTGTGCATGTCCTGGGATGGAATACTTTTATAGATGTTTGTCAAATAAATATGTCTATCATGCAAACTGCAGCTTGGAGCCGTTTTTATTTTCAGGATCCACTTTAAAACCTAGGGTTCACGCTCCAGGTTTCTTATCTCCTCAGTGCCTTCCAAGCCCTGGGAAGGCACCGAGCCGTTTCATGAGCCCGCTTGGTCCTTTAACCGTTTCTCCATCTCAGAGTCAAGTGGCCGAAAAGGGTCGTGAGGTGAAGGAGCTCAGGGAGAGCCTCGCTGTGCTCACGAAGGAGAAGGAGAGGCTGGAGGAGGTAAGAGCTAGAGTCCCGTTGTCTGGAGGTGGCTGTTTTGGGCTAAGAATGCTATGTTTTGGCCCGCAGACACTCTTTGGTTTATCATTGCTCTCTAATTGGACCGGCAAAGTCAGTGACTTCTTATTTTCCATTCAATTATTGCGGACCACAGTGAGATCCACACAGTCGAAAGGTAACACACTTACCGCTCATAGGGTAAAATGACCCAATTTGAGGTTCAGACTCAATAAATGAAATTGGCGCCTTTAAAAAAAACGTCAATAAAAAGCAGACTTAAAATTCCTTTGAAAATGAGAGGAGTTTTTTTTTTTTTTTTTTTTAATGGAGCTAACTAAACTGTGTGTGTGTGTGGGAGAGTCCACTGGTCTGGGTTTTCCGTGCATTTACAGGCGTGTGATGTATTGTTTGAGGAAGCAGTGGAGGGCATTGACGTAGGGAGTCTGAGTTTGGTTGCAGCATTCTCAGGCGTGTGTATGACGAGGTACTGTATCTATAGACGTAAAAGTCATGTACTGCTCGCTAAGTTTCCGTAGTCGCATACACATTTAAGTGCCGTTTTGAAATTCTGCTGCCTTGCAATGAATGTGTGTGCGCTTGTACACACAGAGCTCTTAATCGGGGACGCTGGTTTTGTTTTATTGAAAGTCAAGTCATTTTTCCTTTTGGGCTGCCTGGGTAGTTCAATAAATGCAGCTGCCTGGCATGAACAGATAACGCAATAAAGCTTGCGGCCTTTCTTTTCCTGAAACAGCTCTAGTTTGTTGTCAGTTAAAAGACACTTGATAAATTCTTGCAAACCAAATACATTTGCTCACTGTTCAATAAAAGTAAGCAGCAGAAATGCCAGTTTGGTCACTCGTTCTCTCGATGAGGGAAAAGTCTCCTTTGATCTTTCTGCACTGTTTAAGCCCTTAGCTGCTCTGTAAACATGTTGTCTGCACCCATCTGTATTGCCCATCACTTTAAGATTGTAGAGTTTTTGAGATCCTGCGTCGAGCTTGAGATTCCCCATCTTGTGGTTTGACTCCAAATTGCATGATCACGTCTCCTGCAGGAGCTGCAAAAGGCACAGAGGGAGGTGGTCCAGCAAACGAAGAGCGAGAGCTTAGAGAGGACTCCGCCCGTGTTACTGCACTACCCGCTGCCGTACCCCGAGGACCCCCCACTCACCCCCCTTGTGCCCGGGCTTCCCGCGGACCTGCAGTTCGGGAACCCCTACAGCTCCCCACATATCCAAGGTGGGGACTCCCTATTCCCCCTCAAATGCCACCAGTGTGACACTGAACCATCTTCTTGGTTTAGAGGCATCACATCATTGATTTTTTTCTTTCCCCATCTTCAGATGGCTCTGATGCCGAACTGTCCCTGGAGCAGATCCCCAGGCTACCCCCTGCTGGACCCCCTTCCTGGGACAGCGACGTCGTCTGCATCCAGCCGTCACGCAACCCGAGCCGGCCCGATGGCCTGGAGGACCCTGAGGAGCAGAACAATGTGAGTCCTCCCGATGGGCCGGACTGAAGACCTCCCGTCTGTCCACAGCGCTGCATGTTAGATTATAGAGCCAAGTTCAGTATTATAACAGGAGGTGTATTGGGAGATATTATGAAGTTTTACGAGCTGTTGCAGGATGAGTCCACTGGTCTGGATGATTAGTCCTCACTCAGGGAGATGTGGCTCCATGTTCCTCCTGTGTCTTCAGTTGCTAGTCTGTTAGTCTAGAAGCCCCTGATCCTATCCAGGGGCACCACACAAGGCCCTCGGCCTGCGAGGTGATTTTACCGTTTCTCATATCCAGCAGGAAGGTGGTCAGGTGCAACAGGAAGGTGGAGACGAAGTCCAGAGCAGCCCCCTGGTGGAGGATAGCCAAACCCCCTTCCGCTTTGACTCCAGGTAACCTACTTCAGAGGTTAGGGGACGCCAGCTCGCTCCTGGCCCGTGTCTTGTCAGCGGAAACCCAGTAGCGGGACCGCGATGCTGATGGCAGGCTGTTGACAGGCAGAGCCGTCGGGTTGGCCAGTGGTTCCGGGGCCCACCCAGGCAGACACATGCTGTTTATTACACTGCCTCTCGGGGCATCAGCAAGCCACCGTGGACCTTTTTATGAGGGTGCGGTCGGAAGCCTGACAGATGGGAGAATGGATCTGACAACCGAGAGGTTATAGGTTCAAAACCCGTCATGTTACCGTGTGTCTCGGGTCCGGAACTAAACTCAAAATGTCCCAGTAAAAAGTGTTTAAAGTGGAGCAAATTAATAAATGCTTAAAGTGTAGTAATGTGAGTTGTTTTGGATTAAAGGCTTTGTAAATAATGTTGTAAAATGCCCTTAATTGTCCACATAAGCTTCAGAAAGTGAGGTGTGGATGTGGGGGAATTCCCCGCCCCTTTCTTTGCAGCTCGGAGGTCCAGAAGCGCTGCCCGCTGTGCGAGGTCATCTTCCCCCCCAACTACGAGCAGAGCAAGTTCGAGGAGCACGTGGAGAGCCACTGGAAGGTCTGCCCCATGTGCGGCACGCAGTTCCCTCTGGACTGCGACCAGGGCGCCTTCGAGGAGCACGTGCTCACGCACTTCTCCGGCGAAGCGCTCAACTTTGACTAGGCCCCCCGGGGGCAGAGGGGCGAGGGTGTCCTCGCTGCTGCCTGTGTCGCTAAGCTTACACCTTTATGACCTAATTGCATGCACTGAAAACGAGAAGATTTAGCTTAATGACACCAGTAGTTCTGCTTCTCTTTGTGCCAGTGAGTGCAGGTCAGGTTAGTAACCCTCATTTTATTGCGTGAGTTGGGTCTTAATCACATGAATATTTTGAACTGAGGAGTATCAGCCTTGTGGGGGTGTCGTGTTGCCGTCGTGGAGCTGGTAAGATACAGTGACTCCTGTGAGTGTGTGATCTTTAGTTCAGATGTTTTTGTTTTCCTCAGTCGGCTTGGTGTCATTTTACCGGTTTGAGTGCTTGTTTGGTCTCTTCTGCCGTCACACAGGTTTTCCTTTAGCTCCGATTTTTACGCTTCTATGTGATTTTCCGTTAAGGTTGCTTTTGAAAAGCTGGTGATAGACAGCCACCATCTGTGAACCTAATCCTATCATAAAGCCTTTGGATCTTCTGTTTAATTCCCACTGTTGGTTCATGGTAAAACTAAACAGAATAATAAAATTTTATATGAAAAAAAAGCACATTCCTGTTCCTTAATTGCTTTTTAAATAGTCAAATTAAATCACCTACCATAGACGTAATTTTGAATGGATGGGATGGAGTAGCCATCCGGAAACTATATTTAGCAGTACGAGGACGGGACAGTGACTCTCCCACGTCTCCCAGTCTCTCTGTCAGGCTGATCGTACGCCGATAGCGTCTCTGCGGTGGGTGTGTTCTAGAAGCCATATTTCAAAGTCACACCTGAGCCTTTCATACTTTAAAATTTAATAAGATTTACATTTAAGAAGCAGCTTTTTAAAGGAAAGTTTGACAGAATATATCACCTTCGGTTCCAAAACGTATCCTCTTTTTGCCTTCATACATACTGGTACATTATTCTCTACACACATACGAAAATATAATTTAAAGCACTTACAGGAGACGTAACAATACATTCACTATACACAATATATCAAAATAGTCCCCTCCAAACCTGCTGTATAATACTGTCACAAAATTAAGCTAAATATGACCGAGTTCCTTAACAATATTCATAATCATGCAGCGATGGGTTGCTGGAGAGTGTCAGACGGCCCTGTCTCCTCCGCAGGACGGCGCTGTAGCCGGAGTGCACGGTCCCGTGCTCCCACGCTCAGCTGACGCCTGCTTTCTCAGCGTACCGCCGCGCCCCTATCCACGCGATACGGACGCGTTCCGAAGGAGGCGGGGCTGTGATAAAACGGACACCTCGTGCTGCACGAAACGGGCAGAATACTAATCGATAAGGTTCAAACTAAATACTCCACGAAGTTTCACCATAAAGCTACATAGGCATATACTGGAATGCAGAGATAGAAAATACAAGGCGGTCAGAGATCGGGTAAATGCACGGCCTACTAGGGAGTCAGGGGACGGGGTGGGGGGGACGCGTGTAGACAGCAGTGCTGCCGGGCTGATAGCTCTCGGGTCAGTTTTGTTTTCCTTGCGGGACTGCGGGCTCCCAGGCACACTGCAGCCCTGCGGGTTGTTGGCAACGGAAACAACAAAGTGCTTTAAAAAGACTTCATCCAGGTGAGGGGGGGGACCGTCCTCCGACTACCCCCAGGAGGGAAACCCGGGGCCGCGCGCGTGGGGGATTCCCAGCAAACGGTTCGGTCCAGATGTCGCGGGAATGTTTGGGCAGAATCACGTTTCTCGATTGCTGGCAAAACGATTGACCTGAGATCGTCTTTTGGCATCAAACACAGAGAAGTCATAACTATCTGGGTCTGATAAACTTAAAAAAATTAAAAAATCATAATATTTAAGCAGCTTTTAAGCCTAAAATGCTCTCAAAGTATCGCGAGTAAAATATGCTACAGAATGAAACAAGGAAATAAAGCATACATTGCAAAACTGATTCTGAAAGCATAATTTCCACATACATTTGCTATATACCAGATAATAACTAACGTTGATTATAAACATTCCGACTGGCTTGCTGTTTAAGCTAACCCTAGATAGCTGACTACCAGAGTACTCTGTGTTGGAATGATGGAGTTCGAGTGGAGACGTTAATTTCCAACCCCCTGACTCGCCATTGGTCAAACGCCCCTCCGTTCGTGCCCCAGCGCCCCGTCGGGATAGCGTCAGGGATCGGGCTGGTCTCACAGCTGCTATTTTGTCTCGAAGGTACGTTTCATACTTTTTTTTTTTTTTTCTCTTTCTTCTTTTTTTTTTTTTTTTAAACAAACATTTAGCACCGTAATGACAAAGTCGGCAGAAATACATAACGCTAACAAGTGTGCAAATGTATAAAAAACAGTAAATCTGCAGGTATCCACCGTTTCAGATTACAGACGGGAAACGAATGGGAACAGTTAAAGCATGCGGTACGACTGTAGTGTTGGGGAAGGGGTGGGGGCTGGTGTGATGAGTTGGCACGGCGACCAGCACTACTGCTGCATCTTGCGGATGATGTCGGCCGACACCGGCGGGTGGAAGTTGATGGTGTGGTGGCGGAGGCCCTGAGACGTCTTGTAGCTCTTCCCGCATCGGCACTTGAAGGGCTTCCTCACCCGGATCTGTGTCCGGTGGCCGTTCTTGGCGTGGTACTTGATGCCGTTCACGTTCTGCACAGTGGGGTGGGGGTGGCAAGGGTGACATGACGAAGGAGAGGACGAGGACCCGCACACGCACCCCAACCCCCCGCCCCCCCCCAAATTCCAGCAGCGACTTCCCGCTCGTGGCGTCATCCTGCCTGTGCTCCTAATTTCACTTCGCCTGTGTAATTTATGTTGGCCGCACACCAGATGTGAACGGAAAATCCCGTAAAAACTTACAAGGCCCTCTGAAGTGGATTGATATGTTATTTTAAAAGCACTTTTTCATGTCATCTCTACGCAGCGAACATAAGGGAGCCTCTTAAAGCCATCTTAATACCCCCCCCAGGCTCCGTGTTGCTGCCAGGAGGAACACTGGGGGCAGTTACTTCCCGGTGCTGTTTTCCTGACACGCTGCGCTCAACCTTTTATGGGTGTCGAAATTGAATTTTAAATTAATGACTTTAAACGAATGACATACGTGTCCACGGAAAGCCTCGAAAACCACAATATTTTGTTCAAACCCAAGTTCATTAAGTGCTTCCTCAGATTTCTGGTGACAGTCTAGCCCACCGGGGAGCACTTACACCAGTGATGACAGACACTGCAACCCAACTCTCCATATCTGATACTGTAGCTACGTCTGTTTTTCCTGCATGAAAGCTTCACTGTTTTCTGGCCTGGTCCCACCCCGCCAGATGCCCCCCCCCCCCCCCAAAGCACAGGCCTCACCTTGTATCTTTTCTTGCAGCCGGGCACAGGACAGGCGAAGGGCTTCTCGTCTCCACCATTCATGCACATGGAGCTCAGGATGGACTCGGAGCTAATCGCACTTTCGGTGGTCCAGGACTCGTCGCTGTCCGACTCCTCGTAGTCCACCTCCTCCTCATCGTACTCGCTGCCTGCAGGTGGTGGTGTCACAACAGAGAGTGAGGGGCGGGGGGGAGGAGAGCAGTCTCTCCCCACAGCAAAGCAATCCTGTCTCACTGGATGGAAAGCTGAATCAGATGTTCTATCTAGACAGACAGAACTAGCCTGCAGGTTTTTACTTTGTCGCTCTGAAGGCCAAGCT
>JAODLC010000140.1:18707176-18732935 GCA_026781145.1 Hippopotamyrus pictus
TCTTGAAAATCCAAGGGGTGTGCATTATCCCCCAGAGACCCAGTAGGATAAGCGGGTTGGAAAATGGATGAAATAATCTTTGTATTGTGAGAGGTCACTGAATTGCCCAGTTCATGATTGTGTGTGTGGCCAGTACAAGTATGTCCCTTGTAATTAACTGGCATTCTATCCGTGACTCTACCCCTGGCTTGTGCCCGAAGTTGCCTGGAATAGGCTCCAGGTGCCCCCTGGTGGTCTCATCTAGTGAATAGCAGTTGAAAAATGAAAATAAATAAATATGGACATAATATAACATAACAAACACTGTCCCTAAAGCTAAGGCACTCAATTATGACCATAATGTCAAGCCTACTATCTTGATTTACCCCGTTCTGCAATCATGTAGCGAGTTCGCATCAGGAACCGCTTCTGGCGTGTCGTTGACAAAATTTCCATGGCCAATTGAGACGTCAGCGGTTAAGCCGAGGGCTCTCGAGCACGTGGGGCTGGGGGTCCGCATGGCCGCTTCGAGTGAGCAATCGATTGGTCCCTTGCTGGGGGGGGGCATATGAGACACGTTATGAACCTACGCTTGACAAAGTCAAGGTTAATTGGCTCTTATTGCAGAGCGTGGCTCAGCTACAGACCAATGCAGTGAATTTTAATTACTGCCTAATAAAGTCCCTCCGCATGGTTTTGTTTTTATTCTTCAAATCTTCTCTAGCGGAAAGGAGGGGGAGTTATTTTTGACGTTTTGTTTTTACGATATGATCCTTTTGTATTTGGTTACTCTCTTAATCCTATATTCTGCAACCCTTCTATTCCATGGCCTGATATTGACCCGGACAGGACTGCTCTGATTCCAGCAAGGTTACGCAGATAGCATGTCTATGACCAATCAATTTAGCGACGATATTATAACCTAACGTGTTCCTGCTGTTGCGTGTGCGTATGTTTGCCTGTACGTAATGCCTTCGGCCGCCCAGCTCCGAGCCGATCGCTTTTCAGTCTTGGCAGCGGTCAGATTCCCATGTTAAAGTTTAATTTCAGCGTCTGAGAGGGATCTGGGTAACTGTAATGCGGGTATGAGAGGGCCAGCCAGAGCGAGAGACCGTCTCTGTTCAATGCTCAGGAGATGCCAAACTGTAAGAGATGATTGTGGTCTTTCTGCTGGAAAGTTCTAACAGTTTGTGACAGTGTATAAAACTGTGGAGAGTGACATCGACAAGCAAGTCCTTCAAATCCAGGCAGCCCGGTACAACTGGAACTGCTGCCTTTCCCTGCCCCAACCAGAAGACCAGTTTTAATATAAAAAAAAAAAAATGTATTTCAGTATTATCATGGGAGGAATGAACTGCGCATTGTAAAGTGTAATGCAAATGAATGCAGCCCCTGTGGTCACTCGCGGAGGAAGTAATGGACTGAGAGGAATTTATGTCTGTTTTTATTCATCGGCAACTCAAAATGGTAGCTGTCCTGAGTGAGGTTCAGATATGTGTTTTCCCAGAGTGATGGCGAAAAGTATTACTCAACTCTTTTGAAAACATAAAAACAAATAAGGTCAAAGTATAAAACTGGGCCATTTGTAAGCTGACCCCTCTCAGTCCACAGGCAGCTTGTACCATCTGGACCATTCTCTGCACCGAGTTAGCGAAGTATCGCTCTCCTTCGAGCTGAAGAGATGGCCAAATGCGAGAGAAAGGGGCCTCGGGCCTCATCGCTGTCTAATTTAGTAACGGTGACTTGGGGCGTGATTGCTCGTTGCAGGTTTTGTGGGTTAACCTTGTGCCGTTGGGGCCCGGCCCTCCCTCCCCCCCGGTGGAGATCGTCAGCACTGTTAATAGAAGTCTTGCTCACCCGCGAGAGCCACCATCACAAGGCGCTGGCTTGATCCTAGCGGCGGCAGGGGCTGCGTGGGGAACGCGACTATCGCCGTGGCGGGAGGCCGAGATGACCTGTGCGGAGGAACATGAATGAGCCAAATGGCTGCCTCGACGTTACAATGCCGTCAACAGAGGAGGCTCGCTTTGCGTTAATTTATCGTCTGCTTGAAGCTTTGCATAGGCTATACCTTCACCCGGAGCATTTTACTCATTTGCCGTTGTTGCAGTCGGTTTCTGAGCCGTCTATTAAGTTTCCACCTCAAGAGCTCTAAGCCCGGCCCCAGTTCAGAGACCCTCAACTGCTGTGTGACCATTTTCCGCAGATAAATAGTAATGCAAAGGATTCTTCATAGCAGCCATTTATTCTGTTGTGTTTATATTCAACTCCATGCAAAGCTAAACTGGAGATGGGTGATAAAAATATACATATGAAATCTATAAAAACATTCTATATTCTGACTGTAACCGATGGTGGACAGCTATAAGTCTCTTAAGGGTGTTAAGTTAAAAGTATCCTCGAGAATGAAAATAGTATATTTAAAATATCTGCCTAAGTGGGCCTAAATCTGTCTTAACGAGCAATCAGTGATTTACACAAACGCAATAGCTAAAGCTCTCTGTAGACCTGTTTTTTAATCGCAGATTTATTTTTATGTTTTTATTTTTTTTTCTTCTTTTTAATGGAAACATCCATACCTTAATTAACTATGTAAACCAATGACTCAACAGGTCTGCTCGGGGGAATGTTTGGAGCCCCGTGGAACTCGGAGCGAGACAAGGGCACGTTTGTTCGCAAGTGCGTTTGAGGCTGCGTTGTGCATGAGCCGGGAACAGCCTTCTAAGCAGCGTCGCAGAGTCGCATGTCTCCCCCATGCCTGAGGAGCCTGGCGAGTTTGCCGCAGATCATGCATGGTGCAGCCCCACAGAAGTGCACTGCCTGGATGGAAAAGCCACATGCTTCTCTGTGAAGCCCAGAGGTTATACTGAGAGAAACTGAAGGTTCTGGATACTCGGCCGTTGTGGTAACTCTGTGGCATGTTGGCGTGGACTTGGGTCTTTTAAATAGAAACTTATGAATTTCTAAATAATAAAAAGCTATGCATTACCTTTAGTTTCAAGCGAGACTGGCTTCGGGGGAGGGGTTCTTATAAGAGCCCCGATTTCAGGCTTCACCAGTACCAGAGTTGGCTGTCAAACTGGTTTACAGAACAAGACGCTGTAACATGCTCTAATAGCTCCTGAACTTGTGTGAGAGAGCAAATCCCTTCAGGCCGCCCTTTGAGTCGGCCGTTCTGCTCCCTGAGACCTGCTCCCTCAGGCCCATGCCTTGGTAATGATGTTCATGCATATGTGCACCTCCAGTTCTATTGAGAATTGGAAGAGAAGACCCTGCATATAGTACACCTGCAATCCCTCTTCTGTGTCGCAACCTGGGCAATGCAATACCCTGGATGGAGTGCCAATTCACTGCAGGGCACTAGTGCTGTGGGAACTTTAGAGACACTGATTAGCCTAACTGCATATCTGTGTACTGTGAGGAGAAACGGTACTGAGGGGAAGCTCATGCAACACGTGGAAAAGATGCAAACTCCATACACACAGCAGCGGCAGGACATGAACCCCAAACCTCGCAGGGGTCAGGTGACTCTGTTCCCCACTGCCCCTATGTGTGTGCGATATTTGTATAATATGCACTCTGATGCGGCCACTTTATTAGGTACACCTGTTCATTCGTGCCAACAGCCTGCTCCTACTGAGAATTGTCTAAGGCTCAAAGCAACAAAAAAAAAAGCATGCAGATGGAGTAAAGAGGCTCACTGACAGTTCAGAAAAGCTTTAGAATGGGCAGCACGCGTGATTGAAGTGGTTCCGAAGGTGGTCTTTTTGTTGGTGCCAGACATGGTGGTTCCAGCACCTCAGAAATAGCCGACAACCTTGGATTTTCATGCGCTACAGTGTCTATAGTTTAGAGTAGATGGTGCGGTGCATTAAAAAGTTGCAGGGAGCCGCATTTCTGAGGGCAGAAGCACCTTGTTAATAAGCGTGGTCTGATGGCCAGACTCGTTAAAACCAAGGGGAATGACCATGGACCAAAGCAAGGGCATGCCTTTGGGTTGAGCACTGGGGGGTTTGAGGTCGCCACCCTTTTAAGGGGGTCCAGGGGGTTGTCTTGGCTTTAATTTACGCCCATGGACCACACTCTATAAGCACCTTCCAGAACCTTGTTGAATCCATGCACTGAAGAATTCAGGGAGTCCTGAATAGTCCTAGGCAGGTGTACCTAATGAAGTGGCCACTGAATGTATACACATACACTGAGGTTTGTCTACTGTGCGGACCCATGACCTGCAGAGTTGGCGATGTGGCGCCTGTGTTCACTCCTATGAAGTGAAACCCGATGTCCTTCTCTCCCTCTGCCGGCGTCCAGTTTTATGAAGAGACGGCGACAGCGACAGCGATGAACTCGGAGCAGGACAGGTCCTTCGTGTGCGGCGCCCCCGGCTGTTCCCAGGTACGTGCCGGGGGGCCGGGGGGCTGCGGGCTGGCACCTGCGGCCTGATGAAGGACGACGCGCCGACACACGGCCTGTAAAGACTCCAGCCATACATCACGCATGTCAACCGCTGGTGCTCTCCGGTTATACGTAATGGAGACTTAATCAGATCCCCACAAGCGAGCCAAGTTTACCAGTCACAGGCGTATCTTTCAATGAGGATGGAACATCAGAATGAAAATCGAGACCATATGTGTAAAATTAATACCTAGAGTCCTCTCTTCCCCTCATGATTTAAGGGTTTAAGGCAACTGCCAGAGTGTGAAGCTGTTTTTCTGTTTTTAATATTATCTTTAAATTGTTTCCTGTCGCCTGGAAATCCGGATGATTTGTAAGAGTAGGGATGGGTCAGCTGGACTGGCAGTTTTAGTAGAGGCGTCTGTAACGTTCCATGCCGTGAGACTCTGAAGTGGTCACTGTCGGCTGTTCCGTGCCTGTCCGGGTTAGGACTCTGTGCCCGTGAACAGAAGGTCGCTGGTTCAAATGCCATGGTTGGCAGAGTCATGCCTTCATTGTGCCATTAAGCAAGACTCTTAACTCCAGTTGTAGAGCCTGACTGACCCAGCCTTCTCAAAAAGGTACTTTGTGTAAGAGCATCTGCTAAATATGTAAATGTCTCTCCTGGAAAGCTTTGCCATGCTGCATCCTCTTGACAAGGGTGATATGTGGATGGGCGACTCAGTCCCCAGTTCTTCCTAGGGCCTGTGTTGCTGTGCCAAGCCAAATACTCTAAAGAGTCTGCCATCTCTATCCAACAGAGGTTCCCCACAGAAGACCATCTGATGATTCACAGACACAAGCATGAGATGACTCTGAAGTTCCCCTCCATAAAGAATGATAACATCCTGTCAGGTAAGGAAGTGACCCTTTCTGTGGTTCATTCACCATCGCTGCTGTAAATGACGATATCTGCAGCTCCTAAGGTTTCAGCGTCCTGCTTTTCCCTTTATCCTACCGAGTTATTGCACATCACACACATGAGGAGTACTGTTTGGGCTTTCTAGATAGCCCAATTGACAAAGACTTCATAACAATGTGACTCATCACATATACGTCGTCAGTTTTTTAAGATGCGTACCTTTTGCTCTTCTTCTGTGGCTGCCCGTTCTCCTGCCTCGAGCTCGTGTGAAGTGTAGGGGACACAATTAAAATCATCGCAAAGCATTTTATTTAGTCTTAGGGTTAGAAGGAAACCCATATTGGTTTTGCATCTCTGATACCGTTTGTTTTCTCTGTGGCTGAGAGTAGAGAAAATGTTTCTCATCAGTCCTAGTCCTAGTTCAGAACTTGGGTGGAGGTCTGGGTTATTCTGCTTTTCATGGTTAAAAATAATTCTGCTACAAATACCTGCCGGATGGCCCGGCCTAAGTGGTGGCTTAGCAGATAGCACTTCGCCGTCATACGTATAGGGATGTGGGTTCAGTTTTTGCCCAGATTCTACGCAAATGTGTGCAAAGTTGCCCGTCGCATTAGCGCCCTGTGTCTGTGAGGGTTTCCGTCAGGTCCGTCGGTTTCAACCCACAGTAAAAGGCCGTGTGGCTCATGTGGCTGGGTGTTGTTGCCCATGGGTCCTGTAATGAACCAGCATCCTGTCCAGGGCCTCCCCCTATCTTGTGCCCTGTGCTTCGTAGCCTGAACTCTAGATTCACCCTGTAATGTGCTTATGGCGCATTGCCGGTCACCCAGGAGTTTAGTTGCATTGCCCTCCATTTGTTTAGTGGCTAAATCTAAAATGCAGGAATTTGTGCAATATTGCCTACTCTGCAATATTATGTTTATAGCGTGTAATGAAACGACTCAAACGTAATAGGTTCCATCAAATGGAGCATTGAAGTGTGACCTTTTGTCTTACTCTAAAAGTGTAACGTGTTCGGGATTGCAATCAATTTTGAGTAAACAGGGAGACTGAAAATTTAATGCAGGTGTGACCGAGCTCTAATCAGAGCCAACCTCTCTTGTGCTTTTATTGTTAACGCTTATCCAAAATGTTGAAAGTGAAGACCAATACAGAACCATTCCGTAAGACTATAAGAAGAGCCCAAAGTTTTCTGTGGGATGATAGTGTTATTATCTTCATTAGAACCTGACAGGGAGAGTGTGAGTATTCCGGAGCATGAGTCACTGTATAGTTATTTGGTATTATCAGCATAGTGAGAGGACAGACTCGTGCAGTGTAACTAGTGTAACCAAACTCTGAGTAAGCATGCAGATACACACAGCGGGTGAGTGAGATTTTTATTGTAATAAACTTGTGTTTAAGTCAGTCCTCTGCCACACCAGTCAATCAACTTTTTTCATTCAGTTCCAGGGCCTTCAGACATAAAGCTCTACTGTGACAGAAACCCCCCCACCCCCATTACCTGATGCGCACAGACACACACAACGTGCTCTTTGCTCCTGTTTCTGGGTTAAACTGTGTTGCTACACTTTCAGAGTAGAAAAACATCCACTCTTTTCCCGATATTATCAATCTAAATCAATGTACTGCCAAATAAATTATTTTGTTATTGAAAGCTGGACAGGAGGCTGACTTTACTGGGGCACAGCGCGTAAATACTGGGCCACGTGCCCCAGTAAAAGGGTTCTAGTGACGCCCGTGTTCGGTTCCGTCAGCTGCACACCCAACTTGATTTGTCCGGTAATTGTTTCATATGTGGCTCATGCATGCGGCTAGTGGACAGAAACCATCTAGCTAATAAGGTGGCCCGTTGAAGACAGACGTGAAAATGCACACGTTGCAGGTAGGTACTGAAGCCTTCGGAGTGTATGGAGTTACATGCAACATGCTGCCATATTAGCCTCCCGCCCCCGAACTTCTGAGAAATGGTTGAGGGAACGCGACGGACCTCTCGGCGGGTCTTCATGCTTGGATGAGCACCCGGGTGTCCCTGCCGTTTCAGACCAGACGCCGACGCCGACACGCTTCCTGAAGAACTGTGAGGAGGTGGGGCTCTTCACCGACCTGGACTGCTCCATCGAGCAGGAGTTCTGCAAAGCCCAGGAGGAGGAGGACAGCAAGCAGGTGGGGGAACCGCTCTGTGGCTGTGCAGCCGCGACGTCGGCGGTCACCCGTCAGTGGCTAAGGTTCCGTTGGGGCTCCGCCTCCGCTGCCAAGCGGGTGATGAGTACGCTTTCTGTTGTCTTTTTTTTCCTTTTTTTTTTTTTACTTAGGCAGATGTTGGAGATTCAGCAGTCTGGGTGGAGATATCTGTGAAAGGTTAACAAAAAGGGGTGATAATTTGAGTTTTTTTTCCCCCCATCTAGCGCACTTGGCCTTAAGCTGTAGATATCCTGGGTTTTAAACATGGGGATTAACAGGGATTACATCTAAACATGCTCCTGGCTGCTGACGGAGTCACTCTGATAGGTAGACGGGAGATCGCCTTAGGGCGGGGGAAGCCTCGGCCCCATGGCCATGAGCAGTAAGGGCCCACACACCTGCAACCTGGGCACATGACACCCGTGGGGGCCTGTCCACTACGCCCCCCGGTGTCTGGGATATGTCCCATCGCCGACCCAATCCTCCCCCTCCCCCTTTGCTGAGCTCGTTTACAGGAGGCGAGTCGCGGCAGGCTTTTGGCCGCGTTAAGACTGAAAAAAACAAAGAGCGCTTGGAGAAGTAGCTGCTCCTTACAGAGCATGTCGCTAAGGTGTTCCTACTGTGTAGATGAAACTTTTGGAGGGATAACGGTCATCGGAGTTTGCAGTGTGGCAAAAATGGCATCTATATGTTACTTTATATATAATGTGTAACACACACACACACACACACACACATATATATATGTGTGTGTGTGTGTGTGTGTGTGTGTGTATATATGTGTGTGTATATATATATATGCATATATATATGTATATGTGTATATATATGTATGTATATGTATATGTATGTATGTGTGTGTGTGTATGTTAGAATGGTACTGAAAGAGAAGAGTCTCAAATGATTTGTGATAAGATAACAGAAAAATCACACAAGACCGCCACCGTTCAGCTGTCAGACGTGCATGGCCCAGCAGAAGCAGCAAGTCAACGTCCCAGATCGGTCCCGACATCACCCCCCCCTTAATTTTAAGAGGCTCCAAGCGTGACGTAAGGGAGTGAGTCACTCATTCACCCAAGGAGTCAAACAGCAGGGTGAGCAGAAAGACAGCAGAAAGACTCGGGAATAATGATAGGCTTCGTGCAGAAGTCATGATGTCTGCTAAATGCCAGAATGAAGGTCTTAGGAATATGGAAAAATTACAAGTAGTTCATGTGCACTGAGCATCCACTACGGAAAAACATATTTTACTATAATGAATGTTATGTTTATGATGTAAATAATAGAACGGTATGAATTTGAGATATAAATAAAAGGCAGGAACCATGTAAATATCTGGAAGGTCACTGTCGCCGTTAATATGTGGAAATATCCATAACAGCTGTGACTATTCATTAATTAAAAAATGATATATTTGATGTGTCCTGGTGTGCACTGGGATTCCCTGCCTACAGTGAATAACAGTGAATGAGAATCTCTGTGTGATGCAGATTCGTCGCTGATTTGCACGCTAAGCCTGTTATCTAGCACAAAGTGTTCAATAGAATGAAAGACGATCGACTCCGTCGTGACATTTTGAACCACATACGGATTTATGCCTGCAACTGAGGTTTACGACAGCTTGCTGAAATAATCAAGACCGTATTCGGCTGACTTGAAAAGTATTAGAGTTGGCTGTCATATTTATTAAATATGTTTCATGATCACAAAATGAACTACTTCTGAATAATAAACCAATAATTATGCATCTCAATTGTAATAAGTTATATTCATTTACTACTTGCACATTAGAAAATAAAAATGTAACAATAGAAATAAATTTTCTATTCAAAATTTTTAATACCTAGTGTGTAGAGTAATTGTGGTCATTTTTAAGTCCACATGAGGTAGATGTAGCCTTGAATTTATTAGCAGACCCTCTGCTGGATATTTTTAGCTACTTTAAAGAAACCTGCGATTGATCTTCTACATCTAATGCTTTCCTTTATTAAGTCATTCATATATCAATCAATTGCTGCTCTCCACTTTATAAAATTGCATTCATTACTTATATATTCTTCAGACCATTTTCCAAACATGCTGCCTGATTGCAGAAGTCAAAATGCTAGGGAATGATTTTTATTTTCCCCAATATTCTCCTTCTGGTCTTTGGCTTCCTCCGGATAATCGGCTGAAAACCACATGCTCTGGAGGGGTGCGCCTCTGAAAATCCGGTTGGCCCGTGTCACAGAATGCTTTCTTACCCCCAGAATGCCAGTATTCACAGGTCAAAGCAGACAGGATCCTGGGATTCGTAACACTGTGCCCTGGGCTCTGTCGTTAAACTGGAGCATATGCACTGCAGTTATTTGTGCACTCAAATTTATATGTGCGCTTTCTTCACAAGTCAGAGGATGCGGAAGGCGTGGTCACTGGATGTTTCCCATGTACAGTACTGTGCGAAAGTCTTGGGCGGGCACCGAAAATGTTTAAAGCCTGGGTAGAAAGTGTATATTTGCCCAGAAAACATAAAACACATTTTAACATTAGGAGTTATGCCAACAATTAGCATAATAAAAACTAACAAGAATTTCTTCTGTTCTCCACGAAGTTACTGATAGCTAGTCAGATGGTTAGAAGTACAGCCCTTCGGTTTCCAAACTATTCCATGTATATGTTAAATTTCACCACAAGGTCAATAAATTAATTATAGTAAATTATTTAAATAACAGGATGAGATATTGATTAGCCTAACAAGTTGCACAAGTGGTCCAGTCAAAAAACACACGTGTGTATTGGATGGTTGCTGTAAATACTAGGGTGACTTTAGGAGAGGTTTTGAAATGGCTGAGCTGACACACTCTGACAGACATAATATCATAGTTTTATATCAACATGAAGATCATTTAAACATTTTCTTTGACTGCCTAAGTCTTTTCCATAATACTGTAAGTCTGTGCTAGGTGCTCGTAAGGTCACATCACGTTAGGTAGGTTACAAACAGCCTCTTGAATAAATTCGGGCTCTGAGCACTGTTCCTCACTGGTCTTGAAATCGCATCCTTTTGCGCATAAGTCACCCTAACAAACAAAATGGTCATTTGTGGTGTCAGTTTGACCCCAAATGCATCACTTGTGCCGTTGGCTCTTATTTGATGGCTCCGGTGTGTCTCCGAAAGATAGCCCCGTCCTTCTTCCTCACCCATCTCCTTCATCTTTCCTCCCCACCCATCTCCAGAACATCTCCCTACATGGGTCGACGGGGCAGAATCAGCACCACTCCCGGATGCCGAACCATGACGGCAGCATCGTGATCCAGGCGCTGCCCTCGCCTCAGTCCAGCTCTGTCATTACGCAGGCGCCATCCACCAATCGACCGATAGGGTAAACATCCACCGTCTTTCGTCTTCATATCTTCACCGGTAACCTACTGCCACTACAAGTACAGGCCAATCTTATGGAAGGAAGAGTCTCATGCATCTCTGTGAGGGTTTTTTGTTGTTAGTTGCTGTTCTTTTTCAAAAAGACTTAGATGGTTATTATGGCTAGATTAAGAAATGGAACAAGCAGAAAATGCAGCAGTGGAGCAGAATCTGTGAAAGTACAGTTAATCCTCTTAATGCTTTATTAGATCGGTGATGTTTCCAAGGTTCAGGCAGATACAAAAACAGGCAAGATACATGGTTTCTAACTGGGCAAATTCCATAAGCTTAACATAGCAGCTGAGTATGCCAGATTCAGGGGGCGTCGGTACTGCAGGCTAAGGTGCTGTTTTCAGGCAGGAACGCAGCTCTCCTCAGAGTAACCCTGCCTCATGGGTGCCAATAAATATTGTCTGAAAAGAGAGCTGTGGTATTTTGATGACCTGGAGCTCCAGCGGGGAGTTTGAATGAGTCTTTGGTAGGTGTGCATCAGGGCTCAGTTTTGGGGTCTGTGCCCATTGTCCCCAGATGTT
The DNA here is from genome assembly GCA_026781145.1 of Hippopotamyrus pictus. Lineage (NCBI taxonomy): Eukaryota > Metazoa > Chordata > Actinopteri > Osteoglossiformes > Mormyridae > Hippopotamyrus > Hippopotamyrus pictus. Next base: position 18,718,566 of record JAODLC010000140.1, read on the forward strand.
TGTGAGGAGGCCCGTGAGTTTAGAAGGTGCGAGCAGAGGCAGAGGACTGCACACCAGTGACACAGCAGATGAGTGTCAGAGGCCACGTGTTGTGATTGTAAAGCTTGGGAGCTCACGTGGAAAGACGAGGACAAGGGGAAGGTAATGAGCTCTCCCAAGTCACTGGCTGGTAGGAATCTCACAAGCTTTGCTGGCGGTGACATCAATCCTTACTTTGTGTGAGGTGGGTGGGAGAATCCAGTGGTAGATAAGGAGGTTCCAGGGCTGTGGAGGAGGATTATATACTGTGTTTGGCATCGCTCATACTGCTGTTTACTGTCTTTATGCATATTCCTGCACAAAATGTAGAGGATTAAGATCTAGAAAATAGACGGGACAGTGTCACTGGTGCTAGTTCTCTGCCGTTAAGCTTCCATAAATACGGAGTTCCATGCGCATTCATATTCCTTTTAAATTTGCTATGAATCACTGTAAGGGTTAGTATAATGTATGTTAGTTATCCTCTGGTGTTGACCTCATTAAATCACAGAGTGTCTGTTTGCCTAATGACTCAGTCTGGCGTTGGTGTTCGGGCTGCCGTGCCTATAAATTATAAAGTGGAATATATGACCACGCAGGTCGGCATGTGAATGCCGGGGGCGTGTCCCGTGATGACATCATCATCCACCCTGTCTGCTTTTTAAGGGTGACTCCCATATCGCCATTTTTCACCTCTCAGTGCCATAACTGATTCTGAAGGCTTCTTGGCTGCCAGACAGTCACAATTCTACTTCATCTATCCATCTTCTATCTACTTGTCCTGGTCAGGGTGGCCTGGAGCTTATCCTAGGCAGCAAATGGGCACAAGGCTAGGGTAGACTCTGGATGGGATGCCAGTCAGTCACAGGGCATAGAGATCCAACGGGCAATTTAGAAATACCATTAAACCTAGCGGCAAGTCTTTGGACTGTGGTTGCAAACCCAGAAGATGCACTGCACTGTCAAGGAAAGGAAGAGTTGCAGCGATGGTCTTCGAAACGACAGGAAGCCTGCTGTAGAGACGATGTTGTGCGCCTCTGTGCTCTGGCGTGTGCCCGGGTGCATGAAGGCGGAACACTGCAACGTCAGGGCGGATGTGTGAATGAGGTGCCTCAGTGGGTACTACTGTGGCCTCACATGTCCAGGGGTAGGGCTGTCATTCCTCAGGTCTCCTCTGGGTTTAACTCTGGTAGTCCACAGTGCCTCAGTGTCTCGAAATCGCCCTTACCATGTGCGTATTTGTCTATATGTGACCTACTGTGGACTGGCATCCCATCCATTATGTTCCCCTGCCTTGTGTCTTCTGCTTCCTGCAACTTGGTCCAGTCTCGGTGCGACACAGTGCTGGATAAGCAGCTAAAAGTTGGACGGATGGACGTTCTATGATTTTAGCGAAATGAGAAAAGGGAAATGATGTTTCTATCAAATAGGCAGAGCTGTTAATTTACCTAAGAGATTTGTGAAATGTCGTAGAATGAAAGTGTCCTCATAAACAGGGGTGCCGCTCCGAGCTCTTTCCTGTTAATGGTGCGTCCCGTTGCACTCCTGCTCAGACTGACTGGTCGCTGCCTTCGCCCTGCAAGACTGGAGCTGCATGAACAGGACCGTGACGGCCTGTTTCCCACATGGGTGAATTAGACGTCTTCTGAATTTTACATGAGATGCCCATCAGTGGCTCTGACTGATAATCCAGCAGGGCCTTTAATCTGGATGGGGATGAAATTTCACACACACACACACACACACGCACACACACACAGACACACACACACAGACACACACAGACACAGACACACACACACACACACACCCTGCAGGGCCTCCCAGACAAGCTGCAATCAGTTCGTCTCAGGGAGTCTCAATCGCTCCTGATAGCATAACGCACTTGACACCTCATGGTCTCGCATGTCTCCATGTTTGCTCACCTCGGCACCTCGTGAAAGCGACGTGCTGCCCACACCCCCTTCTTATTCGAGTCACACATGCACACAGCTGCAAAACCCAAAGTATGCAGCATAAACCAAGTGTGAGGCGCTCCTGTTTGTGGCTGTGGTTGTCAGAACCAGATCGAGTTTGGCAGGTAACTCTGAGCAGTATATCCTTTGCGTGAATCTCTCAGAGGTGCGTGCCGGTGTATACAAGCGCGAGACGCACACCGGTCGTGAGCTCTGGTACAGAAAAGAGTCTCTTTAGTGTTATTAACAGTCAGAATCTTAATCCCTGATGTTTCCCCTGAGTGCAAACCTGGCATCCGTTCAGAGTGTCTGGGACATGAGAAAAAGAGCTGCACTATTAATACTAAATATAAATATCCGTCCCTCATATAGATATCATAAAGAATAATCGCCCTGGAACATGTACAATCATAATACAGACAAAATTCATTTTTCAGTTTCTGTTCAGAGTTAATGTATTGGTGTTCTCTGCAAGGATCCAAGATGTATAGTCATTAAAAAAAAATTTGATGCACTGTCCTGTGCAAGGGCATAGGAGGGAGTTTGATGTTGGCGGGGGGCACAACATAATTTAAATGCCAAGGTTTGTTTCTTTTTGTGGTGGGGGGGCAAATGAGGCCAAATTAAATATTGGGAGGTGCACACTCTTGTTCCTATACCACTGGTCCCGTACTTGTTTCGCCCAAAAAGCACGTCTCTGCTGTGCGTGCCTGGCGTTGAGCACCTCCTCTCGGAGCACTGCGGCGTTGAGGGCCTCCTCTCGGAGCACTGCGGCGTTGAGCGCCTCCTCTCGGAGCACTGCGGCGGGCTGCTGTTATTGGGCTGCCATTCGGTGCCATTTAGTGTCAGTCCGGGTGGTAAACTGTTTTGCGAATGCTGAGGTATTCTGACATAAATATTAGGAGGAAAAGCTCTTACGACTTGGCGTTTGCTTTGTGTGGTAGAGCTTTGAAAACGGCTAAGCTTCGGGACCCCGGTCACTCTGCCTGCGCTCTTGGGGACAAACACGGAAAGGAATTTGATTTTCTTTATTGTCCTAAAGTCATTGTGCCAAGGCCACTGCTAGTATTGTGGGAGTACCCCTATGTTTAGGGGGGGCAGGAGTTCGGGGCTGTTTTGGTCCCTGCCGAAGACGAAATCAAATGTGCGCTCTTGCATTGTCCAGTTAGGACATTAGTCTTTGTTTAGTTCAGTAGAGCGAGGAGGGTGGTGGACCTCTTTGCCGATTTGGGGGGGATTCTCCTGCCGGCTGTTGGTTGGGTATTTTCGGCCGCTGTGTGTTTTGTGTGCATGTTGAGGAGCGGGGGTCATGGAGACGGACGGCCGCGTTCCCAGCACCTCACCGGTGGCGACACTTTTCCCGCTCATGGGCAGGAAGGCGCTTCCTGAAAAAACACAGGGCTTCATCCTCGCGGGGACTTGGGGCAGCGAGGGCAGCATGAGGCCTGCCAGCGTTTACCATGTGATGAAGACCTTTCCTACTTTAAACACCAATTGTGTCAAAACGGGCGGAGGAAACTATGATTACACACTGTAAGCTTATGTGGGACAGAAGCTCCGCCTTGGGTTTAACGGTGGGTGAGCTTGGGTTGGGGGACAGGTGCTTAATGATCCAGTCACTATTTGAGTAGGGGGGCAAGTTGATGGAGACATGACTGGGGAGATTTTGGTGGGTGGGGGTTGTCCAGATATTGAGCCAGAGTGTAGGGTGAACCCTCTTTCAGGTCGTTTTTGAAGGCTGAGAGGAGATCGGGTGGGTGGGGTGGGGGAAAGCGGAGATGGGGAGCTAGTGAGCTTACAAGGAGGGCGAGTCGAAATTTCTGGGGAGACGCGTGTCCAGGATGAAGGAGGGATGAAGGATAAGTGCCATTAGCAGAGAAAGCAGGCAGATAATCCTCATGAGCAGGAAAGCCGGGGTCCCCGATCCGAGATGCGCTGCTTCTCACAGGAAGCCGTGCGGGCCGGCTGTCCTGCCCGTCGCATGCCGCTCCCCCCCCAGGAACTTCCTACCCGCAGACGACACTTGCACTGCCCCCACGCCCCTGTGTGATCGTGGGCATGTTCTGAAATAGCTGACCTGCGCCTACACCTCACCCCACGCGGCTCACACTCTGGGGCACCGGGGTGTGGAAACTGCAGTAAAATGCAGATCATAGGCCGTGAGTATCAGGGCATCGTGCAGTTTTACTTAGAACAGAAATTCTGGACGCAGCCAAATCACAAAAATGTCGTAACAAACAGAACGTGTCATTCTGTAAAATATCAATTAGCCTTAATGGTTATTGCTCAGAAACTATAGATAGAGGCAAATAGGTTGTTCTCAGTGTTGTTTCCCTTCATTTGGTGCTCTGTGGGACCAGGTTATATTTGTTCGGTGAGAGCTGCCTCTTGTGGATTACGTTTGTTTGGTGTGAGGTGCATCTCATGGATTACGTTTGTTTGGTGTGAGGTGCATCTTGCGGATTACGTTTGTTTGGTGTGAGGTGCATCTTGCGGATTACGTTTGTTTGGTGTGAGGTGCATCTCACGGGTTATGTTTGTTCGGTGTAAGGTGCATCCTATGGATTATGTTTGTTTTTTCGTTCTGAGGTGCAGGGGAGCCCCCTCGATGGAGTTCTGGATCTGGGATGGACTTCATGCTCTTCCCAGCCCCCATTTCAGTGTAACGAGCTTCATGAAATGCTCCCCGACTGGGCCAGCATGAGGATCGGGTGTCTTCCATACTAATCGATCATTTAATTTATTCATGAGGCCTCAATCCCAGTGAGGGGGAACTCTGGAGGGAGTGGGCAGAGAAGTGTGTGTGTGTGGATTATATTTAAATTACATTGTGGGGACCAAATGATCCCCACAATGTCATAACCTATTTTGACGTTGTGGGGACCATTTTTTCAAGTCCCCAGAAAGATCTGTGAATGCAATCAAAAACCTAAAAGTGCCAAAAGTCTCATATTTTGTTTGGTTACTTATGGCTACGGTTAGGGCTGGGTAGGGGTTAAGGTCTTCATGTTGGGATTAGAGTTTTGCCCATAGAAATGAATGGAAAGTCCCCACAACGATATACAAACCTGCGTGTGTGTGTGTGTGTGTGTGTGTGTGTGTGTGCGCGTGTGTGCGTGTGTGTGTGTGTGTGTGTGTTTGTGTGTGTGTGTGTGTGCGCGTGTGCGTGTTTGTGTGTGTGTGTGTTTGTGTGTGTGTGTGTGCGTGTGCGTGTTTGTGTGTGTGCGCGCGCATGCACGCGCCAGTGGCAGCGTTGGACTGAGGACAGCATGCGCACCCCCCTGACTTGAGTACTGTGCTAGTAAATGTGGATCGCAGGTGAGCGAGAGTGTTGATGAATGGCATGAGTCTTACACGGTGACCATGTGACTGTGTGACTCATCAGAGTTGCTGCTGGCTGGGGCGACGGAGGAATTGGGAAGTGTGAGGAAACTGGGGGGCCTGTAGTAGTTCTCCCCTGCCCCCCCCGAGGCGGTCCATATTTTTGTTCAGTTTCACCACCTGCACACCTGATTTTACTTGTCAGCTAATTATAAAGCCCTTGATTACCTCCCTCTGCCACGCAGGTGGTGGACTGGAACCAAAATGTGGAGTGGCTTTGGTGGTGGGGGGGGGGGGGTGTGCTGATGGCTGGGTTCAGAACCAGTGTGATTTTGATTGCTCCCCAGTGTTTACAAAAGGGCTCATAGGCTTGGAATCAATTAGGGCTGGCTTTCTACATGTTCGTTTATCCACTAGTCCAGCGGAGGCCTGTGGTTTGTGAAACTGGTCGTCTTCTGGACAGAGTGGCGTCAAAAACCCAGGGGAAGTAGGGAGAAACGATTCATAATGTCACGGAAATCACTATCTTGCTACGGAAAGGGATCCCACGTTTGGCTCTGCCCCGTGCTGAATTGTGAGCACCTGTCATTGCCTTGAATGTCAAGGAACATGTAACAATTAGCCTGTCGAGTGCATGAGGTCAACTGGTAATGCAGGGGACAAGGAAGGATACTGAGTCTGTATTGGCTGAGCCTTAAAAGTTCCAGGAACGAGGGTAAAAAGCACTGTGCAGCAGAATCACCGATCTCTCTTATCTCACGTAAATGTTTTGAGGGTTCCCATGCTGCAGATATCCTTTGTGTATGAGAAACACATGGTTGATGAAAAAGACACATTCCGAGGGTCTCTCCCAGGCATAGTTGTGTTGGGGAGTGTTCCTGTTGCACCCCCCCCCCCAAAGTCTGTTGGAATGGAGAATTCCAGCAGCCTCTGGCCCCTCTGGTAGAGTGGAATGTTCCACTACGCTGTCAGACTCCTTGTAATGCCATGACCCACTGATTGCTCTGGTGTCAGGGCTGCAAAGCGCTCGAGGAAGTTCACAGCTGATGCTTCTTATTTGCTTGCCAGATGCTGGAAGGAAGTGTGTATCTACCACAATATATCTGTGTCATTACATTGAGGAGACATACTGCAGAGATGCAGGGCTATCGGTGAGAAAGATAAAGATCTATCATTGTGAAGAACGGAATGTCTGTTGCCTGATGCTTTCACCTCCAAAGAGTAAAAGAAAGTTATCAGTGTGGTTAGCTTTGATGTTTCAGCTCTTCCTACTAGCATGAAATCCACTGTTTTAATATATTTTCATTCAGGTACCTGTGGACTATTTCAGAAAGGGTTATGTATTAAATTATCCTTAAACTGTATGCATGAGTATGTGCAGTTTAATGATTTTAGGATGGGATGCCTCACCAAGCATAAATCTCCAAAGAAACTGCTGGTTCCTGGTCTATCTGCCCAACTTGTCAGAGTCACTCGTTCAGAATCATAACACAAATGATCTTTACGGTGATGTGTAGCGCGAGCTTGACAGCACGGGTTCTGCATTGGACCTCTTGCTGTTCATGTCCTCCTACATTTGGTCAGTCTCCAGTCTGTGGGCTCTGGCGTGGAGAATATTTGCAAGCTATCGGCAACGAATGGGGAAGAGGGAAAAAAAAAATATGGCAAAAGGGGGAACGGACTAGAAGCTTCCAAATGATCCTCAGCGGGGGGACGTGGAGCATGGCAGCCAAAGCGAAGGGGTAGTGGGCAGTTTGAGCTATTTGTGGGCCTGGATGGTGTGGAGGCGTGGGGTGGAGCTGTTGGTGGCTCAGTTCCTATTTCCAGAGTCAAGAGAATTAGTGATCAGATAAGCTGGATTCACGCTCCCACAACATGAAGCTTTGCAAGAATGCAGCAAGAATATGTGTCTGTCGAGCATGTGCCGGGCCTGAGCAAACCACACGCGCCAAAAGTGTGTGTGGGTGGGGGCAATTCAATACCTTCTCCTTTTTTTCTATATATGAATTTCATGTTGCAAATACATACATAGTTTTCACACCTCTGAAAAACACAATTTGAAGGAAGTTAAAACCTAAATAACAAGCATCGTGTGTTTACTGACATGCTGCGGATGTTGTGCCGGTGGTCTTTTATGTTTGAAACGTTTTTTTCTTTTAAATGCAGAATGCATTCGCCTGTTGTCCCAGCGAGTTTTAATTTCATAATGGAGTTTATTTTGCATCGGTAAGAAGGTTCTGGAGCTGCTCGTGAATGCTGAGCCTCTGGGATGTGGATTCTGTCTGAGGAGTAAAAGTTTAATGAGGATGGAAAGAGAGCGCTTGCTGTGTGTCACCCTTTGGGTCACCGGGGAGACTGGAGCGCAGGGAGATGATGGTAGGATACTTAGTGGTGGATCCTGTTCGTGTGAGGGAGACCATTGGCCAAGCCCAATGGCGCTAACACGGCATAAGCACCTGCCAGGTCTGGGCTCTAGGGGGCGTTGGCGCGCCTGGGGATTGGAGGGGTGACCCTGCCTGGCCAGCACCGAGCTCCGCAGAAAGTCAACACGGGACTACATCTGAGCTGAATTAGGATGAGCTCATTGTGTACTGCAGCACGTTTAATAGTGCGTTTGGAGAGGAACGCCCAGGCTCCGTTCCCTCTCATTCCAGCGCCTCTGTGTCATCTGTGCCTGGGGCCACCACATATGCAGGCTGCGGCACATCAGGGAGAGAGGGGATCTGCCCTGGGGGGGGTGGGGGTGAAGGCTGGGGCCTCTCCTGGAAGATGGCGGGGTCTGTACGGGGAGATGGGGGAGAAGGACGGGGGTCTGTACGGGGTGGGGAATGGGGTCTAGGGGGATCTATAAAGGTGGAGGAAAGAAGGACATTTAAGAAGTGTGTGAACAGGGCATAAAGAAAGCAAGGGCGTAGATTTGGGTGTAGACATTAAGGGCGTAGATTTGGGTGTAGACATTAAGGGCGTAGATTTGGGTGTAGACATTAAGGGCATGTCCCTGTCAGTATCATGGATGCCGTGTGTTTAGGTGGGGTTGGGGGGGTTTGCAGCTGATTTAGTCCCTACCAATGTGGAAACCAAACCTACACTTTGAAAGATAAAAAGGATCTCTGAATCCCTGGATAAGAGTCACTTGTGATGGTATATCCCTAGGTCTGCATTCCTGTTGTGTGGTCCGTTATGCTGTCGGGAATACTGCAGTTCTCATGGGCTGGTCAACCTGAGTGTCTGGCTTGCTTATAGAACAATAGCCGTGCGATGAGTATATCTCCGCATCAGAGCCCTCAGCATCCCTAAGAACGCTGCAAAGGCCCGACTTTTCCGGCCCCTCGTGTGCCGAACCCTCTTATACCCCGAAATTAAGGTTAACATTGACTTTCTTGATCCCAGGGGGGAATTCTGCTGTATACGATAGAAGGAGCGTAATGCACATACGAAAATACGTAGAGTGTGGAGACAGCAGACACAGTGCAAACATGCTGCGTCAAATCAAAAACGTACACAGAACACTAATAGAACATCCTGAAAACAGAATATTGTAATATTCCAGAAATAACTGTAGAGATGATAGCGATAACAAGAATAATAATAATTATTATAATTATTTTTGTTGTTATAATAGTAATAATGATGATATAAATCAGTGATGGTGATATAGATAGCAGATAGCTCTGGATTTGTGTTTTTACAGAGATGGGTCACTTCCGGACATGTTATGGTTGGGGGGGGAGTGGCACATCGAGAGGAGGTGCTGTGGTGTCTGATGGCATCAGGCAGGAATGACCCCAGTATCTTTTTTTCAGCACGGCGTAGTGGAATGAGCCGGTGGCTGAATTTGCTCCAGGATAGCACCCCCTGAAGTGGATGGGCGGAACTGTCCAATTTTGCCAACATTCTCTTCTCCGCTACTATTTACTGTCCTGCCCCAAGTGCAGCGATACCCCTGAACCTCGGGTCCGATCCCTGGTCCGCTAATAAAAGTCAGCCTCTGTCGTTAGCCATTAGGCTTGATTTATTTGATCGGATTCTGACTGTTTCCTCAGCCCGAGCTCCGTGGCGCTTTCCTCCCGCATGTGATTAAAGGCAGTAAATCACTGACACGTCCTGCTCAGTGTTTACTCCGAGCGCCAGGCAGCTGCAAGCCCCCTCTGGCCGCTGTTTCTCTCAGTGTTTGCCCCCGTCGCCACGGCGACCGTGCCGTCGCGGCTCTGTGCATCTGGAACTTGGCCCTCGGCTGTTTTGGTTACAATCGAAAGCTTTTTTTTCTCTCTCTCTCTCTCTCTCTCTCTCTCGCTCTCTCTCAATCGCTGTATCTAGCAGGGTTAGCGGTGACTTCACTAGCGTGCGCGGCGAGGCTGGAGTTGTCGGATGAGGGAAAGGGGTGGAGGGGCAGGCCAAGCCAGGCCGGGCGGGCGGGGAGGGGGAGGGGGGGGGAAGCGAGCCAAGAAGATTACATCAGCGCTGGAGCGGGTTCAGAAGGGAAGGATGTGAGTCAGTGGTGCGGCTAAGCCTGGCTCTCTCTCCTCCCTCCGCCTGGGCAGCGGCCAGCACGCCTGAGTTTGAGTCACACAGAGAGCGAGTCGGGATTTAGGACCCGGGATCGTGCGCATGCTGTCTGCGTGAGTGCGGGCACGGCTGCGCGGCGATCTGGCTCTGGCAGGAAGAGAAGGCAGCGCGACACGGCCAGCTCTACCGACAGGACGGGACGGGGGGGGGGACGGGGATGGCTTTTTTCTTTTATTTATTCTTTTAAATTTCACATCGCAGGACTGGGTCTTGGTCCACTTTGGGAGAAAGAAGGGAGCGAGAAAGGGAATGAAGGGAATGGGACGGAGAAAAGGAGGAGAGATGGGAGGGAGGGCGGGTGCCAATGGGGGAGTGGTGATGTCATGCCGAAGCCGCGAGGTGCAGGGTAATGTGAGAGCACAGGGTCAGGACTGCGCCGCATTCACCTGCCCCCTGGGGGGGCCGGCGAGCGCTGATCGCCAGGCCCATGGCCGCATGAGCGCACGTGCTCTACAGGCCGCGATCGCTTCAGCCAGTGCACACGCAGACTGCGTGGCGGGTTTTATTTTCGCCCCGTTCGATCCGCGCTCAGAAAAGGGCACTTGTTTCCCGCGCCGGTCCTTCTGGACGCCTCGCGCTGTTGGTTTTTCCGTCGATGGGCCGTCGGCTGCAGGTGAGCGGCTCTGACGGCCAGGGAACCTGCATGCCTTCAAAGGCCTCTTTCTTCTTGCACAGCTGGAGCCCCGGCCCTAATTAACTCGCCTTCCTGCCCTCCACACATTAATACGCTTTTCTATTGGACAGCTGTCAAGAGGCTTTTTATTTTTCCTTTTTTTCTTTCTTTACAGCCAGCGGTGTGTTTCAGAGACACGCCACTTCTCCAGAGCCAGACTTGCTCTTTATGTTGATCCAGCACCTCCAGACTCTGAGAGCTCGTCAAATTTCGGACCTCGCTGGGCACTGGGGAAAGAGCGCTGCGGAGGGATGTCGAGTGCCGGGGGTCACTGGCGGGTGGGGGGGGGCCACTGTCATTGAAGAGTGCAATGCTGAATGCTAGCAGTTCAAACTTCTCGCACGCTGAAGTCTAAACACGAATATGGCCAAGGCAGAGAGCGGTGCACACAGAGGAGCTGTGAGAGGAGGGCACTGCTCTGGTGATGTTGCCATGACCCCATTATTTTCCATTTCTATGAAAAAAAAAACATCATTTCTTATTTCAGAGGCAAGTGGTGGAAAGCCTAAAGATGATCAGGCACACTGTGGCCAACCCGAACAGCTGTGGGGCTTCTGGCGTGCGACCTGTCACAGTCTCAGCAGAATGGTGCTTTTCGGTTCTGCGTGCATGTGTGCGTGCGTGCGTGCTGGTGTGGCACAAGCTCCCAACATGTGATCACGCTGAATCGGGCAGGAAAGGTGTCCAAAGGATGTCAGGGCTGAGCTGAGGGCCGTGGCGTAAATGTTGTCCAGCCCGGAATCGTACGATTATTTGTGCAGCAGGATGAGAGCCAGGCTGCCAGCCCCCCCCCCCCCCAAGCCGCCCCCGTATCCCAGGATTTTCTCCTCAACTTCGGTCGCCTGCAGCGTTTCGCGGCCAGATAGTTTGGATCGACCTCATCAATCGAGTCACACGCAGAGATTAGGGGGAGATCAGCGGGGATATCTGTCTTGCGTATGTGAATTCAAACACCCTCATTCTCCTGCAGTCAACATGAGACACTCTGGGGCAAATCATTCTGGGATTGCTAAGTTTCTATCTATCTATCTGTCTATCTGTATCTATCTCTATATCACTCTCTGTCTGTCTGTTTGTATCATATCACAGTTTTGAGTCATGGACTACATTATTTTGCTTTCCATTTATTACTGAGAGAACTTAAAGAACACGCATAGCAGGAACTTTGAACATGCCCGGTTTACGTGAATGCAGACTTGCTTCGTCTGTATCTTTTCACCACTTCATACGGACGTTCATAGAGGACATCCATCATTGGACATCCATCATTGTCTTTTTCTGTCTTTCTGACTTATTTTTCTCATGATCTCAGCGTAGCCAAAGTTTTCTTGAGATCACAAGTTATTTTATTGAGATCATAGAATAAAAAAAAAGTCAGGAAAACCATTCAAACAGCCATTGGGAAGCTGGTGGTGCTAAGAATGCCAAGGCAGATGCCAAGGCCGATGCTATCAAATTCGCACTATTTTTTTATTGCATCCTCACTGAAAATCTATACTTACCCCCCATGTGCTTCACATAAGGGGGGAATTATCCCCCATTGTGAGAAAGGAATTTCAGGCTCTGAATGCATGTCCTCTGTGGCAATGAGATTTATCACTTTTAAAAGCAGAAGTGTATTTCACACTATTATGGTTAAACTTTGCAGTTAATCCATGATTCAGTTGCACGCTGAACCATTGGGGAGCCTGTACAGATCATGGATCAACTACGATCTGTTATACCACTTCTATCTATCCATCTATCTAATCATGTCTGTCTGTCTGTCTGTCTGTCTGTCTTTTCGTTTGTGTGTGTTACTGGGGGGTTCATCCTTCTTACGGGAGTTTGAGGACCAGTCAAAAGGCTGAGCAGATGTGGAGGGTGAACCATCTCAGAAGATAACTAGTCTTGGGGGAGACGTCAGCACACAGCTCGGGGGGGGGGGGCTTCAGCACATGGCCTCCCGAGGCCCCCGGTGCTCTGTCCACTTCCCCATCGGGCTGTCATGACGCTCCTTTGCCACTCCGTGGCGTCAGCAGCCGCTGCTGATGTCACACACATCCAGACGGGAACCCGAAGGCCTCTAATTTAGCGTCGAGCTGGAGAGTCTGCGGCCGAGCCGGGATCCCAGCGCACGGCCCCCGCCAGCAGGACCCGAGTGCTCTGGCATGTTAATCGGCGTGTCTGTCACCCTCGCAGGCCCGTGCCGAACTCGCTGTCGTCGCTGCTGCACGTGAGGAACAGACCGCGCCAGCCGCTGCCCGCCTCCATGGCCGGGACATTGCCGGACCCCACCATGCCAGGCTCCTCTGCAGTCCTCATGCCTGTAAGTACCCCCCCCCAATGGCCAACCTTATGCAGGTATTTCTGATTCTGGTCAACCACAGCTCCCCCATTTTGCTGTTTACCTTTGATTCCTGTTTTGTCACTGCCCACCCTACCCCCCCCCCCATACTTCCCCTTATTAACACGCACACAAAGCCTGTAGTGTTCAGGGGCGCCGCTTTCTGCTCCTCTGAAGTACACTTGTACACTTAAAGCAAAACCTCTTGTTCTTATCCGAGGCCCCATAAGGTGGACAGTGTGGGTCTGTGAGCCGGGACGAGCCCCCGGTGAAGAAAGGCCCCACCCTTCAGCATTTAATGGCATCACACATCATGCAGTGCCAGACGACCTGTGTTTTTTTTTTTTTCTTTTTTTTGCTGGCATGTTCAGTCTCAGTCAAATCATGGGGCTGTCTGTGTTCAGTCTCAGTCAAATCGTGGGGCTGTCTGTGTTCCCAAGGTGACTGACAGCGGTGGGTTCCAGTGGTATCTTCACACTTAACACAAATCCCCCCCCCCCCAGTATCGTGGACCCCAGTTTCTCTGTGGACGGGGCCTGATATGTCTAACGGCTCCCAGCCAGGCGCTGGGGCATGGTGGCCCCCAGCCTGTGTGATGGAAACTAACGCTACACTACCTTGCTCTGGTCTCCATGGCCTCAGAGCCACACAAACTCTGGCAGGTTTCAGTCAGGGAATATTTTTGCACCTGTTAGATTTGCCCTACAGCTTTCTCACGCCATGGCTACATGCGGGTTCCACCAGCCACCGAGCGAGCGCCTCCGGAACACGCGGGCGGCTGCGGTGCTGCTCGCGGCCCCCACCAGCCGCGGTTATTATTAGGCCACTGGAGATGTATTCTGGCTGCGGGTGTCTTCCTGTGTTAGTTTCTCTTTGACTCACCATTTAAACTGCTGAGAACCATATCATGCGGGGAAGCCGCAGGGATGATGTGTGAAGTCGAGGTCATGGAAACGGAGAGGAGGCCCCCTTTGCGCCAAACTGCGTAATTACAGACAGGCCCCCACACCCCACTGAGGGCGCCTTTGTGTCAGGAGGTGTGGACTTTGCCGGTTCGCGTGCTGATCGCCCCTGTGTCTCACCTTGACCGCTTCAGATGGAGAGACAGATGTCCATGAGCTCCAGCATGATGGCGATGCAAGGCCCCGCCCACAACAACTCTTGCTCCTCCCCCCACGTCCCCGGCATCCACTCAGAGGCCAAGATGGTGAGTCGTGGAGCTTGCTGACTCATGGACACGCACACGCCTGCTGGACTCCCCCTTACTGGAGCCCGTCCCGCCGTGGGGTTTTCATCGCTTGGTACTGAATCGAAGCCAGGTCTGGATGGGGGGCGGGGGGGGGATAAAGGGGCCGTTATGTGGCAGGCGGGGGCTGTCCCGTAGAGACCCTGATGTGTATCTTAATGTACAGAACGTGCTCCCTGGGCCCTGCGACTTGTTCACACTTGTCCGGCGCGAGCTGGAACGAGCGTCTGATTACCTCATCCCGATGGGGCAGGGCGGGTGGGGC
>JAODLC010000140.1:18741644-18753168 GCA_026781145.1 Hippopotamyrus pictus
GGGGGGGCGAGATGGGAAAGACTGGTGAGAAAGAGCATAAGCAGGAGAGCGAGCGACCATGAGCTAAGCCACTCACACCCTTACTGCTTTACTTACACGCGGAATGTTAACAAGATCAATGCATAATAAGATTGTTTTAGGTGTTTGGTTTGAGGGAAAAAAAGTCTTCTGGGGCTGGAAGGCAGCGGATATGTTATGGCAGTTACAGTTAATCAGTAAAATAATGCTTATTAACCGTAGCTGTAGTAATGTGAGAGGTGCTACTAATACCAGATATCTGCAGTCTATCGGTGCCCTTATTAATCTGATGCGGGTTTCTAAGTGAGTATCCTGTTAGCAAAATTATTTTACAAGAAGTGAAGGACGAGTCCAGTAACACCCAAACTCTACATCTCTAAATCTGGAGCTGATTCACATGATTCAGAAGCTGATTGGCCCAGCACCATTACAGACCCTTCCTTATTGGCCGAGCACCATTACAGACCCTTCCTTATTGGCCGAGCACCATTACAGACCCTTCCTCATTGGCTGCATCAGCCACAGGGAGCCACTGCAGTCCCTCCCAGACAAGCCAAAGCCCATTTTCCACCCAGAACAGCCCCAACAGGAAATGTCTGGATGCCCTGCTGACAGGTTGGGGGGCACTGCCCACACCCCCGAGCTCTGTCCAGTAGGTGGAGCCAGGACCTGTTGCCTCATTGCGCCTCGAGGCTAATTGACCCCCCCCCACCCACCCCTTAAAAACAACAAAACTTCAGAGGAATGGAAATGACTGTATGGAACCAAATGTCTCAGTTTTATATCAATTTCTGAAGTTTCTGTTTCTCTTTAAACTGCATTATTTAATACTTGCAAATTGTACACAAAATTACAATAGACCATTGAGTATTGCACTTAGCTGAAGACTAACTGAGATTGTATCCCAGTAACATCTTACATCTAAGGAGCTTTTAGTGCCCATTCAGGTAATATTGTTGGATAATTTGTAATAAAATAAATTAACCTGCGAAACATAACCATGCTTCATTATGCATAATCCATCTATCTCGCGCAATAGGTTATCCACGGGAGGGTCACGCTGTCCCAGTAAGCAAGGGGACACAAAAGTAGGGACGCCAGTCCCATCTCAGATAGACATTCACACATTTTGTGTAAAATGTCTCCTTAAAAGTCAGTGATCAGTATCAGGTGCATGAGCTTAGAGGTTTGCATTTATCTGATGCTTTTACCCAAACTGAACGCAGTAAAAGGAAGCGTTATGTAAGATCTGTGTGTTTCTTTGGATTTGAACCCACGACCTTTGCATCATTAGTATAGCACTCTACTTATTGAGCTACAGGAGTCGTATGGATGAAGCTCGTGGAGCCATGGGGAAGTCATCCTTAAACCTCTAGCGGTCTCCGCAGCTCGCTGAAGTGCGTGTAGACGCGTTTATTCAGCATGACCGCTCCCGCTGGGCAGTGTCCTCTGTGGCTGGGGCCGCTGGCCCCCGTGCTGGCACTTCCTTATGTTTGCTGACGATCGTGTTTGTTTTCTCTGTGGCGACCGCAGGTGACACGAAAGCCGGCCCGGACTGGCGCAGCAGGAGCTCCGAAAACAGGCGCACCTCGTGTCGGGCCGCGTAGCTCGTTTGATGGGCCGGGAGCGCTCGTTAAGTAGACCACACAGTTAAGCAAACGAAACGGGCCGTAGTGTCAACACAGCCTGCCTCCGGTACAGAGCCGGCCAGGTGCAGGAGGCCGTCCAAACCCCAACCGGAGTCACTTAGCCTGGGCATGACTCCAGTCCGGCCCGGCCCGGCCCGGGGAGGGCCAGACAGGAAGGTGCCGAGTTGTGGCGGCGGCCGGAGCCCTTGAACCCTGGTCTTTTTATCTAGTCGTTCTCTGTGAAGCGTGGGAACGTCCGTCCGTCCTCCGCGGCGGACATCCTGGCTCCAGGGTCAGATGGACCGGCTGAGCCGTTTGCCAAGAAGGTGGGCAGGCTCTTCCTCATTTGGGATAAAGATGGCCTCCCCTTTCCCTCTCCCTCCCCCCCACAGAGGCTGAAAGCCACCCTGACACACCACCCGGACCCCATCGCCAACGGCAACATGAACGCCATGGGTCACATGATGGAGATGATGTCATCACAGCAGCAGGAGGCGGCCGGCCACCATCACCACCTGCACTCGCACCCGCACCAACACCTGGCAGCCCCACCCCACGCCTACCACCACCACCCGCATCACCAGCACGGCCACGCCCAGCAGCCGCACGCCCACCACCATGCACCCCCACCCCACCTTCACCCAGGTCACCACCAGAGCTCTCCACATGGCCCGCTCCACTCCGGGGTGCCCTCACAGGTATGTGCTGACCCCCCTGCAGATCTGGTTTAGCTGGGTGAACTGGGCCTCGAAACCCACGGTAGCTGAGATCATTGGGCGTCACTTCCAGGTTTATCCCAATAGACTAGCCGATTGGAGGCAAGTTCTACCAGACAGTAACTGTTAGCTCATGGCACTTGGCCCCTCTCTTCTACACGTTGGAGTCTTGTTCTACAATTGAGGTTGACACTTGTGGGTCTTGTTTTGATTGGGCGTGTGTGTTTTCGTCAGCCCACACCTACTACGGTCTCGACTCGTGAGATTTTCCACGTGTTTTTTTTTTGTTTTTGCTGGAATGTACAGCAGCAATAAGGCTGAGACAGAACTGTCTGAAAAGACCAGTGGTCACCATCAAGACTGTTCAAGATCGCAGTCAGAACTATATTCAATACCATATTCAAGATTGTATTAAAGACTGTATTCATGATTCAAGACAGTATTCAAAACCATAATAAAGGATATATTCAAGATTATACTCAAGACTGTAATCAAGACCATATTCAAGACTGTAGGGAAGACTGAATTCTACACCAAAACCATTTGATTACAAGACTGATACTCAAGCAGAGACACTGTTATGTCTCACAGATATTTATACATACTGCCACGCTGCACATGAACAGCCTATAAATATTATCTGACCAAATACATATAAAGGCCTATAATAAGGCCTGAAGACCAAGTCAACGTCTAGAACCTGATCCTGTAACTCAAGGATGCAGCGTCTGTTGGCAGCAGGTCAGTGGGAACCATCAAAGCTGCGCCGCGTTCCCCAGCCCTCTGAAACGGGGCTGAACCATAAACATGACATTTACCGTTTTCTTAAGTGTTGCCAGTATTAAGTTTTTACGTCGCCGTGTTTTTTTTTTTTTAAAACGTGCTCCCCCTCCTTAGGGGCCTGTTTCCACGCACCTGAGCGGGGGCTGGAAAGCGCCGTCCTGACACCTCCTTAATAAGCCGGGGACGCCAGTAAATCAGGCGGCTTTTGAGCTGCGCCACTGCCGAGTTAGGCCTCCTCTGTGGGCGTGTTGTTTTTAAGGCTCCTTCCAGACGGGGAAGTGTCGCAGTGGGGCCCGATGCCGGGCCGCGCCGTCCAGATGACTGCCGGCCGAATGGGGGAGGGGCGCAGCGGAGGACGCAGACATCTGATTGGCTGCCGGCCAGGGGCGACCCGGGTGCCAGTGCGGTTGCGGGTGGGGCGGGGGCCTAGCGGTTGGCCGTCGCGGTGGCTTTTGATGGTGGCGCGCGTCTGAACCACACCATCCCCCTTCCCCCACTATGTTGCAGCTGTCCCCGGCTGCGCAGCAGATGCAGCCCACGCAGACCCTGCAGCAGCCCCCCAGTGGTGGCAGACGCAGGCGGGTGGTAGACGAGGACCCAGATGAGCGCCGGCGGAAGTTTCTGGAGAGGAACCGGGCGGCGGCCACCCGCTGCCGGCAGAAGAGGAAAGTGTGGGTGATGTCGCTGGAGAAGAAGGCGGAGGAGCTCACGCAGACCAACATGCAGCTGCAGGTAGAGCCCCTGATGTCATCTGAGCGGCTGCGCAGACGCATACCTGACGCGCAGCCTCCTCTGCTCCGTGAAACGGGTTTTAATCGGCGGGTCACCTGGGTGACCAGTGAAAGTCACAGATTCGATCATTTAATCAACATGTCGGTCTCATCTCTGCCCTGCTCCCAGAGTTGGTCACATTTCGCTGTTACCTAAATGATGTGATACATCCGTACGGTGGTTTTACGTCGTTTCGGGGCATAACCTGGAACGGGAGGCTTCGCCGAGGCAGTTGATGTCTGGCAGAAGGTGGAGCACCTAAGAAAGGTCACCTGTCCCCCGCGGTTTACGCCCTCAAATCAAATCATAAATGAACTGTAGCTTACTGTACACCATCAGTGCCAAGTGCGAAGCAAAAATTAATATCTTAACGCATGAACGCTCAACATTTATGCTTTTACATGGAGTGCAGAGAGGCCCAAGGGTTTGGGGCGTGTGATTCCAATGTTTACGTTTATTACAGAAAGTTAATTATTAAAGCTGTCACACATGAGCTTTGCCAGACTGTAGGCTGGAGATCTGTGCTGAATCCGGAGTCAGTTTGAATGTGGAGGGCAGACAATAATAGACGTCTGTTTGTTTATCTGCTGTCGGCGCCACTGGGGGCGCAAAAAGGTGCACCTGTGCTGCCCCCCCCCCCGAACGGTGCTCTGTACCGACTCGCTTTTCTAAAATCCCAGCACTCTTGGCAGCGAGGAGCCACGGAGAAAGTGCCAGTCGTCACACAGACACCACACACCGACAATTACATTTTCATTGATGTTATGTCATCCGCAAAAGCTTTGGCGTTTGATAGGGGCCGCCTTGCAGATGCCTCGTCCTGATAAACGTGATGCCTGTAGTCGCCTTAGCTGGACCGTGTCGATTCTTACGCTTTTTAGCTGAAATGTAAGTGGTTAGGGCGATGTTTCTTATGCTGTGGGAACCCCAGAACCAAACAATCAAGAACACTGAATATCTGGTACAGGTGCGTTGGGAACGAGTCCGTGGGTCCACGAGGAACGGGTTGGGAGACACTGGGTTAGGGTGACAGCGAATGAGCCCATCTAAGGTTAGAGTACTCCAATTGTACCATGGTAGGTCACGTTATGTCACAGAAAGCCAGCAGTTACACGACGGCGACCGACAATGCCGAGGTACACATCAGGGCGTAACGGTGATTATGGTTACCCCAAAACATTGTTTGCCACATTGCCGTTGTTGTTTTGCTGATCCTACATGTCCGTCTCGCCCCAGAACGAGGTCACCATGCTAAAGAACGAAGTCACACAGCTGAAGCAGCTCCTGCTGACGCACAAGGACTGTCCTGTCACAGCCAGACAGAAGGAGTCGCAGGGCTATCTCAGTGAGTACCCGGGCGTGGGGGATCAGGTGTGGGGGACTGTACTGTCACAGCCAGGCAGAAGGAGTCGCAGGGCTATCTCAGTGAGTACCCGGGCGTGGGGGGTCAGGTGTGTGGGGGGGGGGGAGCTGTCCAAACCCACGAGCTCAGAGGGATGAGACCCCACGCGTACCAAACGTTTATCTGTCAGAACACATTTATGGACCACAAAAAACCCCTTCACCACCATTTTTAGCCTATTAGCTATAATAAGAATGAAATTGCAGCAACTCCTAGGGCAGCTAAAACTAATCTGACATCTCTGAGCAGCACAGAGACCATGTTCAGCCTCTGTCAGGAGAAAGCCCAGTTTCTTCTACTTCGAGCTGGCTGGCAGGCCTGGCCGCTGGGAAAATGAGCTAACCTCACAGACAGGCCCTCCGATGCGGGCACTGCTGGCAATAAACTCCTCGTTCCCATCGAGAACAGGAAAAACATGCTCATTCTCCTAGTTCCCGATGCCTTTTCCATTGGAGCAGTGGTAAACTCCACCCTCCCAAGTCACTCCCAATGAGAAACGGCTGTGATGATGTCATCGGCAGTGTACGAAAACAACATTGGCGGGCTTTACTGATGGCGCATTGTGTGCTGTAGATATTACTCTTAACTAATTACATTGTGAGCAAAATACTACTCGTTTAAATATATGTGACTGATGACTACTTCAAGTACTGTAATGTTACTATAGTGTAAAACGCAGCAAAGTATGACCCTTACACATGGAGATGACCAAAGAGATGTAGGTAGTGGTGAGATCACTGGAATGTTGGCGAAATGTAGCATTACGTCATTTATTTGCTTTGTGATGAATGACTCAAGCAAGTAAAACTGATGAGTTGTTGTGGGGCAAAACCAGCGCGTTTAAGAACAGAAAGGAAAACAGGAAAACAGGAGCGACTGCGAGCGACTGCACGGGGGCCTCCCTGTTCGGCCCGGGACAGGATGGACGAGGCAGAGGGACAACATGAAACCTGAAAAGGCAAATCTTTGGTGGGAGGAAAAAATAAGTAAATCTGGGCCACGGGTACAGGTGCGGAGGCTAGAGTAGGGTTCTCAGGGGGAACAGACACTTCACCATATTTCATCTGACAGGGATGAAGCGAAACAAGACAGACAGTCCCTCTGTCCTCAGCCTCCTGCTGAAATCGGCACCCCCCCTTGGGTTAGAGTTATATAAATATACGGCCTGCCTCTGGGTGGCGGAGGGGGTGCTGCTGGGGTGTTCCTGAGCGTACATGTAACCGGTCGCTTATAATCCGCGGACGCTCCGAGAGCCCGGTCTCGCAAGGTCCGCTCCCTCATTGGCTCACTTCTCTACCCCCCTCCCCCCCTCCCCCCCAGGTCCGGAGAGCAGCCCCGCAGGAAGTCCCGCCCCTGCGTGTTCCCAGCAGCAAGTCATCCAGCATAACACCATCACCACCTCCTCCACGGCGCCTGGAGGGGCCGCTGCGCTGGGCCCTCTCAACCACCACGTGGACATCAACCCCATCCACTAAAGACTGGCTCTCCTGCCCCTACCCCGACCCCTACCCATCCCTGGCCACAGCTCCTCCTGCAGGATTGCCTGTAGAACTCTGACTATTGCATTTTCTTTTATGGACTTTTATCTCATTTGTGCATATTATGTAGCCTGTCAATTTTCTATTTTTTACAAAGCTGAATGGTAGAATTGCCATTCATGCACTATTAATGGGGGGGAATCATACATAGACTTCCTGCTTCTGGTACAAATACAAGAGATCGTTGGGGGCAGTAAGTTCCTAGAGCTAGCTGACCTGTCGCAGTGGGACCTGAACCCCAAACTTAGCTTCCGTGACTCCTAATTACTCCCTCATCTTCCGGAGCGTCCCACTCTAAAATACTACTGTCTAGGCAGTATTATGACATTTACCCTTGAGAAGCGCTTATGCAATATGACGATTGTGTCCAAGAGTCATACTCCGGATGCTCTAGCTATAACCAGAGCATGTAATCAATAAGTCCTGCCTTAAATCTAAGGATCTGGGGATCAGATGGTTTTTCCTCTGTGAAATCAAAGTAATAAGCCACCTTCCCTTTTGTGGGGATGCCTTTTAAAAGGATTGTCCAGACGTTCTTCGAGCTCTGAGGAGCGTTCAGTATTGAAGCCATAATTGCTGTAGGAACTCGTTCCCGTAGCTGCGGCCTCGCTCAGGGCTGGAGAAGCAGGGAGCCCATCGCGCCTTCAGCCACACTCGTACCTTTAGGCCCAGCCCGAGCGTCCAAGCCGCTCCCCCGTGCCAGCAGCGCTGTAGATGGACGCCGTTTGTGTGTCCGCCTGACAGCTCACGCTCTTACCGCTACCTACCGCTAGGACCAACCCAAGCCTGGAGGGGAGTTGTGCGAGGGGCTCCGGAATTGGAGCATTCCAGGGTCCCTGCTTCCCAGCTTCTCCGGTCCCGTGACGCAGGCCAGGCGTCCTTCACGCAGATCTTTTGCCATTGCCGTTGAGCGTTAAGTGAAGCCACAAGGGAGTGAAGCCATCAGCCGTTTGCCAGAGAAATGCCATTTTCTATAAAAAGCAGCAGTATTATTCAAAAGATCAAAAGACTGAAACAAGACTTCGGTCCATATTGGTTTTGATAGGACGGCACCTGACTGAGCCTTTCGCAAAGGCAGTTCTGGACCGGGTACACAACTCGATCACCAGAACGTCCGATAAAGAGACGCATCTCGCAGCCGCATCGATGACCTCATAACAAGTGGCATTAACGTGGCAGCGTGTGAGAGCGTTGCGGCTGAATGTGAGCAGTACGCCCGTCGGTGGAGATGTGTAGCATGACTGCGTACGGTCTCATTCTCAAACCTCTGTCCAGCTTCAGAGAAGTCGACAGAGGAAAAAAAATGTTTCATTTGAAAAACATCTCATTAAGACAGCCCTCCAGGTTTCCGGGAAACCGGCCGCCATCTCGGACCCTCTGCTGAGCTGCAGAGGACCAGGCAGTGCTTGAGGTGGGCCGGAACTCACCGGTACATCGGCTTAGTTTTTATAGTCAGTACTGGGGACATTTCTTATGTACCCGCTCCTCTCCCGTTACTGGCACCTGTATATTTTTTCCCCATTTCAAGCACTGGGACCAGGTTGAAGAACTACTTCCTAAAATTTCTTATAGGAATAATCTCTTCAGGTTTTCTGGAATTTTCTGAAAGTGAGAGCAGTCTAGAATTCAAAGTATATACATATGCACATGTTTAACCCAAATATCTGCTTGGACATTTTCTAGATGGTTGTTTTTCCAGAGCAGGTCACCCACTGAAACCAGCATATACTGTATATATATAATCCCTTTGTGTTCCCTGATTTTGTCGCATTATGACACCCATTGAACAGCCCTGTACGATCGATCGCTTGGCAGTGATGTGAAGATGGGTAATCGTCACGCATGGGTCTATGCACTTTGCCCCCTGTGACTCCAGGGAGCTGGAAGAGCCATATTTGAAAAAATCTCAGTGATAACTTCGTGATTTTCCTGCACCAGCAAGAGATGCACTTCTTTTCGAGTGAGCGAGGCCAAGGGTGTCTGTGTGTTACCACGTAAAAGAGATACGGACCTTGTCAGGTGTGCATGTGCGCGCGTGCGTGTGTGTGTGTTTCGGAGAAGAGAAAGTTCACATCAGGACTGGGTGTTTTTTTTCCTGGTAGTGGGTGGACTGACTTGCTTCTCAAGCTTTAATAATTCCACCACCAGATGTCACTGTTGTATGTCTTTGTCCTTCTGGTTGCTCTTTAAAAATGCTTCCTTGTTTAGTTTCCTTCGGTAGCTCGAATTGTCCGATTTTGCACACTGTGAAGACAACCGACAGTATCGCGAACTGGAACCGCGTCCGTGCCCCGTCTGTCGCCCGGGCGGTCGGGGCGCGTCGCCGGCTTCTCGGCGACTGGGTGGAGATTGACTCTTACCCGTCTGGTCGGAGAGCGATCTACACCTCAGCACGCGCTGTATGTAGTGTTCATGGGCCTCTTTTTGCATAAACAGCCTGCTTCATGTCGGTGTTTTCAGGAGCGAAATGGTTTTCTTTTTTATGCTTGGTATGGAACTCATTACAATTGGCTTCCTTACTAGCTCTTTTGTGTTTTGGGGGAAAAAAAAAATCGGGATTTTTCCCGCCCTTTTCTGGGTAAAAACGAATTGTTTTGATGTAATCACCATACATATAAAACATGCTGTGCCTCTACTCACCCTCAACTGGAAATTATTACGGTAGACTTTGCAGATAATACATGATCATTGTTACGTTTCACATCGATGTGCAAGCTGTCTTCGAGAACAGCAGTGTGTCTGTCTGTCTGTGTGTATGCGTGCGAGGTGGAAGACGATCTGTGTGCAGTGTCATTTTAAATGTAAAACTATAAATACTGTATAGAATCTCATACTTGTTTTGTAATCTCGTATGCCTAATGCAACCACCTTTCTTTTTGAAAGGAGTCAACTATTGGTACATTTGTAAATATTGTTTGCATATAGCACTTGTTACTTTAAAACGTACGTCAGAACTCATTTCCGCTAATAGGGCATGTTTATTGATGATTATGCATAATGAACTATGAATTTATATGTTTGCATAACTTTGTACATTAATGTGTTTGTTAATGCCTCGATCCATTTCTGTCACCTGTCATTGCATTTCTGTTGCATTTGTACAGACGTGAAACTTGCAGCTACAGTACAGTATGGAAATAAAGCACTTGTTTTATAACATGACCCAGAGAGGCCGCATATGCTGGTTTTTTATGGAGAAGTGATTTTCAGAACACCAGTCCCACAGGAGCTGTCTTCTACAGCAGGACCTTCTTTGGTCCATGTTCTACTGCACGGGGAACGTCTGCAGAGACTCGCCCATTTTTAACAAACATTTCGGCAGGACCATACAGATACGCTAGGACTTCGTACCAAACCAGTCAATTTTTTAAAATAAACGTTCGATTTTGCTTGTCAGCTAATTATAATTAAATCTTTATAATTAGTTGACAGAAAGTCATGTGTGCAGCTGGTAGGACAGAACGAAAATACGGACTGATCGGATCAGGACGGGGTTTAAACCAGCGATCCGGTGGATCACCAGATCGGTCCATTGACGCCGGACAGTGACGTTTGGTCTGAGGGCTGGTCTGACTCTATAATGCTGCTGTAGGGGGTCAGTGGAATATATCAGTAATGTTTCGCAACGCAGTAGTGTGTGTGTTGTAGGGTTATAAATAACCATGGCTAAAGCTGGCCCGTCATGAGACCCGAGCGGGCACATACTCACGGCGGCAGCAGCGCAGCGTCCGCTGGACCACATGCTCATCTTCGCTGCCCGGGCTCCACGTTTGGTTGCAGCTTCCGCCTGCAGGTTAGGGCGCCCGCAGCTGACCGGGACTCGCTGCAACTAGCCAGCGCCCCAAATAGCACTTCACAGAAAACAACCAACTTCTGAGACCGTCTAGACGCTGCGAAATGACAAAATAATATGTTGGTTTACCTCACTTGTCTGGTGTGGTCTAAGCCACAGCCTGCCCTGTCTTTTTTCAAAAGCACTGATTCCCATAAGAAAAAAAAAACACTTTCTGCCCAATATGCTTTTCCTGCTTAAACACATCGTATATTATAAGCGATGACACTCCTAATATTGGTCAGCATTATCTTGTACGGAGTTATTCCTAGGAAAAACCGCCGAGGAAAATGGGAATCCTAACCAAATGAATGTTTTAAAATAGAATAGCTACACGCCAATACCATTTCATCGTTGAAATCCACTTGAGATCCTGAAGACTTCCTTTAAAGTGTAGGAATGCGTAATAAAATTATACACTTCAATCACTCATCTTTAGCACACAGAGGACTTATTTATACAGGAAACCTCTAAAAATAACACTATATTAATATAGACAAGTACCAAAAAAATTCTTCGATGCTTGATGACAGGTGTCATTGGCACAGTAAAAAGGTATTTGTTAGTACATTCTTGATAAGTAAATGTACACTCACTGGCCACTTTATTAGGTACACCTGTTCGACTGCTCATTGAAGCAAACATCTAATCAGACAATCATATGTCAAGCAGCATAATATATAAAATCATGCAGAAACAGGTCAGAAACTTCAGTTTATATTCATATCAAACACCAAAATGGGGAAGAAAGGTGATCTATAAGTGACTTTGAACAGGGCATGGTTGTTGGTGCCAGACAGGCTGGTATGAGTATTTCAGAAACTGGTGATCTACAG
>JAODLC010000140.1:18782548-18799445 GCA_026781145.1 Hippopotamyrus pictus
CCCCCCCCCCCCCCCGCGATGCATCCACGCGTTCAATCACCCAGTCGCCAACAAGATGCCATACTCACGGCAGGAGGTTCCCTCCGCGGCCAGAGACTCGATTATAACTCTCGACGCGGCGGCACAGCCGGCGGGTCGGCGGAGTCAGCCATCACACGCGCAAAGACAGAGAGACCGTGGCACGCGCGGGGAAGGGCACCGTGGAGACGCAGGGAGCAGGGGACGGGCATGCTGGACTGTCACCGAGAGAAGTTTGAGAGCCCACCTCGGTGTAGAGTGAGGAAGGGAAGGAGAGAGAGCAACAGAGAGAGAGAGAGAGGAGAGGAGAGGAGAGAGAGAGAGAGAGAGATCCCCTTGGAGTCCAAAAAAAAAGTGCCACCTCTGTCACCTGAGCCGTCCACGCTGCGCATTTCGTACACTGCTGGAATCCGCCTGTGTGCCTGGAGCCCGATCGCGGGGAAGCATGAGTCGCCTTCGTAGATCGTCTGCAGCATCGTCCGCTCAGCGCCGGCTCCCCGTCTCGGGCTGGCTCATGGCCGCCCAACGCTTCCTGTCACACTAAGCCGGCCCCCCAGCCGCCCGCGGGGGAGAGAGCGCTCTTCTCCCCTCCCCAGAGAGGCAGAGCTCAGTGAAACCCTGCTCTCCCTCTTTCACTCCCCCGTCTGCCTCCGGAGTGGCGGGGAGGGGATTCACAATGCGGAGAGACCTCGCTTTTTGCCAAGGGGTATTTTTAGATCCCCGGATCCCGATAGAATAGGAGCCGGCACGCATATGAAAGAAAATTCTGTGCTTTAAACCCTAGCCCTGACAGAAGAGACGAACAAAAACTGCCATCTTTTTTTTTCCACCTTCTCAGTCTGTCTACTCCTGTCTTCATCGATTTTGCCGACTGGAAAGTCTTCCCCCTCTTTTTAACGAAAGAGGAGGAGGAATTCCACGCCTCCCGGGCCGAGACGTCGCGTCCGGCAGCTCCCGTGAACCGTGTCTCGTCTCGTTCCTCCTCTCCCGCTCCTTCAGCCGACTGGAACGGGATCAGGCTCATTAGCATGTGAATCGACGACGGTACGGCCCACAGGTGACGGGGGAAGAACAATGGCCGTTCCGAGCCAAAAATAGGCCAGGCAAGACTAGGGGATTGGAGCAGCAATCAAGTGCTTAAAAATACCAGCTAAACACAGCTGTCTTCTTCATCTCTGTCTCTCTCTCCCTCCAGTTTTTGTATCAAGGAACACAAACTACCCAGACTGATATTCCCCGCTATTTATTTTATGAAATGTTTTCTGCATTTTCTGAAAGAGGGTTTCCCACTCCTCCTCCTCCCAGTTCCCCCGGCCTCACCATTACGCTGCTTCCTCCTTCACCATTATCTCTGCATCCTCCTAATGAGTTAGTGCTGGTAGCAATTGAAGGAAGTACACATGGATGAAGTTAACAATGGCGAGCCACTGATAAACGACGCATTAAAATGAAAATTCACATTGACTGACACTGACAGCTCAGAAAACGATCTTCTTTCAGAGATGCTCACTGCTTCCCTCCTCTGTCCCTCTCTTCTCTTACAGCCCCGCAGCCCTTCCCATAAAATGTGCTGCTCCATCAGTCATAGTAGTGCTCGCAAAATGTTCCATATGCATTAGTGTACTTGCTATGCAGTTGTTTAGCGGTTATTTTAAATACCATTGTGTCTTTTCACTAAACCAGCTTTAACTACAAAACAAACTGGGCGGCACTTTGTCGTCCAGGAACACGATCTCTGAATGCAGCTTTTTTTTACAGACCCACAACTGGCAAGTTGCTGAATTGCACAAGAATAAATAAATAGCTAATGGAATAAATTGCACGAGACCGAGCGCCGCTATCTGCCAACATTTTCACGTTAAACGAATAAACCCATAGCCATAACGACAGTGGCAAATGAGATTTTGGCACCAAATTAACTCTGTAACCATTTTTGCAGACCTGCCACTGTAGATGATGCCAGACCGCGTGAATGCAGACCACCCCAACCGTAACAGTGACAGAAACATAATTACTTTCAATTACCGTGGCCACTGGCGGCCACGCATTCCCATAACTATCTGTGTAGCTATCGATGTGCCGTATGGGGCATTGTGACAACGAGCAGGAGGACCAACAACTGCACCATCAAAGCTTGCGAGATCAAGTCCCTGATCCCGAGGATGGTGGCTATCTGCCAATGAAACAAATCGGGATGCCCGTATCGACCTGCAACGCAGCATGGATTTTGGAAAAGCCGGGAGACGCCGTTCTACAGATCCCTATAACTCTTCATCTGCTGCCATGCACACTTTCCGGAGTGTTTACAAAGCCAGATACTGCAACGACGACAAAGGACTGGCAATAAGAAATTCCCAGGAGTCAAAATGGCATTAAGAACATTTAAAGGTAAGTAGAACTCTCAGAAAACCAGGTCTTGGTGATCAGGGATGCAGGACTGAGAGCATAGCCAAGAGCAAGGTGCCTTTAAATTTTCATCTTTCTACATAATTTGACCTGTTCCACAGCCACAGGCAGCAAGCCAGCAGGGGCTATTTTTAGCTGTCGAGCTCTGCCGTCTTGCGGACTAGAAAGATAAAAATGTAGTTTTACTGGGCTCATTCGGCCAGGGAAATGCTTAACCCCTCAGCCCGGGTTTACAAAGGTAGAGAAAGGAGAACGGAAAGCCCGGAACTTGGCTCTGAGCTGGGGTGTCGAGCGACCGTTATCCCAAAACACACCGTCGTTGGCTTGTCAGCTCCACGTCGACGAGCACCTACAGCCGCCTCCCCACGGCGCGGCGTGTGCACGCCATTTAAAACGCGCCTCATTCTCAGAAGCTCCCCCAGTTACCATATAAAACTCGACTGGGTTTTGTTAGAACATTGCAGAAATTAAAGAGCAGCTAGATCGCTATATGCTGGAGAATCAGCCGGACGAATAACTAGGTGCCCAGAGCAGGAGGCGGCAGAAATCTGTATTCCGGTGAGCAGTACAGCATACTATTTTTATCCCTGGCTCCTGTAAACGCGTCAGTCCGCGGTGTTAGTGCCGCAGCTGAGGTTTGTCACATTTCCTTCAGGATGCTGGCGGTTCAAGGGAGAGGACAGCAGCCTACACCGATAAACCTGGAACACGGAGAACGTTTTACCGTTTATGATTTGCAGGGGAGACGCACCATTCACGTTCAGGAAAGCTGTAACACCTTTGAGTTTTGAGTTCTTAACCCTCCAGACCCATTTTTTTTTTATGTTAAATTCCTCGGTTAATTCATTTAGGCTGATAGCAGCGATTAACCTGCACTATTCTATTTATAGCAAGCTTTCCGAGTGACACGCGGAACTGTAAACAGTCCTGTAAGCAGCCAGCGAGACCAGTTCTCCTTAAAAACCCAACAGAGGCCTTTAATAGCCCGCCTGCGTCAAAGCCATCCTCGGCCTGCCTAAGTCCTCTTAAAGCATTTAGCCACGCACGTCAGCGGGCCGGCTGGCAGTGCCAGGGAACGCCCCCCCAGCCGGACTGCCCATCACCCCATCGCACTGCGTAGGAAAGGCGAGGGGGGTGAGGGGCTGCAGTGCCAGAGGCAGAAATAAAGACAATTAGGGCCACCTCAGAACAGGGAAGGCTGCGAAACAAAAGGTCACAGTACAATGGCTATTGTGTCAGATGAAAGCCAGCAGTGTTTGCTATTGCACACGTGTGGCTCTCTGTGGGACTGGAGAAGAGGAAAAAAAATAGATAGCTGTACTTCCAGGAAAACCTGTGCTGAGTTGCGATTATATATATATATATATATATATAAAATACATATATAATGTGTGTGTGTGTGTATTTCTTTTGAATCTCATGCAGCTCGAGCCAAAAGAATCAGCACAGGAGGGATGTCAGAATTAGCCAGGCCTTTTGCTATATAGGTCGACGTGGTGCTAATTTTAAACAATGCTAGTCAAAATCCAGTGTGAACTTACGTAGACTTTACTAATGAACATGGCTGGATTAACTACCCATTTATATGTGCGGATTAAGACTGAAGCATGTGAGGTTAGCATGCTTGCAAATGAGGACAGCCCCACCCAAACTGACCCCACACCTCACCTCTTAATGACAGTACAACATGGGGACACACTTTCAATCGAATCCATAATTCCAGCAGTTTTAATCCATAGTCCCCAAGGCTTCACCCATTCAGATGTGAAAAAACACAAAATTATCCCCCCTTTGTACAAACATACACCTAAACAAATACATAATATACATAACTGGCATCCCTATTTTATCCTCTCGCTTGTGCACCCAAAGCTGCCCTCTGCATAAACATACCCCATTAGTATTGGAGTGGATGATTCCCCTTGCCTCTTCTTTCAATATACTGTACTCCAAACTTCCCAGAATGCATTGCAACACAAGGTGGAATATAGATTTCAAGAACCCAAACCCCAAACAAGAACTGTGTATGCCCTGAAACATGTAAGTGGGTGTAATCCTCTGAACTGTGTGTGTGTGTGTTGGGGGGGGGTGCATAGATCACATTTGAGGACCAAATTGTCCCCAAAGTGTAGTAAAACTTGAAATTTCCTTACTTTTGGGGACATCTTTTGAGGTCCCCATTTGGATAACCTCAGTTTTATAAAAATCTGTGAATGCAATCAAAAAAGTAAAAATGCCAAAAGTCTTGTATTTGGGTTGGTTGTTATGGTTAAGGTTAGGGATGGGTAGAGGTTAAGGGGGGGCCTGGTTAGGGCTGGGTAGAGGTTAAGGGGAGGCCTGGTTGCACCCAGCATGGAGTTTGACATCACGGCGCCAGTTTTGCTTAGCATCAGCTGCTGTGCACTACTAAATTACCTGAGAAAACAGTTTCGGGGAGAACCTGAAACGGGGGACATTACGGGAGAACCTGAAATGGGGACCTCACAGGAGAACCTGAAACGGGAAATCTCACGGGAGAACCTGAAACAGGGGGACCTCACGGGAGAACCTGAAACGGGGGGGACCTCATGGGAGAACCTGAAACGGGAAATCTCACGGGAGAACCTGAAACAGGGGGACCTCACGGCAGACAGCCCCGAGGGCTCCCACAGGCCGAGCAGGGGAATCGCCACCAGCACAGGATTAATCCAATCCTACATTTACAGTACAGCATGTGGCTTCAGAGTCCCAGTTCAATTTGCACATCAGGTATGAAGAAGATAGAAAGGCAGCCTCTAGATAAAAAAGAAAAACTAACCAAAACATTTAAATAGCAAAGAAAACGATGAGCCTTAAATTCCTAAGGCTTTCTGAATAAAACTGACCTAAAGTGGATCTTTCTGGATCTTAATTGCCTTCCTGTGGCCCGTTCTTTACAGAGCAGCTCCCAGTAGTCGACGGGAAGACGTGTGCCAGACTTAACTACAGCCCTCCTTTCGCCACATAGAAATTTTCTGGAGCCCAAACCGCAGATGTATGCAGCGAGAGGAAGTGCACCCATGACCGGCGTTGTTTCCCCGCGCAGGTTTCCCACGTGCCGCTGGCAGCCCGACTCGCTGTTCCCGGTTGCGGCCTGGGCCGTGGCAGGACTGCACCGGGGGAGGAGTTATGGGTGCACGGTTAACCCATCTACCGCGGGCTTCTGCCGGACAGCATTACACGTGTCCGCCGGACATCCTCTGAAATCTACATGATTGGCAGAATGCGTTTCACGATCAGACCAACAGCACTAGCTTCTGCATTAGGGCTTTCAGCCTCTATTACTACTCTAATCCTCTAGGGATTATTGCATTATTTCATAAATGCAGGATGCCGTTTCTTAAATGTACAATGCGTGGTCTCCACTACATTACATAAATAATGTAAACGTGCAATCCCCGGTCATGACATGTTTGTTCAGATGTATTCTACCTACACCGCACTGCAGAAATTAGCATTTTTTGCATCATATCTGTTTTCCTTTTGTGGGGAACATAACATGGATCCTTCATGCCCTCAGCAGCACTGTCTCCCGAGGGTGAGAATGTTGTAGGTCACACCTGGATCCTCGGTTGTCTGAGGAGTGGTGTACAAGATCTAAGCCTTGCAATGCTGACCCGGTGATTTAACGTTTGTTAACGTTGCAGCAACCAGGTTCAGAAGTCACTGGATCAAAAGGAAAACCTCAAAACGTTATGGGCCTCACAGAAGTACACAGTCTGTCTTACTTTATAGCAAAGATCATAAAAGCACAAATGCACTGAAACTGCTGATTTAACATCAAAATCGTGTTAGTGCTCATGCCCGGAAACATTATGGGAAAGAATTCCCAGCTAATGATTTAGGCTCTCTGGATTTTATTAGGTTAGTCGGCCTGGTACTTCCTGTTGTGCTCTCTAGGTGATACACACTGCACTTTACAGCTTGTATCAAGTAACGCACAAAAGCTTTTAAAGAGCAATAATTTATGAGTGACTTCATAAATGTAAACACCGCCCGGAAATGCTAATTGCTGTACCATAATGCATATAACAAGGCGGAGCCCCGGAGATGTACATATGAACTTTCCATTGATGCTTAATGAAATAATAAAGAGTAATGATGCTGCTAAACTCGAATGCTGAACGGGAAAGATCTTTTAAGAGTGACACAACAGGCAGCACACCTGTGGGCACATCACGTCCGAGGCTATAGCGCACCTGTGGGCGCATCACGTCCGAGGCTATATCCGGCAAGCATATTCCAGGCCAACATCTTTCATTTTTTATGGCAACATATGGCCTCTTTGTTGCCCTGCGTTTGAATCGGTTCCCGAATTATTGTTCCCTGTCGAGCATCAATAGAATTCCAAAAATAACAGTTCAGCGGCACGTTTCACAAAAATAAAACAATTGATGGCATGTAGGAATGGAATCGATCCTCGAGTTCAGCGCAGTTGGATGCCATTGACATCTTCCTGTTGATGCATTGTCCCTAAAACTAGGGCACTGACACTCTCTGATATAATGCTTGTCACCCCTGCAGGGTTACGGCTTATGACTTCGGACAAAGTCACCAGTTCTAAGCACTTACCTCTGAAGTCAGAAAACAGTCCGTCCGGATTGAGGCTGTGGACTAAAGCCTAGCTAGCAGGTAATCCGTGACCGACTAGTTTCGCTTGAGCGTCCCGCAGAAGTGAACAGCACAACCCTAACACCAAGGAATCGCGGACACAGAGCTATGACATCACGCGCCAACGACCCATTGTATGTAAAAATGGATGTGGAAGTGCTCAGCAAAATACAAGACAACACTAGGAAGGAAGAATTGTTAAGATTTGCTATCGGCGTCAAGCTACCAAAAGTTACTGCCTTTCTCACCTGGCAAAACTACAATAGTTAATTCAGGTTAGATTCCAGTTTAAAAAGTCAACTGCAGGCATTAAGAAAACAGATCATTTTAAAAAATATTTTTTTAAATAAAAAAAATAATACTATTAAATATTTTGTTGTCATGAAATTAGCAAGCAATGCAAACCACTTTATCTGCCAATCTCCTTTATCAACAATCAACAGTACACATTGTTTGTAGCTCAGATGTCAACTATGAAATATTATTTGCAGTGAATCCTTAAAAGTCTTTGGAAGCATAATAAATGATGTGACTAATAACAGCCATTGTGTCTCTACCATGGTGTATAAGTATATCTCAACAGTGACATATAGCTCAACTTCAAAGTCAAGGCAGACAGAGGCAGAAGAGGAGCTGACTCTTCTTTTTAAGTAATTTTTTTTCAGAACTGTTTCAGATTTTTTTTTATCATTGCTCTCTCTCTCTGTTGCCATTCTAGACTAGTGGAGCTTAAAGAACATTTTAAACTCTTCCCTTGTTGACCACCTAGTCCATGTCAGGACGGACACTATGAGCTGTAAACCACCATTTCAACCATTTCAATTAAAAGGACCCGGATTTCACTTGCTGTGTGCTGATTGGTCAGTCTCCAATGATCATGCATGTGTCGCTAATGTTAATGTGAAACAGCTGGATGAGTCTATAGATCAAGGAAACAAACCAGTAAAAGTACAAAGAACTGAACTAATTAGCCAAACACAGGGGCCTTTCAGTTTTAGAGCAGTTTGTAAAACCTGAAGTAGCTCATAGTGTCACTCCTGACATGGATTAGGTGGCCACTCTAGTCACAGAGCTAGCCAGTAAGCCATAATTTTTAAATGAAAAGTAAACTCATAAACTCACACACTGCTTCTATAGCTAAACAAATAGGGTATGGTACTAATGACACAAAGGTTGTGGATTCAGATCCTGAAGCGCAAACATCAGTTGTAACCTTTCCTTCCACTGTGAGTTGCTTTGGATAAAAGCACAGGGAAAATGAACAGAGAAGCGTGATTCTTATGGAAACAAAAGGGGAAATTTACAACAGGTTTCTCATCTCTCTCTAGACGTGACACAGGTCTACAAGTAAAACAAGCCCGGATCAAACTCCTTTTAAGAGTAGGTGCGGTATTTATTGGATAATTTGTTCTTAGCAAATCTAAAAATAAACCAATATGGGTGTTGAGTCCCTCAAATTGCTATTGAGATGATAAATGTCAGTGGTAAGTGATTACCTAAAATGTCACAGTGATTCTGACAAGGACACCTTGCTAGAAGATGATGGATGGATGGGAAAATGAATGGATAGACAGATCGATGGACGGAGAGATGGATGGATGCTCACTTAAAATGTGAGGCACACCTGTCTTTCAACTGCATATATGTCTGTAATTAGAGATTTGATTGTCACCACACCGTACAAACTGTAACAGTTTTTCATCACCCAGGCACAGTGGCCCAGCAGACAGCATATTCAACATATCTTTTGCTCACTAGCTGTATAACCCTGCTAATTATTCCACGTATATTTTGGCAGGTGACCTTGGCACTTCTCCAGACCTTGATTTCTCCACTGTCAGCCGTACCCAGTTTTGCTTTAGATAAACTTTGTTCGACAGCGCCTTACCTGCTAGTAGGACGGCTGGACAGGTGAGAATGAGCCAATCGGTGCGAAAGGAATGTTGCGCCTCCACAGAATATAATCAACTCCGCAGGCTCGCGTTTACACATTTCTCTGAAAGATTTACCTGTCCGGCCACGGAGGATTTAATTATCACCTGGGAATATGCTTTATCACTGCAAATCGCGTCAATCTCGTCTCAGTCCATAAACGGATTACCATCGCAGCCCCTAACATGGATTACCTATAACCTAATACATTGTTAAAGGGAACATATTTTCTCCGTACTAAGTTTCGGAGGCAGGCGTGACTGGTGCAGCCGACTACAGCCAGGTGCGTGACTGTCGGTCGCATGCGATTTGTGGTTTCGGTTGTTAGATTGTAAGCATGTTTTGCCGGGTCATTTTTCATATTAACATAGGCCTACTGATAATTAAAAAATGACAGTTTAGTAGAATAATTATAAAAAACTTAACTATTAAAAAATCTCTTTAGGAGACTTTGAGACCAGCGAACCATCGTGATTTCTATGATATGAACACTCGGTTAATATTTTAACATGTATAGCCTAATATTATTATTGCCGGTGTTGTTATCGTAGATATTCCTAAGCCCGCCGAAGGAGATGGCAGAGAGAAGCCCCTGGTGGAAATCTTTTACGGTTAGGAAGAAAGCCAGGGACTCCGAAGTGGCCCATAAGGAGAGCGGTCCGGAGACCCAGGCTGGTCCGGAGAAGACGCCGGCCGGCGGAGGCAAACCGTCCGCGGAATCTAAGGAGAATAAGGACTCCAGCTTAATAAGCAATGAGACCTATGACGATTCGCAGTTTGAGCCCATGTTTAATGAGAAAACGTGTCGACGCACCTGGAAAGTTTCCCGTTCCGGACGTTTTAAAGAAAAACGCAGGATAAGAGCCACGCTACCCGAAAATAACAACTTTTACGAAGGAAACAGCGCACCTGGCAAGGAGACTTTCCGCTGACGGAAGAACCTCGGCTGCTTTCTGTGTATAATTAAAACTGAGATGCAAAGATATTTTGTAGGCCTATATAGATACTCCGAACAAAAATGACACAGGAATTCCCCGAGGAGTAGGCTAGTGCCTTTAATTAAGCGCACATTATTTAGTTTACAGAACGATTTTTTTTTTTTTTTTTTTTGGGGGGGGGGGGATCCTCTAAAGAAGACCAAGGTACACAAAGTACACTAAAAATAACCCAAATTTAGGCCTGTTTCTGTTGTAGTATATTAATTGTTGTATGTTCATAGGCTGTTATTTATTATAGAGCAGATATATTGGTGGGGAGATGTCATTTCAGTAATTGTTATGAAGGACATACTATGAAGAATTGCTATGGGCAAGAGTCTAAATGAAGGGTGAATATTTTTATTCTGTCAGTTTTCTTCCTTACACAATATATTACACAATTCACAGCAGAGTTGGTCCAAACCTTAGAAGAAATGTACACTAAACGAAATATGTAACGTTTTTGTTTAACTTTATTGCCATGCAGTTATAATTACAACTATTGTACTTTTTATTTGTATTAATAAAATGAAGAGAGCTTTATGTTAGCTTATATTTAAATTTCAATGACTTAAACACATTTGTTGAACAAAATTTTAACCTTCCTTGGATGATTCATCTGTGATTGAAATCTCTGATGTATTTTAATGTTTTTTTTTTTTTTCCTGTATGCATGTCAATGAACTGTGTAATTCTGAATTGAACAGAAAAGCTTATGCCCAACCCATTCTCTCTTTTAATCTCCTCAGAAAGTGCAACAAAATGTGCATGGCATTCTGAAAATCAATGACTAGAAAGCAGTGATACATTCCCTGGCCTTTGTGTGTGTAAATATCTGTTCTTTTAAACCTGAGCCCCTTTCATCAGCGGCTTTACTCACATTCTTGCTTCAATATGTTCTTTCGTGGGAATATCTGAGTGAAAGAAGAAGCTTACATTTTCTGCTGAACAAACTTGTACTGAATGTCCTTCTGGAACGTAGTGAGTAATAGCTGAAGCTGATGTGAATATTACTGAAATGATCGAATGAATTTCATTCAGTTAGAACAAGCACAACTCAAGCTGTCATTCCCAATTCATAAAAAATAAATCAGAAGTTGTACTGATAAACAGTTTAACTTGGAAAGGAGAAGTAGCATGTGCCACCATCAAACTGAAAGGATAAATCTTATCTGTTTTCATTTTCTGTTCTTTCTGAGCGCTGCCAAAAGTCAAAGGTTATGTTAGTTGCCAGTGTGGTAACATATTGTTAGGGTTACTGTAAGCAAACCATAAAATATTTTGGTCATGCCGACTGGTTTGGGCTAAGGTAAAAGTATGTTACTGCCCCCTATGGCACTAGAGGGGTAGTTTCAGTTTTTCTTTTTTTGCATTTTTTTTTCTTTTAATAAAACCAAATGAATGACTGCTTATGAGCAATGGGTTATGAATTCTCTTTCAGGAAGTTCTGAGGAATTTAAACAAAATAGCTAAGAACAAGAAACTACATGAACAAGGAACCAATTAACTCAATCTTAGGACTTCAAATCACCAGTGTATTACGCTGATGTAGCTGATCTATATCCAGCTTAACAGAAATACCTCTCCTCGCTTTGTTGACCACAACATCATTCTGCTATTTCTCACAGTGTCCATTAGCTCACGTGTGAGAAGCGAGATGTTTCTCTCCAATGCTGTCTGTCTCCATGCCGGCCAATCAAGCTTCAAACTAGTAAGTCTAAACCACCGTGTCAGTATCTCTCAGTGCATGAGTATAAAGTGCTAACAGACCACGTTCAAACCAAAGAGGGCGTCGAATGGGCGAGACAGAACACGGTTGGCTAAATAAATTACAAGCAGTTACCAGGTTAAGAACATCCGACTGACGGGCAACTCATACTTAAAAACAAATGGCCACAAAGCCTAAATTAAAAATTCTGGTTAAATTCAATGGTTCAAAACAACAAACACACGCACTACTTTGTAACGCTCATGAAAACATTGCGCAGTATCAGCGGTTCATCGGCTCGAGGTACAGTACAGTAGCGCATGTAACTTTAGTCATTACAGTACCGCATATAGTTACTTTATTCAGTACAGCACCGCATGTAGTTACTTTACTCAGTACAGTACCGCATATAGTTACTTTATTCAGTACAGCACCGCATGTACTTTGTTCAGTACAGTACTGCATATAGTTACTTTGTTCAGTACAGCACCGCATGTAGTTACTTTGTTCAGTACAGTACTGTCTGTAGTTACTTTTATTATTTATTACTGTATATTTATTACTATTTGGATGTCCTGTATTATTATTTTTGTGACCAAATTCAACTGAAAGAGACTGGGATCATGTCGACTGCCTGCAATTGTTTCCCGTCCCAGACACACCCCTGCCCTGGGTCCTGTGCTGTCTGGGACAGACTCCGGGTGACCTGGACTAAGATAAGCAATTAAAAGGTGGATGGATGGTTCAAAGAATGAGTGCCATTTTTGTATAGAGAACATTTCAATCAAACAAAACACTGGGCTGAGGAAACAAAACGCTTTGTGAACAGCCCAAAGGAAGCAGGGCGAGAGCTCTCAGCTAAATGCATGAGGCATAAACCTCATATACAATATCCATTTAACAACATTTTAACTATCATATATTATTTGTTCCATATTTGGAGGATAAGTGTGGATAAGTCTATAGTCTTGCACACTGGCTCAATTCCGTCAGTGTGCAGTTTGTGTGTGTGTATGAATTATGCTTATATTACATTGTGGGGGACCAAATGTCCCCCACAATGTAATAAAAACCCTATTTTTTTGACATTGTGGGGACCGTTTTTCAGGCTCCACAAAGATCTGAGAATGCA
Organism: Hippopotamyrus pictus; assembly: GCA_026781145.1. Classification (NCBI taxonomy): domain Eukaryota; kingdom Metazoa; phylum Chordata; class Actinopteri; order Osteoglossiformes; family Mormyridae; genus Hippopotamyrus; species Hippopotamyrus pictus. Next base: position 18,795,351 of record JAODLC010000140.1, read on the forward strand.
GTCAAAAGACTAAAAATGCCAAAAGTCTTGTATTTTGTTTGGTTATTCATGGTTAAGGTTAGGGCTGGGTAGGGATTAAGGTCGTCATGTTGGGATTAGAGTTTTCCCCATAGAAATGAATGGCGAGTCCCCACAAAGATATAATTATGAACCTACATATGTGTGTATGTGTGTATGCCGTGTAAGGGACTGACATCACATCGCACCAAGTGTTCCCTGTGCTTCCTGGGAGAGCCTTTCCATGACACTACCTTCAATAAGAGATAAAGAAAAAAAATACCATCAACAGATATTCGGGGAAACCCAAAGCTGAAGTCACCGCTCGGCAGATTTCCCACATCAGATGAGCAGTGCCACCTTGTGGCTTCAAGACACAAATGCAGAGAGAAATTATTCTCACGGATAATTTATTCTAGTAAGAAACTTAAAAATGTAGTGTAAAAGCAGGGTGCCTATTAAAAAATGTGTTAAGATACAAAGATCAACATCCTCAGTCAAAGGGAAAAGAAAAAATGTCAAAAGGAAATGTCTGGAAGCTTGAAATGGTTTCGTCCGTCACATCCAGAGAGACTTTCACAGGAATTAATCAAATCCCAGTACGTGTCAAATGTCACACCTGCGTTTGTAACAACACCCAGATTTACAGTAAAACTACCAAAATGATCCTCTGAGACGTATGAATTCCATTATTGTCTAAAGTTCATCGTGTTTGTAGGTAAATTCTCTAGCTGATATGTATCCGTCTTTATCCTCATCTTCTTTGTTGAATATATCTTCAACCATAACCTCATGGTGGGTGTCATTGGAGGGGTAGCCGTGCTTCTGGAACTCCTTCCTCAGGTACTCCTTCACCTGTGAGAAGCAATCAGAAGCATTTTCAACTTGGCATCAAAGAGAAAAATGCAAAGACGCCTCTAAACCTAACAGTAAAGCAGACACAAATGAGCCCTAGCCAGCCCTGACAAACAAACCCATCCTGTGCACATGAAGGCTCACCTCTGCTTTGGACAGCTTCCAGTCGTCATTAAGATCCATCTCCTGGAACGACTCGTGAGACCTCGGGCCATTTCGGATTTCGACGATCTCTATGTCGAAGATCAGTGTACTTTCGGGAGGGATTTTGCCTAAGTAGACAAAGTTTCGCTTTAATGAAAATACTTTGCATTTGCCCGTAAATGTAACAAGTAAATGTCTCCAGTTATTATTTGAAATGAAATGACCCTTTATTTGCCATTTGCACAGTTACAGGTACATGGACTGCATATTACTGCATATCCCATCCTGCCCTGAGTACAGGGACAGCCCATTTATTTAGCCCGCCTGGATCAAGGCTTGAATCAGCAACCTTCTGATCACAGATACAGAGGCTTAACCCACTCAGTCGCACACAACCCCGCCCACTAAATATACATAATACTACTCATATTTTAATGAATTGCTGATAAGATACTTTACCTTTCCCTTCTTTCCCATATGCAAGGGAGGGGGGGATAGTCAGTTTTCTCCTCTCCCCTGTACACATGTCCTGCAAACCCTTGTCCCAGCCTTTGATCACTTCTCGGATGCCCAAAGTGAACCATATCGGGTGCTTATCGCCATGGGTGCGGCTGCCGAGGGGCACACAGATTCAGCAAAGCATTTTAGGTGAATACCAGCGGTAAACGTTCTCTGCCTAATTTTTAGGAGTCTATATGATCACCCCCCTGCACGCGGTTGTACGCGATTTAACAATGGTTTAAATACTAAGTTGTCAAACGTATTTTACTACGATAAGCCAGTTTCATCGGATGGAGAAGTAAATTCGGCAATTATAAAACTATGCGGAATGATAAAACTAGTAATCAGTTAACTTTACCAATGCTTATTACACGATCTAAGATCAAAGATCACAGATCTCCAGGCTCGACAGGACCCAGAACTGTATAGCATACAACTTGATTGAATGACTAACTGGTGTCAGCAGCAGATAACGTCTTCTTCGGATAAATAAGTTGGCAGTTATTGCCGAACAAGTCGATATTTCACCTGGAATGGAACATGGTGCCATTGCTCTCCAGAAATCCCTCGTAGTGCACCAGGAGCATATCCCCGTACTTGGACTTGCGGTGGCAGAGGAAAGGTTTGTGTAAAACCTCGATTTTCACCTCCGGCTCTGGAAGTTTTGCTCCAGTGACATATAAGAAAAATGATGTGCAAAACCAACTGATACATGCAAGTAACATTTTACGTTAAGAACACGTTTGTTGACAGTTTGTCTGTATTTCAAGTATGAAGGTTTCCTGGCCGCTACTCATACAGCCGCTATCCGAATACGTGGCAGCCTTCGCATTTTTTAGGATGGGATATTTTTGTTAGACACAGTTATTCAGTTCGCGAGAAAGACCCACATTGCACTCCATTGGCTGAAATGTAAGGAGGTCAACGCCTTAAACGAAATATCACGTTTTTAATTGGATATAACTCATGCTCATCTTATGACCACACCCATTCGCTCAGCAAGAGCCCCAAATGATGCGTTTTTAGTAAATCGAGCCGAGTTTAACGTATTACATGCAAGTAAAGACGTGAGATGCGTATGTGTTTTGTTTTATGTGGATAATACCTTTTAATTTCTTAAAATCGCAGCTTGACAGACTCAAAACCCCGGGTGGGGGCAATGGGGAACGCAGACGGTCGTGAGAGTAAAGTTTTTCAAAACAGTCTTAAAAATTAAATACTTGTCGGTTTGCTGTGAGGCCTGGTTTTGCTTTGCGTGGCGCTGAGTGGAGAAAATCCACCATCTTTAGTTCTGTCATTTTATACATCAAATTTGTGTGAAGTGAGAAAATAGGGCGGGACTTCGCATGTACGTAGCATTCACGAAGACTTTACGCCCACGAACAGCGTAGCGCTTGTAAGAAGAGAGCCGTTCGCTCAGAAAGTTACGGAATTTGTGCTGCCGAATTAAATGAAGACCGGAGGATGACTGAAGGTTTCCACGCGTTTTAATAATGACCTGCGACAGATAAACAACATAAATTATGGAAGGAATGCTTTATAAGTGGACTAATTATATAAGTGGTAAGTATGGTGACGTTTGCTAACTAAACGTAAGTGTTGTGAACGTGAAAAGCGTTTGTTGTTTGTAGCTAACCAGCTAGCTAAATACTGTAAATGCTGAGATACCTCATTACTTGGCTCTACTTTATATTTCGTCCGAATCGTGATGCATAAGACAGGAAAATAATAAACATTGGATTTAAGTTTAAACGAGCTAAATTAGGAAACCTTCATTTCGTATCCAATTTCTTCGGGAATTTTCCAAATTTGTTCTGGAAGTTTTTTTTTTTTTTTTAGTTTCTCCAAAACATTGCCTTGTTTTCTAATTTAGAAACATCTCTTGTGTGTCAGCATCTAATCCAAGTATAGAACATCTACTGCTAAGAGTATGTTTTTATGCGGCTAACATCGGACATGTTTACATTCATAAAATAAAACTTTGGTTGCCTGTGTTGACGACTGTGATTCGGGGAGGCAGGGCACCTAGTACTGGTTTGACGGGATTAACGACTGACAACATTGCCTTAAGCAAGATAAGACCCACAACGAGTGTCTCTCTAAAGGTCATGAGGACAGCTAACCGCATAGATATGCAGCATGTGACCGACAGCTCCTGGTTTATTGATGTGAAAAATGACTTGTTTAGGTTGGCAGCCCCGTTGGTTTGTACTTGAAGGAGACACACTGTCTTATTATGACTCTCAAGAAGATGTTTGGAAAGGCTGCAAGGGCAGTATCAAAATCTCTGTGTGTGAAATACAAGGTAAGGGCATGTCGGCAATGTATCACGTTTCATTAAATTGGGTGTATTTTTCCACACGAGTGACTACACTTTCTGATGCTCTATTCCAGTTCACTCATCAGACTCTACCAGGGTGGACCTAACCATCCCAGGGGAACAATATTTTTATCTCAGAGCCATCAATGCTGCAGGACGGCAGAAGTGGTTGGTTGCCTTGGGAACTGCAAAGGCTTGTCTTACAGACAACCGGACCAAGAGAGAGAAAGGCGAGCTCCTGTGTGCTTACTGTCCCCAGTCACTGCTGTGTGCCAACT
>JAODLC010000140.1:18799545-18812339 GCA_026781145.1 Hippopotamyrus pictus
GTCCCCAGTCACTGCTGTGTGCCTACTGTCCCCAGTCACTGCTGTGTGCCTACTGTCCCCAGTCACTGCTGTGTGCCTACTGTCCCCAGTCACTGCTGTGTGCCAACTGTCCCCAGTCACTGCTGTGTCCCCTGCCTATCCTTCAACCCCTTTACAGCCAAAACTCAGTACTGTTTCCCCACTCAGTGGTTCTCCGATTGTTTCTAATCGTGTTCTTTCAAACCAGCTACTATTCTGTATATAACTATTTACGATCTTCGAAGCTCACCCAGCTTCTCCGATTTTTCTCTCTAGAGCTTCAGGAGAATGCAGAAGCCTTGAAAATCAAGATGTCTGAGCTGCGAATATACTGCGACCTTCTCCTTCAGCAAGTCACCAAGATCAAGGATGGCTCTCAGGCTGAGCTGTCAGCCGCTGCGGCAGAGGTGAGGTGGAGCTGCTGGAGTTGTTGTATACAGAGATCATTCTGGGTTTTCACGGCTCTTTCCCTGAACGAGGAGGAGGAGGAGGGTGGAGCTGTGGGGACCCTGGTAAAAACCACCTGCACCACCTTCCTGAAGACGCTTGAGGAGTGCATGCTGATCGCCAGCCGTACCTTCAGTACTGATCTTTTGACTCAGACCCCACCGGCGTCTCCTCCGGTTCTGACCATCAAACCCCACAAGGTGAGACCACAACTCATGGACCACGCAGCAACGGAAAATGCCATTTTTTTATTTTTTTTTTTTACATTAAATTGTCTGCCTAACATCTTTGAATGGTGCTTTAATTTAAACTTATTTTGCACTTTAAGTTACTTGTAAAAACTGGAAGCACACTAGTATGACACTGAGCAGACGATGTGCTTTTCACAGAGGTCTATTCTCTAATAATTGCCTAAATAATGGAATATTTTAACTCGCATTACTGGAATGTACTCTGAGCTCTGTCTCCGAGGAAAGTAGTATTAGTAGTGTTTGCATTAGTCATTTAAATATTTTAGCTTATGAAGGCCTCCCAATGTTTTGAAAGCCCCTGTTGTGTGTATCTGTTGCTCTTTAAGGAATACTTGTCACATGATTGATCTACTAATCAACTGCTTCCTCTCTCATAGGTCAAGTTTGCAAGCCAGTCAAGCCAGAACTCCATTGAAAAGTAGGTTATTCGGTCTGAATGAAATGTATGTGTCTTCATGACACTAATGAGGTCCTTTGGGTGCTCTCTACACAGCTGTGGAATCAATTTTAGTCGGTACAAAGTCAAACGTAAAATTACAGCTTCTGAAGTTTTCCTTAGCTAGTAACTTCTACTGCTTCTCCACTTTGGTGTTCATTGCAGTCCATGTTCACAATAACAGTGATAGGTAAAGATCACGGCACGTTTTAGAGATGTGTTTTAAGGTTTGATTATCTGTTTCGTTCAGAAAAAAGGAACGAAAGAGCAGTTCTGGAAGTGTCTCGGGGAGTGAGCTACTGGAGTCTGGAATGGAGGGGCCGACAAGTCTAAGATCATCTCCTGAAAACACAAAAACCCAACCAGAGGGTAGGTCACCTCACCATGCCAGAGGGTAGGTCACCTCACCATGCCAGAGGGTAGGTCACCTCACCATGCCAGAGGGTAGGTCACCTCACCATGCCAGAGGGTAGGTCACCTCACCATACCAGAGGGTAGGTCACCTCACCATGCCAGCTGCACAGCTACTGCTAACCTTTGCCCTACATCTGAGGGTGAAAAGGAATTCAGTTAAGCCCAGGTTGGTGACTAATGGATCAAAGCAACATGAACCTGTTTTCAGGCACAGTCCTGTATACATCTATAACTTGGAAACTTTTAGTTTTTCCTAGTCGTTCCACAATCCTATTAAATCTGAGGCCAGATGATTTCCAGCTTTTTCATTGGTCTTTGAAATCTCAATTGTTTGCCTGTGCTGTGTGTGATTTTGGTCTGTAGGTATCAATGTAAATAAAGGACCGGATTGGCGCGCCAAGGACATGGATGCCCAGCAACAAGTTCCTCAGCCGGCATCCGTTCCTGAGCAGCCTGATGGTGGGCAGATAGAAGCGGTGAAATGGGAGGAGGCATCCCTGCCTGACCAGGACGTTGATCACCTCCAAGATCGACAAGAAGTAAGCCCCGTACAGCCTCGGGACCAAGAAGTGATTTCTTCTGACCAAGGCGTGGGAGAAGTGGTTGACCACGCTAAAACGCAGACCCACCGTGAAGATCCAGAGCAGGTGGAAACATTCTTCAGTACTATGAGTCACCGGTATGATGACCCCCTTCCATTGACGTGTCATGAAGACGTAATTTGAGCTTACTGTGCCTTTAATACATGGTGCCTGAAAGTCAAGATTGTGGAATTGCATACATCAATCTTTGAAACAATCTGTTTTTTTTATACAAGCTAACCCTGAAATATGATCTAATCTTCAGCTAATAGTATCCAATTAAGTCTTGTTGAACAAAACCTACATAAACATTTTACATTGCCATATCTAGACTGAACAAATGGTTTAAACGGTTTAAACAATCAAAATCATAGGTGGAAAAATGTGAATCTAATATTTGGTGACTGGTGGAACCTCCGTTAAGTTCAGCCAAATGCTGTCTGTACCTGCAGATTGGGTCTGTACAGTAATAGGAAGGTGGTTTGGGGAATTCCTCTACAAAGATTTCAGTTCATGTAAGTTTTTGGACAGTTTGCTTCAGATCAGGCCACAGCATATCAGTGGTATTGAGATCAGGCCTTTTACTTAACAATTCTACAATACAGAATTTCTTCTGTTTGAACTGCTCTGTTGTTGTTTTGTGTTTTGGATCATTGTCCTGTTGCATGGTCCAACTTTTTTGACTTTGAGATCAAAGACAGACACCTTCTGCTGTAGAATATCTTTGCACATACTAGAGCAGAGGTGGACATTTCCGGTCCAGAAAGTACAAATCCAGACCAGGATTTTGTTTCAACCAACCAGCTGAGTACTCTGTAACTGTTACTCTTTATGCTCAACTGGTTGGTTGAAACTAAATCACGGTCTGGATTTGTACTTTCTGGATCTGAAATTTCCACCTCTGTCCTAGAGTATATTGGTCCCTCACCGATGGGGGGCCATGTGGGTCACGGGGCAGCGAAATGCCTCCTCACCATTATATAGGTTTCCCTTACTATCTGAAAGTAGAGCATTCCTATGAAATCTTCCGTAAGATAAAACGGTGTAAAGCGAAGAAGAAATTACCGTTAATTTATGTGGGGAAAATTTTTTTGAGCTTTCCCAAACCAGAGAAATTACCAAACACATTGTACCAAATAAGAGAGACAACCTAAAATAACATTAACATACAGTAAATGCAGAATTAACATGATAAATACACAGCTATATAAAATGGGGGGAAAAAGGGTACAGTCAGTCTTGCTACCAGTATGTTCCTGAAAAACCTTGCGTTCACTAAAATTCCGTATTAAAATCAGGGAAAAACAGGGTTAGAGGAATGCGAGTCCAAAGGCTTAGTAGCTTACGACAAACAAAATGAATTAAATAATAAAAACTGTGGTGCCAATAATGTAATATGTTCAACTATTGATGATAATAATACACTAATAAGTTATATCATAAACAATTCCTATGGGTCTTATGAGTCTCAGGTGATTTGCCTAGTAACCGCTTCAACCGACCGTGCTGAACTTGCCAACTTGTCGATTGCAGAGAGTCAGGAGTAGTGAGTTGCAGCCACTGTATGGCTGGGCGTGAACACGGCACAAGTACAGTGGATTATGGTGAGCGGAGGGGCACCGTGCGGCCGGGCGTGAACACGGCACAAGTGTGGACATTCTGCATACCGGAATACCAGCTTTATGAGTTTTTCTGAAATCTCCTTTGATCAGACCTTATTGCACAATTCTCTTGTGAAGAGCAGGTAACCAGGACAGGTTAAACCCACGTCTGAATTGTTAGGAAGACTTGCCTCTAATTATGACAACGGCCTCCTGAAAAGAGGGTAGAGGTTCACATACATATTCACGTCAGTGACAGTGTTTAAACCAAAATGTTTTGGCAACGTAAAATGTTGTGTGGTGTTTAGTCTTGTCTGTCTGTCCTCGTTAAGAGACATTTTCCATTGCACTGATATCGTTGCAGTGTTATGTACATCACCCAAGGCAAATGATTTATCTTTCTCTGGCTTATTTGCACTTTCTTCTTACTTGCATTTTTCCTGCTTAAATTTCACTGTGATGAAGCACTTTTGAGCCATATAAAATAACAGTATTCTATTGCGTTGGGGGGAAAAAAAAAAATTCTGATGCTTGTATTGGTATAGATGTATCTTCTTGATCCAGTAACAGGCCAAGATGTTGATTGTTTTGGATGCAGCCTGTAATTTCTCTTCGTTTTGGGTATTTTTTGATCCACAGCTTTAGCGATATAGAACTGGAAGAGGACGCTGGAATCCCGACTCGACCGTTTCTGGACTCCTGTTATGCCATAGTACCAGTGTTGGGTACGCTGACTCCTCTCTCTCTCTGTCAAACTCCTTGTTTGATACTCTGTTACTTATCCTTCCAGTCTTAATAAGTCTCATGGTCTCTCTAGGGCTATAAATTTCCTTTAGGTAGCTAAATGAGACTTTTTTTATCACTAACAAAGAGCTCACTTTATGACTTTTGATAATTAAAATCAACATTAGACTTAACTAATATGAGGGCAATTTGTGCAGCTGACTTGTGTTTTGTCCTTCAGATAAGTTGGGCCCCACAGTATTTGCACCAGTTAAAATGGACTTTGTGGGAAATATCAAGGTAGGTACACTAAGCATGGTGTTTTTTTTTTTTCCTGATGCTTTCAGTTGGGCTAGATAAAACCTTCACATAACAAGCAACATAGTGGTTGAGTGCATCACTGTGGTTCTGCTGTTTAAAGGCTAGTCCTCAGGGTTGAATTGGCCCTGTAATAAGCACCATCTATTAACATTACACCCATGAATAAATGCGCTATAATTTTTAGATACACACAGCAGGGTATCTAGTATGGAGATGGCTCGACTACATAGGAAAGGATAATGTTGCAGTTCCTAACTTGACCACAGAGAGGCATTCCAATCTCATAATTGCAACAGTTAATTTAAAAACGTAGAAGTTTTGCACTGAACTAATTTGAAATATGTGCTCTCCTTTTATCTGGCTTTATTTGATTTGCTTGGGCTGTTTTGGGGTTTAGCGTCTTAGCGAGCATAGCCGCTATGGTTGTCAGGTGGTCTTATGAAGTGTGAATGGCGTTTAAGCAGGATGGGTGGCAGATAGCTTGGTTCATGAGAATATTGGCTTCTTAGAGTTTCTGATTCAAGTCTTAGGGGATGCTCTGCTGTTGTTCTGTTGGGTAAGGTACTAGATCTTTTTAAGTAAAATATACAAAAAATAGCATATATAAAGTATAATATGCTGAACTGTCAACAAATCAATCAACTTTGATGTCTGTAACAGTGTAATAACTAAAATCGATCTGTTCTGGCTTCCTGCAGAAAGTCCATCAGAAGTTCTCGTCTGATCCGGAGAGATTCCCAACCTTGCAGGCGATTGTGATGCATGAACTGGAGACGGAGGTGGCACAGGTGCGGAACTCGGCCACGGAAGCGCTGCTCTGGCTGAAACGGGGTCTCAAGTTCCTCAAGGAATTCCTGTGGGAAGTGAAGCAGGGCGAGAGGGACATCCCTGGAGCACTGAGTGAGTCGTAGGGCGACGCCAAAGCCCCCGCTGCTGACTGAAGCTGACGGGCACACTGGGCATGCTCCACAGATTATGGAGGACGGTAGTGTTCACTCGATATCTTTCTCCTCGCAGATAACGCCTACGGGAAGACATTGCGGCAGTACCATGGATGGGTTGTACGAGGGGTTTTTGCTGTGAGTCCTTGCTATAAAGACATCTTAACATCGTATTATTCATCGTTTTTCTTACCGTTTGCTGCGTGAGTGTCCTGTCTGACTCGTGTTTCTCTCCAGCTGGCCTTGAGGGCTGCCCCATCGTATGGGACCTTCACGGGGGCGCTGGTGTCCAGGGAGGGGGACGAGCTGAAGGAGGGCTTCGTCAGCGGCATGCACAGGGATCTCGGGATGTACCTGCCGGCCATGGAGCAGCAGCTGGGTGTCCTGGACACCCTGTATGAGGAATATGGCCTGGAGTCGGACGAGGTGGTGTGACCATGTGGACTTGAGCAGTGGCTCGCTCGCCCTGGCAGGAGGAGTGCACTCAGAGCAGAGGGTATCAGAGCAGAGCTTGTTTCCAGAGCACCTGGTCCCAGTGGTATGTGGCGAGATCTGGGCTGGAAACAAGCACATAGAGCCTGCAAGCAGTCATTTTGGCTCCATCCGCTGTGATTGGGAGCTCATTAAGTTTACATTTCAGACTCTACCTGTAATAAGTACGCCCTCCCCTCAGTCCAGATGCTTTCACCCTTACCAGTTGTGAAGATGGTGTAAATCATAGGGAGAGGTCTTCCGCCAAAGACGTGGAGGTTCCCGTAATAGCAGCTTCATTTTATGGGATGTTTCTCCTTCTGAGTCTCGCTCTGTAGCTGAAGGACGCCGATCTGTCAGAGCCGGAATCTCCCCCTTTAAATCATCTTTAGCCGTGAGGCTTTACAGGCCAATAGGAGATGGTGTGAACTTCGGGTTGAGTTGGAAGTTCAGCCAGAGAACATTTCTGTATGCTGATACTTTTTATCGCGATCATTTCGGGGAGGAAATACCAAGTGTAACCGAGGTGGCGTTAGCGGGTGGGGGGGCTCACTGCCTGTGTCGGCAGCTGCACATTTGGATGTGTGCCCTCCTGCAGAATATATGGTGGTCGTGCAAAATCGTGTACCTTGCACGACCCAGTAACACGGCAGTATTCTGTATCTGATGTCATATTAATAACGTGCGTTTTTGCAGTGGGACTCGTGGTAGGTTGTGGGATGTTGCGGACCAAAAGTAGACATGTCGTTCCTTCCGGCACAATCCCACGCCATCGTCAACACTAGCAGCAGTCAGGAGAGTGATCCTGTACTGGGCAGCTACATGGAAACGATACACTATGTATGAATATAACACTTATGCTAACTTTATTTATTTTTCCTTTGAAAATATGTATGTATTCTTTTATTTAATGCCAGGCCACTGCAGTTATGTTCCGTTAACCAGTGCATCTTGTGGAATATTTAATATCTTATTTTACTGCGTGAACAAATCGAAGGTGCCAACTGCTTTCTCTGCCAGCTGTGAGTGAGACAGGGGGGTTGCTTTCTTATTCTTATATTTCATGCAGAAAAACCTCCTCCCTTTGCTGTAGGAAAGCATCTTGATCCATGGATGCTTTGGTCTTAGTGGGCTTCGACCAACAGTGGACAAAAACTTCTCTGATGCCCTGTGGTCGCTAAATATGTATACGCCAGTGAATTCTCCAGCTGAGTGTGGGGGGGCTCGCTTGAGCCTGGAATGTAGATATGAACTCTTGCTAGTACATGACCTTTCCTTATCAAAGAATGTCCAAGACAGAATAACAGTTTTAATGTAAGAATGCTCTTTTAATTGTTTTTTTTTTTTTTTTCAGATTTATTAAACCGAATTTACTTAGCTGCTTTTGTGTAAATATTATTTACCAGCAACTCTAAAGGCCATGTGGGATAAGGAAGGATTGATGGGTAGATCGACCACATTCCGGATGACTCTTCTTCTGCCCTGCTCTGTCCTTGATGGCGATACCTGCTTGAGACTCATGGTTTGATGCCATGAGGTCAGAGATTCTGAAATCCAGGTCCAGAGTCTGCCAATGGCTGAAGATAAAACCCTAGAACAGGCCTCTACTGTAGAGTCAAACACCACTGCAGACAATTTCACATGAGAAAATCCATGTGTACCTACACCTTCGACTAGCCCCTAACAGATGACCTGTTTTACAGGTTTTGCAGCCCTTCCATTACAGCACACCTCTCCTTACATCCAGAGATGTATTCAGTAATTTCCTGAGTACCTAGCATGCCATCAATTCCTCCCTATAGGCCAGGGTTTTTTCACTGGGCCTGGTTGACAGCTGGTCCCCTGCCTGTTTCCTGCCGGGGTCACTTCTGCCCCACATCAACAGTAACGTGACACTTTTCAGCCGGCCCCAAAATAATCGCTGGTTTGACTGGAAAAGTTGCAGGCTGGTTTTTATTTCGCAACACTCTGCCGAGTTTCCGGTCAACTGCTTAGACCCGAAGCCAAGTTCAGAAGGCCTCTAGAATATTCCCGACCCAACAGGAGGGAATTCTTTTAGGATAAGCGTCCAATTCCTAAGTGACAGTTGACCTGCTAATGGAAATTTTAAAGTCATATATGAGAAAATATTGTCATGGCAAAAGGTACAAGTCTCTGATTTATCCCAGGCTAAGAAATTAGTGCTGGAAAGAAGAAAAAAACGCTTAGGCAAGTCTTTTCGACGGGCGTGTCTAAGTAAATTTTCTTAATGTAATTCAGGTATGAAGCGAGGCCAACTAATGCAGTTAGTAGCAAACCTCAGCTTCGAACCCATCTCTTTCTGTTCCAATGGAGACGTGCCATGCCCCGCCCCTATGCTGTGTCGGCTCGACCCGTTGGCCACAGGAGCTGGCTCAGCATTGAGGGGGAGGCTTAACACAGTCATCCTGCCCAATCACAGCAAAGTCGTCCTGCCGCAGGGTCTCCAGTACCCAGTCCATCACTGTCACTGCCAAATAGAGCAATTCACTGAGTGGAGCAGTCCAGCCCCTCCCGCTCCCAGCTGGCTGGCTCACCAAGACGGCGACAGTGCACTTTGTAAAGATCCACAACGGCGACCCGTCGATTCGGGCGACGTATTTAAAGGATCTGGGAGGTAGTTCAGGTCATCGGGAAGAAAGATTGCAATTAGAGTAATGAAGGGTACATTAGCAAGATTGTATAAATTCTCTTGGCTTGATTTCGCTTATTTATTCAACCACATTGCAGGCATAAATCAGACATTCTTGGAATAAATTAAAGGTTCACAAAAGGCTTTTGCTCGCCCACTCACGTGGAGGAGAACGTAGCACTTTGTACGGACCACAGTACTCATAAATGTGGCCAAGAACAGCCTTATCAGCCACTGACTACAGTGCAGTCCTTAATGCATTGGCACATGCTAACATATCAAGTGCACTTTGACATGTAAACTGTATATATGAACGTGCAGTTCAACCATGACCCCGATTATAAAAATGATGCACAATTGCTGATGATAATTCAACACTTACCTGGACATTAGCTAAGATAACTGCAAACTAAGGCGGCGTTGTCTTTGATGCTACACAAGGCAGACCAATATGATTTGCTCACATGGGACTGTTTACTCCTTCTAGCCTAGTGTGACAGCCTCAGCTGTGATAAAAATCCAGCTAACAGAAACAGCGCTGGATTCTCATCATTAAGACAATAGACGCTGCTGATGCTCATCTGGGAACGGAATCAATATTCCGCGGTATCACATCAGGCAAGGCTGCCTGTCCTTAGTGGCCAGGAAACAAGTGAAAATGATTCGCTGAGAGGTCAGGGTTCTACGCAACCTGCATCTTTCATGCCCATCTGTGCTACGAACTTGCAGCATATTTTTTTTCCCTTTTCTGTAATTATTGGGTCATCCATCCATCCATCAGTTTTCCATAACCACTAATCCAGCATACAGTCAGTGGTGAGTCTGGAGCTCATCCCAGGGACCACAGGCTACAAGGCAGGAAGAAACCCCAGACTGGATGCCCATTGGGTCATATAACAGAATATTACAGGGACAAACATAAATAGCTTTATTTACATAGCTTATTCTGAATAGTAGACTGTCTACCTGGCATTAAGTTCTGCCTTATGAGCCTCATGCAAATAGTACAGCGTTTTATTACTGAAAATATGCACAGCACCTTGGTCAAGACCAGTTGGAAGAATCACTCCCACGAAACCTGAAAAAGCGGTAATTTGGTAATATAAATCTCCTGTAGCCAAAAGGGGCTTTTTTCCCCTGGGGAGGAGCCTGATCATAGGTCTACAGCTCAGCTCCACAGGGCACTTCTGGCTCAGCCTTTAAGACAGAATGCAGTGGTCCTGTCTGCTTTCTGATGGTACGTTTCCTGTGGTGAAGAGCTTCTCCGTCAACTATGTGCCTTTATAGAAACAGTGTAGTAGAAGAGTCATGCTTATGGTTACTCTTAGATGATCATCTTGTCTTATTCCTAGCAGCTTCGTCTTTTCACCTAAGTCACCTTTCCATCCTGGGAAAGTAGGGTGGGTACACAGTCCCTGGTCTCCCTTTCATGTGAAATACTTGCAGTTTGTAGAGTCAATGAAGCACTTCTCAGTGCACCTGAGCTGTCCATATGACCTTCAAAACAAAAGAGACACCACAACATACTGAAACTGTTTTTATAAATATAAAAGAGAATATTATTTCAAAACTACTCTTGCCAGATTTCTTTTCATATAAAATGCATGAAAGCTCTTTTGTAAGATTGCTGAATGGTCCCTTGAAGGGTTAATAGCCAACATTATTTATTTTTTCAAAGTATCAATATGATCGATTATGTTAAGCTTAATGTTGGCCCCATTTTGCTGTAATGGGGAGAGCATTGAGATTGAGGGACATGAAACTTTAAGCCTGGGTAAATATATAAGCTGGAACAGTACAGTTGTGTATGACACTATAGGAGATCAAGCAGAAAAGTCAATGAGAAATAAATAAGGACGCACCCAGGAAGATACACTTTGCATGTTTGATATCCAAAGTCCTTCCCATCACACTCCTCGACTCCTTCATGGCGATATCCATCTCCACAGTATGCTAATTTGCACCCTGCATAGGAAACAGGTGCTGGATTGTCTTAGCTTTTCCTGATGCCTGGGTGGTCCGTCTTGCTTGGTGAAACATGACCAGACCCAGACTCAAATGGGGGGTGGTGATGCGATCGCTAGTGCCACTTACTGATGCAGCCGTCAGTGACCACCTTGTTGCCGTCGTCGCATTCCTCTCCGTTGTGGGTCTGCACTATTCTGTCACCGCAGACCCCCTCCTCATCCGGGGTGTGGTCCATGGATTGGAATGGGCTAAGCTGAAAAATAAAAGTGTCTTTATAGAATTTAAAACCTATGACGGTCTTTGGGGTTTATTGGGATTTTCATAACAGTAATTCTTCAACTTTTCTGTCAAAATGGTAATACTTTATCTTGCCATTTGTACAAGTACATAGGAATTCTGCTTTCGCATATCGCGTCTTACTCTACTCCACTTGGCGTCAGAGTACTGGTCTAACCATTTATCTAGCATTGCTGGAACATTTTCAGAATTAAGGACCGTCTGTCAATGGCCCAACAGTGATATGATGACTCTGCTGGTCACAGGATTTAAACTAGTGATCTACATGCCACCCCAGTTTGTTATCAGAAGCATACCACGTATATGATGATGATGTGTGAAATACCTGAATTGGTTTCCATCCTCCAACATCTTTAAAATAAAGAGAGCTCTGATCTTTTCGAAATGCAATTGCATTTTTCGTGTCTAGGTGGTACAGTTCTTCTTCATTATTGACCACAAATATCTAGGAGAAAAGAGGGGAAATTGGTTACCTTTTAAAGTGGTTTTCATTTCCCTGCAGCTGTCTCTTTTTAGATATGCGGTAATCCTACAAGGTGTCCATTACTTCAAATAGTAGGCTACCAGACATATTCAAACTACTGTCCATTGGATCTGGATTTTCAGTGGTCTTCTACTTGCCACGGCTAACTGTGCAGTATCAAGTCCCATGTGCCATAAGCTCAGAAGTCCTTTGTCACCAAGCTGACACTGAAGATGAGAGCTTCGTCCCTAACACTCATCTCTCCCTGGGTCTTGGCTGTTGCTCATTTGCCCTTGAGCATCCTCAGAATTCCCATGTTACCTGTCATGATGCCTAGTCTGGAACAGCACGATTGGCATCATCAAGTAATGAGTAGAGTCCCAGCTGGGGGTGGGTTGTTTAATTGCTGTGTCTCCATTCCCCCAGTTGCTGAGTCTTGGACAAATCTCAGCCAAGAGTAAACTGTTTAGCTCAAGTGACAGTTCAGCACTCCTTGTGTTTTCAGTCTCCTGGCTCTTCTTTTGTTGGGTTCTTAAATAACAGTTTGAATGACTCTAAACCTCATCCTGATTGCTTCTACCTCCCTGCACCAAGTGCCCATGTATCATTTAACTCCATATCGCCTGGTGAGTCAATGAACTTGTCACCGGACAAAGCCCTCACAGATTTCAAATATAGGGGTTTAGCCAACAGACAAGTCACTGGGTGGCCTTAATGTACAAACTATACCAGTCCAGACGATGTGGGGATGTGCTTATTTCCATCTAAAGTGATGTAAGGTTCAATGAACCAATTACAAGCAAATGACAAAAACTGTCGGGGCCAACGGAAGTTGAGGTTCTTACCATGGGTACTTTGTCATAATTACCCACATGGGCGTGGTCGTCATGGGGGGGGCTGTTTACGCTCATGGGGGTGTTGCAGCTGCATCGACCAGGAGGACCAGGAAGTCCCTTCTCTCCCTTCTGTCCAACCACAAAAACTCCTTTGAGAGCAAAGCAGACACCAAAGACGTAGAGGTTACAGTCACACACCAAAGACGTACAGATTACAGTCACACACCAAAGATGTAGCGATTACAGTCACACACCAAAGACGTAGAGGTTACAGTCACACACCAAAGATGCAGAGATTTCAGTCACACACCAAAGACGTAGAGATTACAGTCACACACCAAAGACGTAGAGGTTACAGTCACACACCAAAGACGTA
>JAODLC010000140.1:18812439-18822994 GCA_026781145.1 Hippopotamyrus pictus
TCACACACCAAAGACGTAGAGGTTACAGTCACACACCAAAGACGTAGAGGTTACAGTCACACACCAAAGACGTAGAGGTTACAGTCACACACCAAAGATGTAGAGATTACAGTCACATACCAAAGATGCAGAGATTACAGTCACACACCAAAGACGTAGAGGTTACAGTCACACACCAATGACCTAGAGGTTACAGTCACACACCAAAGACGTAGAGGTTACAGTCACACACCAAAGACATAGAGGTTAGAGTCAAACCCAGCAGCAGTGTTCATGCAGAGATGGATATTAGAGGCAATTCTCCCATTCTCCCATCCTTTGGGAAAAAATCCCATTAGTGTTTCTCCGACTTGTTTAAAGACTTAAGAAAGTAACCTGAAGATAAATATATTGTCTACATAATGATTAATGATTTGCTTGAATCAGGGGCACTGCTAGAAATTTTGGGCCTCATGAAAGCAGATGATATTGGGTCCCCAACCCAGACCAATACAGTTACGCTCCAAATTTTTTTCTCCAGGGTCGTTGGAATCATAGTAACTGTCCCCCCCCCCAGCTTACACGATTTACTCACTGAGCATGTAGAAATTCAAAGGCACCAAAATAATTTCAAAAAAAAAAATTCAAAGTTTCTCTATAGAGTACTAATGTAGTTAAGTAGTTTGCCAGGCAAAGAAACACAGAACAAGATACCTACTCAAATGTCCTGGGAATTTACACGCATATTAAGCAGTGAGAACCCTGCCCCTTTAAAAAAACTATGATGTCACATCCTGAGAATCCTTTGGCATAAGCTGTCCACTTGAGTTGGTATCAGATTCTCAATTGACGCATAGCGCTAACACTCTAGCTCTACCGTTCAAATCCTAATGCTCTAATTCTGGTGACTCCCACATGACACTTTTAGCTCCCTCATATGAGCTGCTCTAGTTGACATGATACAGGTATTCTCACCCGAGGCTGGCAGGCCTGGGGGGCCGGGGGGGCCGGAGGGGCCAGGGTGGCCGATGGGACCCATGGGGCCAACTACTCCAGGGTCTCCCTTCGTCCCCTGAATGGAAAGCACAGTCGTTTGTTTATATGACCAGTTACACCACTGACTCAACACCTTTCCCTTGGCTAGTCGGAGTCATCTATGGCCCTTTGCTTACGACAACACGTTGCTTTGTGACAGTGATCAAAAATATCATGCACATCTAGTGACGTTTTTAAGGTCAGAAAGCAGGCTGAAGCAGAACAGTCAGACCCATTCCGTAAACGGACCTGGAGGAGGGGGCTTTTATGTGTTTAATGCTACAAATAGTTTCTTTTCCCCTTTCACTAATAAGTCACTTCAGTAAATCTAGCCAGACTCAATGCTTGTCCTATTCTCCATGCCTGAGCTTTCAAACGTCCAAAAGCCTAAACTGGAATTTTATTTCGGTACTCATGCAAAAACATCATTTTCATTGTCCCTCTTGTCCCTTCTATTCTTGTCCCATCCATATAACTCTGAAAATGAAATCCCCTCCCTGATAAATTAACCATTTCCTTAACTACATAATGTTCTTCTGCTTGCCATCCCCACAGAGAAACGATCCCATAAAAATATTCTAGCAAACTTTGTGAGACATTTCTGAGAATGTCATCACTTAGATGAGTTGTAATGAGCACTGCTATATTGTAACCAATGATCAGTGTTTAAGAGGACATCTCTGTGTCTAGATGAGAACTCTCTGTCCTACCTGTTTTCCTCTCTTGCCTGGTCGACCGGTGGGTCCTCTGTTTCCTGTGACGCCAGGCTCTCCCTTTGGACCCATTTCACCCTAAGATGGGGAGGTTAAGGTTTGTTGTCAGTAAATTACCAGAAACATAAAAGCAACAGTAATTAACCACTTGCTGAAACAGTGATGACAAATAACCGCAGTGACCATGTCTACTCACCTTCTGTCCCAACATCCCTGGGAAACCCATTGCACCCTAGATTGCAGAGAATGCAAGAACACGAAGTTAAGCTCTGAACACAAGCATGTGATCTGCCCATGGGAAGAGCGATTTGATGCAAGCTGCTGGCCTTATTGTACCTTTGGCTTCAGAAGGTAATACTGAGTTGCTACTAGCAATTGAATAAGTTATAAATTGATGGTGGATAAAGGAAATGTGCACATACAACGGGGAACTGAATCTTAATATGAAAGCTGATAGTCATAGAACGTGTATCAGATTAGACCCTGGAGCTTAGGAACCAACCTTAAAACCCTTCGGGCCAGGTTCCCCTCGTTCGCCTCGAGACCCCTGATGGGACATTAATTAAAAAAACAAAACAGATAAAGACAGCACCTGAAATTAATCTAACTTACAAGAACAAAGCAGTGAGTAGTTGTGTGTAGTATCCAAAAGCAACAAACACCACCACTAGGACCACTCGGAATGACACATCACAACAGAGATGGTTGTGAACTCACCTTCTCCCCTTTGTATCCAGGCAACCCCTGTAGGTGAGACGGTGCTCTCAGTCTCA
This sequence comes from Hippopotamyrus pictus, assembly GCA_026781145.1. Classification (NCBI taxonomy): domain Eukaryota; kingdom Metazoa; phylum Chordata; class Actinopteri; order Osteoglossiformes; family Mormyridae; genus Hippopotamyrus; species Hippopotamyrus pictus. Next base: position 18,814,940 of record JAODLC010000140.1, read on the forward strand.
GTCACCCAAACGGGGGGTGCCAAACAGGACTTTCCCTGTCTTTTGTTTAAGCACTTACTTCTAAAATAACAGCCTGACGTTAATATAACATTTCCAGCAGCACTGACTCTCCATTATTAATTTACTCCTTAACAGATGCTTCTATCCAGAGTGATTTACAATTTTACCTATTTATATATCTGGATGTTTAATTGGTGCCATTGAGAGTCAACAGTTTACTTTAGGGTAGAATAGTGCAAAACAGCGAAGCAACAGTACACCCTGTGCAGCTTCTGCGTGATGCTAACGCGCCGTTAGCGCTCTCCACACCAACAGGGAGTAGCCCCCAAAGGACTGCCTACCTTCGGGCCCACTGGTCCTCTTGCACCAGGCATTCCCATCAGCCCAGGATCTCCCTTCTCCCCCTGCAATGGGACCAGTGCAGTGATGGCAGGCTCAGGCATGGCAAAGGCTCAGGCTAATCATATCACACTTAAAATAGAGATTTATGGTGGCAAAAGGAAACAATTTGCTTCAACATTTTTATAAGTATCAAATTTACTAACTAGTATGCTGATATATTCTGATTAGTGAAGCAGTGAAGCGTTCATCTGGATTCACACTGTTGGCTGACACCTCCAGGATAGGAGGTTCGAATCCTACTTTTTCTCTGTGTGTATGGAGTTTGCATATTCTCACTGTGTCATACAGGGACCTCTGCTTTCCTCTAACAGTCCAAAAGCATGCGGCCAAAATGATTGGTGACTGGTGTCTCTAAACTATGGGTGTTGTAGTGCCCTGAGAAGGGCTGGCATCCCACCCAGGGTGCACCCCAGCTTCATGCCGTTACTGCCTGGGCTTCCGAGCCCCCGCAACCCTGACCACAATCAGTGTGGACAGTTCCATACACTGATTAGTATAGTACAATATAAGGTAAGGTAAGGTAAGGTAAGGGATTTTAAATTAAATTAGGGGTATCCGTACCAAAAAAATCCGACTTACTCACTTTGGGCCCATATGGTCCTGGCCAGCCTGGTGGTCCCTGTAGCCCTGGTAGACCGGGTGGCCCAGTATGACCCTGAAAAAGGGCAATAAGTCCAAAAAAAGTAGGTTAACAAACCATTGCCAACTTGTAGCTCCCTCCAGTGTGTCAGATGGTTCTCTTATTTGACTCCCTGACAATAGAATGAGTTTCTGAACCACGTCTGGTAATCAGACTCCCTCTCCACCTTTTATAAATGCCTCAACACCCATCTGTTCCAGGAATTCCTCCACTAGCCTGAAGCGTCTCTATGTTCCCTGAATGTCCTTAATGTTGCGCTTCTGGTCACTGAATAGTCTTATTAGGTTCTTATATATATCAAAGGGCTGTCAAAATTAACGGGTTAACACGGATTAATCCATCATCATGATATCATGCTTAATTTGATTACATTTTTTAACGCAATTAACCCATCTGCAGCACAGAATGACTCAAAATCCCTGAAATGTCTCTGTCAACCCATTTCGGGCAGTCTGTTGAGTCTGTTTGCTCATGCAAAATGAAATGCGATTAATATAGATTAAAAAATGAATGATATTTAATCATGATTAATCAAAATTAATCCACATGAACCCTGTGATTATTCTGATAAAAAATTTTAATAGTTTGACAGCACTAATATATATATATATATATATATATATATATATATATATGTGTGTGTGTGTGTGTGTGTGTGTGTGTGTGTGTGTATGTGTATGTGTGTGAACACAAAGAAATATTTTCTTCCCAAGTTGTGTATACACATCTTCCCATTGCCTTCATTTCCCAGAAAGGTTTAATCCCAGGGCAAGCAAGAGAAGAGGTTTTTTGCTTTATTTCCATCTACAGAGGCGGAAACTGACATTAAACACGGCCCTCCTTAATTAAATGACAGACTTATACTGAGCAGCGGTCTCTGCTTATGAAAGACAAATGACTTATGGGATTGCACCTGCACTAAGCTAAATTAGGTAACAGTATTTCCAGGCCTGCCCAGTGTTTTGGTAGCATTTCCATCACCCCCTTCCCCCCTCCCCCGCTGCCATGGTACCACCCCCTAGAGCACGGGAGATGCAGCCCACCGCAGGGCAGGCTTTTCTGGTAGGATAATTCACTTTGGGATACAGCGGGTGTCACTGCATTATCCTGACATGGAAAGATCCATTTGTCCACTCCCTGGGTACGCTGTCGTCCGAAAAGGCTGACATGCAAGTTCTGCCAGGATGAGGCTCTTCTAGAATCTCATTCCCTGCAACTGGTATTTAAACTAAATAGATGACATCCATCTCGAAGTGGCTATTTAACGGCCCTGAAGTTAGTTTGTAACGAAATTAAGATTTAATAGATGCACTCACCTTCTTTCCTGGTCTTCCAATTTCTCCCTTAGAATGGGGGGTGGGGAAGTACAATTAATGCAGTTCAGTTTAACTGGATAATAAGCTAGACCAGTGGCTCCTAACCCGGTCCTTGGGAACCCCCACGACAGTCCACGTTTTTGGCTCCCTGCCAGACAGTCCACTTTTTTGCAAAGATGTGACCTGTCTGGGGGGGGGGGGTCCCGAGTCCAAGTTGGGAAGCTAGACAAACAAGAACTGACAGCATATGGCATGATGCCCTTTGACTCCATGAAAATGGTCTTACCTTCTCCCCCTTTGGTCCTTTCACTCCCGGAATTCCGTTTGGACCCTGGAAACCAAGTCCCTCACTTTAAAGATTCATACTTTTGCTGTTCCACATTATTGTTTGATTCGATTGATTTTAAAATTATTTTTATTTGTATTTCACATGAGTTCTTGATGTTTTTTTTTCCATTATGTAACCCACCAAGTGTGATTCAAGCTGATTAAAAGTTATTCTCGTTCACATCAGTTAATTTTGGTCAGTTCTAATCCCAGCTCAGCAAATATCATCAATCCATCCATTCATTCATTCATTGTCCAACTGCTTATCCAGTTCATGTAACATAACTATCTATATCAGTCTATATCAGAACTCAAAAGCCAATTAGAACTCAAAATGTTAATTCAGTTATGCTATTTAAAATGTACTGTACCTTTAATTCTTACACGGTATTATGACCACAATTGAGCTTTAACCACACAGAGGGATCTCCTGTTAATCAGCTGATGGCTTTTCACACGTCACCTAAGGTTCCTGGCCATTTGGCAGTGGAACCTAAAAAGCCAAGGCGAGCAGTTCCTGAGCGGCGACAGCCAGTGGAAAGACTCTATTTCCGTCTCGGCTAAAAGCGAATTGTTAATGGGTGTCTGTGTTGGGGGTCCGAGGTCCCTCATTATGCTTACAGCAGGAAACGGCAGCTGCGAGTCACACACACACACGTCCTCGTCGTCGAACACACCCATCCCCCCCTTACCCCACTACTGGCAGAGCAATCCAGTGATTACATCACCGCCGTACCACATTTTAAATTTACGCTTACTCACATAAACTGCTTTTTGCCTGTTCACCTTCTCTACTCTGGGAAAGTGTAACTGTCGCCATTCTGCACAATCATACCTCATACTGGTGTGAAATCTCTTGCCCCTGTTTAAGTTGCACCACCGCATAATGGTTTCATGCACGCCTCAGTGTGTACTGAGCTGCATCGTATGTCCCTGTCTACAAATATCCCTCTGGATCTAATTATTCTGAAGGAACAGCTGAAGCTTTCCGGCTGGTTTGATGTTCACCGATGTTGAGATGGCTTGGGGCAAAATTGAGTTTCCTACCTGAGGACCTGCAGGTCCTGAAGGACCAGGGGGACCAGGCATGCAGACATCAGGCTTGTGCTTCTCAGGCTCCGATTCAGTTCGGCTTCCTTCCTCTGTCTGCGAGGGCTTAATCTAAAGCACAGAGCCGAAATACGGAAATGTACAGAAAAATACAAATGCCGGGGTAAAAATCTGCACTGTACAGGTTGATATAAGTTCTTGTGGAAACACCAAAATTACTGATAGAAAGAACAACAGCTGTTAACCATTTTGAGGGCTCGTATAATTCCCTCCTCGAAGGCATATGCAATTTTCATACATTGCAGGTCATTATAGGGCGAACTGAAGCATTTACAGCACATTGCTCTTTTGGGAAATCTTCAAAAACTCTTGTGATTACATAGATGGAAAGTGGTTCCCAAATGATTATTTTTGCCTGACTTTTGTTGAAACTATGCTCTTCCCTGATCAGTGTCTGGTGCTTGACGTTCCTGCATGCCCTAGCCTCAGCATCGCTGCAGGGAGAATGGTTTGGAACCTCTCCAAGTCACGTGACCATGCTACTCTTAAGAGGGAAGACTCACAGGCGTCACATGACGAGTCATGGTAACAAACTCACAGGACTGTACTGTTCCCATAGCGCAGAGGGAGGTGGGAACATTGGGGGAGGGGGCGGAGTCAGCAGACAGCAAAGGTTGAATTTTGTCTTGTGCTCCGGAGTTCTGTAAACTAAACAGATTGCAGCCATACAGAGTTAGCGACTTCCTTTAAAAGCTCACAAACGACTCTCACAGTCGGTTTGGTAATAGCCAAGCAGTAACCCTGAAATCCTCTCAATTAAACGCTGACTGGTTCATCATCGGAAAAGAGGCATTGTGCGTAATAAAAGCTTACAGAATCTCTCCCCACTTGAAGAAAGTTTGGCAGCCTCTGTGACAGGGTCAGTCCTGACTGGCTGTCCTCCACCTTCTCTAAATGTTATTACACGTGCAGTGTGTCGCCCCATGTAAGATGCAGTGAAAATCACCGCTTTCACTTCATGACCGTTTGTCCATGTCTAACATGTACGTACACAGCAGCTGTTGTGCTTCTTACTGTGGGAGGAACAGGTCGGCGGGGGCTTCCAGAGCCACTGGACCGCTGACGCTCCAGTCCCGAATCCTTCCGCCCATGACATGCACACGTCTGCCATGCAGGTACCCCGACACAAGCCAACCTACCTGCTGGAGTGGAGAGGAAGCTGTCCATGGCCCAGAACTGGGACGGCATGCAGCAGAGCAGGAGCTGAATTCTAAGTCCAAGCATGACTGAAAAAATGCTGGGTAGGAGCGCTATGCTCATTTAGCTTGAGTGTCTTGGGTTGGCTTCAGGTTTTCTAGGTCTCATCGTTTGTGGCTGTCTGTGTGTGACTCTCTCTCTTTCCTCCCCCCTCCCTCTCTCTCTCACTCTCTCTCACTCTGGCTTGGTGACTGGGAGAGACTTTCTCTCATTCTCTCTCTTCCCTCTCTGCCGCTGGATCCTCTCCCCCTGCAAGCCCATAAACAGGAGGGATGTCAGACAGTGCCCGTGAAAACGAGACAGGGCTATAATTATGGGGTATGCCTGTCAGCTGCCCACTGTGCCAATGCTGGATGCTTATACTACTACTGTAAGCGTGACACAAACACAGAACTGAGTGAGCTCATTTTAAATAAGGCGGAGTTACAAATAATAATTATATCACAACCGTCACCAGGAAAAGTAGTGTGAGGGATAAACAAACAAACAAGCAAACAAAAAATAATAACAATAATAATAATGATGATGATGATGATGATGAAGAAGTGTTCATCTTTTTTCAAAAGGAAGTGAAGGCACTACATCGGACTCAAATTCTAATCGTTAATATTAAGAAGAATATGATGATGATGTAAATACAGGGAACTTTCCCGGTACCATGACTGAGGCGCTCCGTTTGACTCAGCATGTTCAGAGGTCTGCGGAGCACAGAACGCGCCGCCGTCCACTTTGATTGCGCTGTAGTCAGGGGTTATCGATCAGCCCAGTTTAAGCTGAATTTATTTGTTTGTCTGCTTCCGGAAACCACTGACTCATGACATTTAACTCCGTCAACCCATTATTCCTATAAGGCACCAGCAACTCAGCCTCAGAATTAATAGCATGACTTTAAATAAAGTGACTTGATAATGCATGAACAATACAGTGTGCAGTGCAGCACACTATATACACTCACCCAAAGTACAGTGTGCAGTGCAGCACAATACATACACTCACCCAAAGTATAGTGTGGAGTGCAGCACAATATATACACTCACCCAAAGTACAGTGTGGAGTGCAGCACTATATATACACTCACCCAAAGTACAGTGTGCAGTGCAGCACTATACATACACTCACCTAAAGTACAGTGTGGACAGGCTACACATAATGGATTTTGAACTAGGTAAGTCCCAATTTCCACTCAAGTCGGAAGTTCACGCGACCTATATTTGCGATAATCTAATAGCTTCTCCAAAGACTACAAAAGAAGAAAACGTGATTGCAGGTCACAACCTGGCAGCCTGTATGCGACCTTTGGCAAACATCCTCAAATACTTGGGCCATACACAATACCAGTCAAAAGTTAGGACACACCTACTTAAAAAAGTTAATGACCCTAAGCAAAGAGATGGAGTGCTGTGGCAGACGACCTGGTCCCTGTTGGAGAAGCATTCTGGGGACCTACAAGTGGAAGCTGGCTGAGAGAATGCTGAGTCTGTAACGCTGTCATCAAAGCAAAAGGAGCCTAGATTTTGAGAAGTTTTTGATATGTATTATTTTATTGCCTTGAGGGCTTTTACTATAAGGTGAATAGCGTAGCTAAAATAAAAACAAATACATTAAAAGCAGGTACAGTATGTCCAGACTTTTGACTGCCACTAAGAACCCTGCTCCACACATGCATCGCTATGCCCTATATCTCAACAAACTTGTCTTACACTTTGAGACATTTTCAAAATAAAAATCAAAAATGAAATCGATGTTTGTCGATGAACTAAGAGGATCTGCACGTCATAGGAAACTTGAACTGACTGAAATCAGACGCCTTCATTATAACTGTACAGACACACACTCCCTTATCCAGAAGGGATACATTTACGCATTTCCCATTAGGACTCTAGGATGACTCAAAATGATGACAAAAATATACAGCAGTTATTTAAAAAGTTTCCCTAAAAATGTGCAGAGATCACGCAGCTGAGTCTAAGAACAGAAGAATAAAATTGCCATTTTAAGATCGTCAGGCACAGTGTAAACATGTTTACATAATAAATAATTCACTTATTTATTCAATGAATATTTACATAATTTATTAAAGATCATTAAAGCAGATCACAAACAGGTCATAATGAACCTGGAAATCAGCAGGTCATATAACACTAAGCCAATACACACAATGGAAAACTTACTAACATCACAGTGAAAACACAATTTGTTTAGAGAAACACACAAAGACTTGTGCGGCACTGATTGAACTGTTATACAATGTTTTGGACAAATTGGTCGATGAATTCAGAATTGCTCATTCATGGTATTATTTTTCAAAGCATCCACACTTTAGACCATAGAGCAAGTGCCTAAGACTTTTCCACAGTCCTGTATATTTCATATATCCTGGTTACACATTCTACAAATTTCAAAGCAATTAGAAAATTCTGATAACAGAATATGAATGCTGTTCTCTCCTGCAAGGGGGGGCAGGACTCCTGCAGGCTGCCCCATTCATTCCGTCACAGGTTAGAGCGCGTCAACCAGGGGAACTCCTAAAAAACAGAATATCACAGGGAGAGAGATTTCAAAAACCAGCCTGATCAACAGTCCATGCGTCTAATCCAAATTTTTTAACAATAACTCCTCTAAAGCACACTGGTTCTGCACATACATGTGAAAAGTCCAAATCAGGATTTTGTTCAAATATACAAGACAAATAGTAGAAAACAACACGACGTGAAATGGTCTTGCATTACAATGCTGGTATGTTAAAGGGTACCACGGACCAGCCAAACGGGGCACTGGCCATGTTTGCAACATGGGATTGGGACATGAAACCCCCCCAAAACCCCCCCCCCAGCTTTGCATGGGATACAGGGTCCAGCCCACCATTACTATGGCAACCAATTCTGAAGAGGCCCAAACACAAATCAGCATAAACAGGGGGGGTCATGCTCTCTATAACGGGAACCCAAAATAGGACGGGCAGCGAGCAGAATATCCCGCTTCACTGCAGTGCACCTGGGAGGGGGGATTACCGGGCCACTGCCTGTCATTCATATAGCTGTGGGGGGGGGGGGGGGGCCTCTG
>JAODLC010000140.1:18842213-18872596 GCA_026781145.1 Hippopotamyrus pictus
CCCCACTGGGGGGGGGGAGGGTGGGTGAGTACTCACTTGGCAGTGTCGGCCCCGCTGGCTATGAGCGTGTTAATGAGCAGTTCATGTCCGTACCGCGCCGCTATGTGCAGGGCAGTGTTGCCGTTCACGTCTTCACAGTCTATCTCGGCGCCTGGGGATGCAAGGCACTGCTCTTCCAGAATATTCTTCCCTCGGGTGATTACATGCTACTTTATGCTGGTGTGTCAAATACAGCACAACCATAGGAAAACATGTTCAGCTTTACAATGGACAAAGTGGACGAGTCTTCCCTGTGGTGTGTCACCTAAGGTCAAGGGGCCAAAAACTCAAGCCAAAGGATATCAAACTGCCCGTGTCCCTGACCAGGGTGGTTCTTAAAAGCTGAAGAAAGGATGCACTCACAGAGGACTCACAGAGGACTCACAGAGGACTCACAGAGGACTCGCTCACTCAGAGAGGGCTAATGCTTACTCAGAGAGAACTCATTCAGAAGACTCACAGAGGACTCAAAGAGGACTCACAGAGGACTCACAGAGGACTCGCTCACTCAGAGAGAGCTAACGCTTACTCAGAGAGAACTCATTCAGAAGACTCACAGAGGACTCACTCACTCAGAGAGAGCTAACGCTTACTCAGAGAGAACTCATACAGAGAACTCATACAGAGAACTCATACAGAGAACTCATACAGAGAACTCATACAGAGAACTCATACAGAGAACTCACCACTCTGGATGATAGCCTGGGAACGGGAAAACCTTCCATGAATGGCTGTCATGTGCAGGGGGGTCTTCCCATCTTTGCTCTGCGGGGGAAGAAAGGGCCTTATTTGTATACACAGAGAGATGATACCATTCCAACACCCACTATAGGTATTGTACTGATATTGGACAAAGATTCTGGACAGTTATCAGGGGGGCGAGGGAGTAAGAAACTGATCTGATTTTCTATCAGATAAAAGTAGTGAAAATTCTTGTTGCAACATACTGTAAACATAACTGAGGGCCACATCATAGCGAGTTCAGCAATGCAAGAGTGGAGAGAGTAAGAGAGTTATGTGGACTGTGCGGAAATAACCCTGTGTGAATGGGTGACCTTAAGAACATAAATTTACAAATGAGAGGAGGCCATTCGGCCCCTCAGGCTCGACTGGGGAGAACTTAACTAATAGCTCAGAGTTGTTAAAATCTTATCTTGTTCGTGATTCACGAACGCTGTGGTCTACAAACAATTTGGTTCACAACCAAAAAATTCCCTGAAAAAAAAATCATTGGTTCGCGTACAAAATCTGGCTGGCGAACAGATTCCTCGACCAAATTCCTTTTTTTATACTAGTGTAGCATGTCCCAGCATGCCCCGTGTGCAATCATAAGTAGAATGACCACAACAGGCACCCAACGAACACCGAACCCAAGCACACAGACGAGAAATACAAGGTTGTAAAACATCGAACTGTAAGATGCATACACGATGTAAAATTTACACACGCTAAAAACACGCGAGTATTGTTCTGGGTACACACAAGACACGGGCAAACACATGCGAGACAACAGAGAAACACAGCCATTAACATTAACGACAACAACAACGATACAAGGGTTAGGGACTGTTAATAAAGAGCGTGATTTCCCCGGCAAGCAAGTCTCCATGTCGCTCTCTGCTCCCGCGATGCGTCAGTCCGCCACACTATGTTGTGTTTTTCTTGAAAGTTTTTACTATAAAACTTAAAAAAAATTTAAAAATAACAAAAAATATTTGCTATGCTTGTGAACGAATTAATCGAATTTCAATGCTTTCTTATGGGAAAATTTGCCTTGGTTCACGTACAAATTTCCTGGAACGGATTGTGTTCGTGAACCACAGCATAATAAAACTATAATAATCTACATTCTGCCGCTGTATGCACGAAATCACTACTCTAATTGCTGGTAGCACTACGGTTTTTACTCTTTACTAGAAATGCAAAATTAACAGCAGTGAAACGCCACAGTCACAGTGATGCGTAACACGTTAGCCAAGCTGGTTGGTACCCAAGCCAAGACATCTCATACTGAAACTGAAGGCAGGATTCAGTCAAGGGTGGGGGAGGGGTGGTGAACAGTGTTAAAGCTGCAGTTTGGTGATAGAACCAGCAGGGGGCACTGTCCCCACGCTGACCTTGATGTTGACGTCAGCCCCGCTGGCGACCAGCAGCTCCAGGCAGAGCGCCCCGTGGCGAGAAGCGGCGGTGAAGTGAAGCGGCCCCAAACCCTCGCCGTTGGTGCAGTTGACGTTGGCGCCGCACTCGATCAGCTCGTTCACCACCACGTCCTGTCCGTTGTAGCAGCCCACATGGAGCGCCGTGTTGCCAAAGGCATTGGGCTCGTTAATCTGGGGGGGGGGGGATTTAATGTGCACTAATCAATTGGTGACATGGAACTGCGCATGTAACCCCTCCCTCTGTGCTTTTCGAGGCCTCAGCTCTCCCATCAGCGGCGAGCGGGAGACCCAGACTCACGTCGACTCCCAGACCCAGCAGGTACTTCACCACGCTGATCATGCCGCTGGAGGCCGCAGCGTGCAGGGGGGTGTAGGACATCTTGTCTTTGCAGGTCACCTCTGCGCCGTGGGAAACCAAAAGCTTCACCACCTCCACATGCCCTGAAAGGCATCCAGCACCCATCAGCAGATAATCTCATAGTAACTGAGGGGGGCTTGAAGTCACGGCTGTCTCAGGATGGAAATGTCATCTAAGTGGCCCCTTCTGCGCCCTCTGGTGGTGATGAGGCACCTCACACACACACACACACACACACACACACACACACACACACACACACCCATATATGCTGCCCAGTGGATCGCTCTTCGGTCCTTCTTATCAAAGGCGTTGATGTTGGCACCTCTGGACAGCAGCAGCTTCACCATCTAGCGGAGGAGAGGAGCTGGTCACGCAACACGAGTCTTTACCACGTGTTAAATCCAAACCTTTATCTGCAAACTTATCACTCTTAATTTAAAAATGACAGCTAGCCTGAATGCTGAAGAGGAAGAGCTCAGACGGGTAACGTACACTGCATCGCAGAACGCCGTCAAAACATAAAGGCGTCTAACGCCATGCGATACTGTATGAAGCTACTCTCCCCTGCAAAATAAATGGACAGCTTGCATTCATAAATAGAGTACATTCTAGCTCATTAAACAAATGATAATAAATTGAATTACAGCTGTCCGGTTTCCTTGGGGATAAACACAAGACTGCTGACAATAAGCAGTAGCATCACGCTAAAACAACGTGCTAACTTAAACGGGCCCAGCTGGGAGGCCCCGGCACCGACCTCCTGGTGCCCACTGACGGCAGCGTGGTGCAGGGGCGTGCGGCCGGCTCGGTCCGACACGTTGGCATTGCCCAGCAGCGGCACCAGGGACTCAGTGCAGCGCATGGCCTTGTTGGCCGCCGCCACGTGCAGGGGCGTCTGCCAGTTCTTGTCGCGCGCGTTGACGTCGGCCGAGTACTTCAGCAGGACCTGGACGGCCTCCTGTGCAGGATGGGGAGGGGGGGGCCTCATTACGAGGGACTGTGCGCGTGGGCCTGTACGCGTGCATAGCAAGACCTCATACCTCGCTGCAGGATGCCACCGCTCGATGGAGAGGGGTCAGCCATCTGTTATCCTTGGCGTTCACTCTTGCTCCTAAATTTGGACAATTCAACTTTTTAAGCAAAATTTCTGGGGACAAATCCATACAAGATAAACAGTCATTTGCCATTTGCACAAGCATGAGTACAGGTACAAAGGAATGCTTCTCTTCGCATATCCCATCATGCTCTCCTTCGAGACAAACATAGGGTTTGACATTTATCTGCCCCCCTCGGAGCATGCTGAGGAGATAAGGGCCTCGCTCAAGGGCCCAAAGGAGATCTGACTATTCTCTTTGTATTTTCGGCAAATGTCAAAGGTTGCATGTTAATCTTTACGTTCACTCCAGCAATGCCACGATGGCCCCACTAAACGCCCCGATGGTGTCGGAGAGCCGGGAGATGCAGACGATCACCTGACAAAATGAGCAACTCCACAATCTCAGCGTCGCCCAGGTAAGCGGCGGCGTGTAAGGGGGTCCGCTTTTCGCTGTCCTGCGTCGAGCATTAAGGGAGAGTCAGGATTGGGATTTAAGCACATGCTGAGCGGACGCCGCTGAGGTCACCGGGATGACACACCTGCACATTGATGTCTTCCTTCTTGTATACGAGGGCACGGACCTCGTCCGGGTCCACATTAAATATGGCCTTAAGCAGGGCGGGCTGGAGGAGAGATGGGAACAGGCCGCATGGTTACCGAAGGGCGGGATTCCGAGGTTAGTTAGCTGCCGTGGTAAACAAAGCACGAGTACAGCGGCTAGGCTCTGCCAGTAGGACGGGCAGAGGTGTTTACAAACCCCACCCACCAGCTGCTGTAGGGGGAACGCCAAGAGTTTGAGGTTTCGCCTGGGGGGGATTTTCCCGGGTTTGAAAACAGCAGGCCGAAAAGAGGGAGAAGGCCCACGGCACACACGTCAGCAGGGGAGGGCGCTGGGCTCCAGCCCTCCCGGCATGGGCCGTGTGTTTTCACAGGCAGGGACTTACAATGGAAAGATCCAGAAAGGCAGGCAAAACTAAGACATTTATCACCAACTGAAACCAAACAAACAAAAGCAGAAAACACCAAATACACAATTCAATCCCAGTCACTACAGCGCAAGGGTGAACTTAACGCACATTACTATACAGTTATCTCAAAATTTTACAGATTAAAAAAGTGGTTGGATAATTACTGCAGCGTGTGGCTAAGACAGTACTTTATAACTATTTATTCACAGAAATAAAAAAAACACTAAGCGAAACAAAGCACCTGTCGTGGAAGGGCAGGCAAACCGACAAAAGTGAAAACAACAAAACAAGCAGGCCAGAGGGCACATCTCAACCCCCATCTCACTTAGCTGCTCACCTGACTAGCCGGCTCATCGGCTGGTTCACGCCTACAGCTTTACTGGAAACAAAGCAGGACGGCTTCCTTTATTTACTTCACCTCCCCGACACTGATCAGTAAAGCCCGATTTTCCTAACTTCTGCTGGACTGTTGAAATTCCCAGTAGCCTGTGGCATGAACTGTACACGACAAAGCCCCTGCTTCACTAAAGATTAACATGTGTCAGTTTAAGAATGACGAGCGACACAGCGACAAGAGCGGTGGAATAACCCTCAACACACACCTCTGGCATCAGTTCATTCGATTTTACAGAACAAAACGAGAACAAGCCATGCATCAGAAGGTGAGCTCCCGCTTCACGCTGACTGACGTGACTCCCGAAGGCTCACGGGACAGACGCTTTCAGGTCGTAACTAATGCCGAAAAGAAGGCAAGAGCAGCTGATCCTGCTCACCTTCGATTTCAATGAGTCACGGTCAGCCGCACCCCTGGAGAAATGGTCCCGAGGAGGATGGGAATGGCTCACGGGCTGGTCCGTCACCTCCTCCAGGACAACCACGCACACGCGGCTCATGAGGGCCGCTAAACCGCCGTCAAGCCGTTCGGCACTCGGTACGAAAAAATCCTTCTCTAATGGAGCACAGCGGCAGCATTCCGGGCCGAACAGCAAGCTTGTTCGAGTGTTGGCGTCATACTCCGACCCGTATTCCATAAAGCGGACAGAATCCGAAGCCTAGGAGACCCCGAGCGGACATTAGACTGACAAAAGCAACTCGTGCTGCATCCACGAAACCCGAACCAGCACGTCAGAGGAATCATTTGCATCCAGTCTCTCCATGGCCAACAAACGTCCCTTTGTGTAGGTCTGTTTGCAAATGAGCACGGGGCGGGGGGGGGAACGTAGGGCTCATCCAACTGCCCTGCGGTCGGAGGGCAGCAAAGAACAGACGAAGGCCGTGAGTAACCGCTGCCTGGCAGCAGTGCACCGATAAACACGGAGACCCCGTTCTCTATGAGAATAGACAAAAAGCAAGGCGTGCTGTCAAACACACTCACGAGGAAATCTCACACACACAAGCCAGCCATCTTCCATAACCGAAAGCCAATAAACGGTCACAGCTGGCGAGATGCCCATCCAAAGGACGAGATTATATAACAGGACATCGGGCTCAGGGCAGAACTGCGCTGAAAAACACAGCTAAGCCCGGGGGATCGGGATAAAAGCTATGGGGACTGGCGTGCGGGGAGCCCCGATTCTGCACCGGGACCCAGAAACTGTGACGGGGACTAATCACCATTATCAAATTCTGTTCATCTACTGAGAGAGACACCATATGAAGAAGTAACCAGAGACTTTTTAAAATAGCTATTTAATAACTAATAGCCACACTGGAATATTTGTGTATTAATAAGGCACTAGAAAACCAACTCATGACTGTAACACAAGCAGTACCCACTATCAGTGGTCGCACACGGAAAACCCCAGAAAACGAGACAATGAATTTTTTGCTCTCGGCCTCACAAACTGGCGATGGCACCTACGCGTCCGGCCCGGGAAAAGATCAGCAGCCCCGGGGCGGGGGGGACAAGTCATCCAGTCATCCACAACAAACTGCCAGTGAGACAGCGTGCCACCGAGAACGGCATCAGCTGATCGCGAAAGTCTCAGACAGTCAGCCGTGAAACAAAGACACCCATTTGTACCGCGGGGAAGAGACTCGTCTGTAATTTGCGCATTTATTGCAGCCCTGAGGAATTACATCCAATCAGATTCCTGGACGGGGGTTATGGGATAGTCGGTTCCGGATTTCCACAAAGCACTTTAGGCCGAGATACTGAAAAAGCAGCGGATTTTGATAGACTAAGAGTAAAGAGGAGGAACTGTGTCAGAGGAGCGGTAACTAATTACGAACACAGAGCTCTTTCCTACAATTGTCACGTTGCTACAATGAGTCACCTTCCGGCCATGCTGAGCCTAGCTGCTCGATGGCTGATTTTATTTATTTATTTAAATTCTACTACCGCTTTAACAAGAAATGCTTCAACAGAGGATGCCTTTCTCTATTTGGTGGTCTTTTGTTTCTTATTACTCTCTATTTAAAAGTAATTGGTGTGAAACTCATTGAGGACATTCTAATTTCCTAAAGGAAGCCCTTTGTAAAGCCGTTTGACTGACAGGTTTCCTGTGTCCTTGTGTGGATGTTTAAGCTCTGTGCAATGCCCAGAAAGCCTGCTTTTAGGGGAAATGTTACTTAATATTTCTTTTTACAACATGCAGCACTTCCGGCACAGCACCAGACACACATCACACTGGAGAAAATATTTTACCTTTTCCCCCTGGCCATACAGGTTGTGCAATTACCGATACATCCACTTTTAGAACTACTTATACAGTTGACATCCTAATATTTTTATGTTGCTATGACTTATGCGTTAACGTTTTTTGGTAAAACTTGGTATAAACCTCATCATCAACTCCCAAAACACTTATGAGAGTGTACTTACGTCCCAAAACTTGCACGTGAAAAACCACTAAAGAAAATTCCTTTGTATGTTTAGTATGTACTTTGGAATTATGGTATATTATGGTATTATGTCAGTCACCTCGGGGTACATGTTGCTGCACACGCCTATATGACTGTAGCACGCTTGAATAAAAGCGAGCTCTATATTTTCTTCCTTTTTTAAGCTGGTAATGGGGATGGGGAGGGGGTATTCTCCCCCAGGCACTGTGATTATTTCGGTGTTTCATCAGGTAACCCGTTATGACTTATGGCTGAAGCGCAGGTACCGCTCACCCGATGCATGGCATCGCTCGCTTCACAGCCTTTAATGTACAGGCTATAGGTAAAGCGTCCGTAAGACATTGCGCTCCGCAAAACACTTACATGCAAACCAAATATACCTTACCGTTATTACCACTAGCACCTCACACGCTTTACTTGAGTACGCGACTGACACAGCCCTACCCACCGAAGTCCTGCACACGGCCATCGGCCCGGAGACAGTCGACAGGCCCGAGGTGACAGCTGCCGACCGCCCGGTTCGCTTCGCTTCGGTTCGGTTCGGTTCGGCTCGGACGCACGTGTGCCGCCGTGTCCCCGCGTGGCGCGCCGCGTACCTGCTCTCGGATCCTGAGAATCGCCATATCTGCACAGCGTCGTCGGGGATCCCGTTTAGCATGAAAACTCATTGAAATCCAAGCTGCTTCTGGGGGAGCTCAGAGGCACAGGCGTGCTTCAGATCGCTATTCGTTTCCCTCCGTACTCTGCATTGGGCCCAGTCCCTGCGCTTTCCTTATCCTGTGTACCACGGCTGGGTATACACACGAGCGCATACACACGCACAAAAAAGCTCCATAACATTACCGCCACCGTCATCGAGCTAAAGTTGCACTGATTGGCTACAAAAGGGGGCCGGACCAGCAGCAAGAAAGGCTACGGTAGGCCCGCTATTACTGAGAACTGAGCGAAAGCTTTAACCCCTGCTGTGATGGCCACAGCCTTGCAAAGGAACACTGGTGATTGAGTTTTTAAAAGGACCAAACATTTGTACGCGATATTTCAGTTACACCTTTTAGCTGGGCAGAGTCCCCCCCCACAGTCATTAATATAAGCCAGAGACAACAGTTAATTACATTCTTTGTGTAATTTGGTAGCGTTTTTGTTTTGAACTGTTTGTCTAAAGTAAAACTGTGACAAACAACGAATTATACACAGACAGACAAAAGTTTGGTGTTTTCAGGGGTGTGAAAGTAAAGGTCTAGTTAGGAAAAATCCAGACCAAGATTTTGTTTCAACCAACCAGTTGAGCATGAAGAGCCATGGTCACAAAGTACTCAGATGGTTGGTTGAAGCAAAATCTTGGTCTGGATTTTTACTTTCTGGACCTGAAATATCCACCTTTACATAAAAACACGTGTTTTTTTAACTGGTATTGGAGTGTAATCTGGTCTTATGGACCAATAAGTTGAAATTTGAAATATCTGGGTCCACCTACTGTATTTATAAGAAACATAGGATGACAACGTGAATCCTGCACGTCTGGTTCCCTTTGTCAAGCACTGAGGTGGCAATGACATCGTCTGGGGTTATATTGTTGGTACAGTATCCATATCGCCCTCACCCCGCACGACTGTCTTAGCATGCTTCAAAAGCACACCATTCCATGAAGGTTACAGCTGATTGGCCATTCAATCAAGATTACAGCTGATTGGCCAGTGCCTCATTCTTCAGCAAGATGGTCATCTCGTACCTCAAAATATGGCAGAGAAGGAAAGTACAGGACAGCTCGAATGAACCTGTCCAGTGTCCAGACCTCAGTGCCACAAGGTTTGCACAGCACACTCTGAACAGAAAAGGCAAACTAAAGCAGTCCACGAGCATTTTTTGGGAACTGCTATAGAAACATGGTCAAGATTGATTTCCCATTGAAACCTGTTTAGTTTTTCATTTTAAATTTCAAGTATTTATGTAAAAATATATGACATAAAATATGACCAAACCTGGTTTCCAGCAAGCTTAAAGTTTTGTCTGGATCTGTATTTTTCAGAAGAGTTTTGAGGCAGGCTGACTCAATATATATATCTTCCAGATTTAGGAGCATTCAGTTTATTGCTAAATCAGTTTCGGTTTTTACACATGTAAGACCGATTATAATACTTTCGGCTGCCGAAATGCAAAGACACGTGAAGTACACGATCAGGAGAAGTGGATTTTTATCTTCATTCCTAGAATACTCAATATACTCTCTTTATTTTCATATATCACAGCCGATAGTAACTAATTAGTTTTATTGGTGATTTTCATTAGTGGACTTAAAAGCATGTAAGACGCAGAGAATAATTTTTATTCTGTTTTTGGACTTACGTTGTATTCGGACCTAATAGACATTAAGACGAAGTAATGGACTGTTAGCTTTATGAAGCATTGACTCCATCTAATGGCCACATAGGAGATAAAAATGTACTGTTTATGCTCTTTGATAAGTGATAGGCCTATTAACAAAAAATCTTGTCGTTTAGATAAAAACATTACAAACAGCTGTTCAACACAGCGATTATGACCGTCAGTGTGATAAGCTGTAACATGAAATTATATACAACAAAGAAATTTGAATAGTTTTTGTCACACGTACTACGAATTCAATCCAAGCATATACTGAAAGAAAATGAGCATGCATGCATCTAATTACAAATTCTTGTTTATGTTCTATCATCATTTTTAATATCACCAAAACTTAAATTTATAAATGTTAGATGGGAAAATGATTTTGGATGATATACACGATCAGGAGAAGTGGATTTTTATCTTCATTCCTAGAATACTCAATTTACTCTCTTTATTTTCATATATCACAGCCGATAGTAACTAATTAGTTTTATTGGTGATTTTCATTAGTGGACTTAAAAGCATGTAAGACGCAGAGAATAATTTTTATTCTGTTTTTGGACTTACGTTGTATTCGGACCTAATAGACATTAAGACGAAGTAATGGACTGTTAGCTTTATGAAGCATTGACTCCATCTAATGGCCACATAGGAGATAACAATGTACTGTTTATGCTCTTTGATAAGTGATAGGCCTATTAACAAAAAAACTTGTCGTTTAGATAAAAACATTACAAACAGCTGTTCAACACAGCGATTATGACCGTCAGTGTGATAAGCTGTGGTGGTGTAATGAGTCGGATATCTTCACGGTATTTCCTAAAACCCCATTTATTGAGTCAGCTCAATTATTATTGGTTTTTCTCGACAGGTACACGTCAGCGCACACGGATTTCATTATCCGTTTTTAATTTTTTTTATTTGTTGGTTGAGAAGTTATATTACCACCACATTCAGTTAAGTTATCTAAGCATTTCTATGTTGTTGAGATGTCACTTCGCGCATTTCCACTATACTTATATAATATGTTAAATATTACATTCAATGTGAATTACATTCATTGTGTCATAACTTTACAAAACCTGGGACAAGGAAAATACTGCATTAATCAACACTGCCAGTGGACATTTTCCAACATCAACCCTGCAGTGTCAGATTATCTGCTGCATGTTAATTTAACAGAGGAACTACCGGTTATGAGTACCCCAGAATCCGACTCAAAAAGGAAACATTTAGGCTTTATTTTAAGTAGGAGTAATTAGTTATTTTTCAACATCATGGCTGTTTACTTTGTAACCATGTGAGCAATATAGGTTTACTATCAATCATAAGACCACAGCTGAGGAATTATATACAACAAAGAAATTTGAATAGTTTTTGTCACACGTACTACGAATTCAATCCAAGCATATACTGAAAGAAAATGAGCATGCATGCATCTAATTACAAATTCTTGTTTATGTTCTATCATCATTTTTAATATCACCAAAACTTAAATTTATAAATGTTAGATGGGAAAAGGATTTTGGATGATATACAGCATTGAGTAGCTAATTGTCAGGTCCTGCCTGCTATGTCCACCTGACCCAGCTCCTTCCCAGCGTGACCCTAACAAACCATGCCTGTTACTTGTTTGTCTTACCTCTCATCAGTAACCCTCATGTTAATCACTCCCAGCTGCCTCTCATCAGTAACCCTCATGTTAATCACTCCCAGCTGCCTCTCATCAGTAACCCTCATGTTAATCACTCCCAGCTGCCTCTCATTGACTCCCTCGTTAGTCTCATATATATGTGCTTCCCAGTCCTGTGTTTTCTGGTCTGGTTATTGACATCTAACCTTCATGTTCCCTGTGCCCTCCTTTGTTCCAGTCCCTCAATTTTGATCCCTTGCGATCTTGTTTATTTCCGGCCTCTGTTCATTAAAACTCCTTTTTGTCTCACTGCCACGTCTGTCTCCGAGTCTTTCATCTCATCTGTCATGACACTAATAAGGCAAATAATATATATAGCCTCTCACAGGAGAGCAAGAAGTTGGGATATATGAAAAGAAGCATTCCAATGGACCTGTAGTTATACGAATGGCAAATAAAGCGCCATTTCATTTCACAATGTAAACATCACTACATAAGTGTTCACTTGAGAATTCATTTTAATCTTGACTTTGGTTGGACAATGAAACAATAATAATCAATATAGGCCTATAATATTTTCCACTTATAAATTACTGTATGTATGTTTCAAGAATTTATGGAAGGTGGGCTTTAAAAAAGTTTCTAATCTTAATCTGTTGTAGCGTCAGGTTAGATGGAGACTAACGACTCCAGTACATTTTTACTGCATATTATTTTTATGCTTTTAGTACTATAGTGATGTCACTTTTCCTGGCAGAATTCCGTTTGCTGTAAGTTACACTTGTAAATGACAACGTCCTTCTTGTTTGCTCAAGCGAGGCCAAATTTCCAGGTACTTTAGTTGCGAAAGGTTGTTCATCCGGTTTAGAATTTAAACAAGCTTTGAATGCCCTGCTTGTACGTTTCTAACATATTTTTGTAAGTACAGCATGTCAATTTGAATAGAATACTTATTCCGATGAGATTGTAGGCATTATTGAAAAGAGTGTTTCTAGTTATAACATGCACTAATTTGAATATTATATGCAGAATGTTTTTTTAATGTCATTTGCATCGTCTAGTCCACGATGTCAGGTTTGTCTCAAATATCAAAGCAGAAGGAACAAGATGTTCTTTTATTTCTTTAAGCCCACAAGAGTGTTCCTCGGGTTACAATGAGTTACTCAAAAAGAAATGTAACTTCTTTTGAGTTGTATGGGAATGAACATTCAGGGCTCTAAAGTTGCTGAATACCCAGCTAATGAGTTGTTGGGTACGTTCAGTGTGGGAGTGGCCTCCGTTTCTGGGCTGTGGGTGTGATTGCTGCCGATTTCTGTGTGAGGTGTTTACATGTTCTCCCGAAGTTCCGATTAAGGACGTACAGAGAGCCCAGTATTTGTATTTGTATCTGGATTTGTTGAAACAGGAAAATTATTTGCATTTGTATTCAAATAAAAGTGGAAATAGATTTAACAATCCATGCAGTTTTTGTTTTTATTACGCTTATTAGGATATTAAAGTTTTAATATAAGTGCTCTTCATAACCATGAGAACCATACACCAATATTACATTTAAGCATTTATAAATATTATAATAAACACATATAACCATAAACATCACTGAAAAGAAAATCATGTTAAACATAACAGCCAGTTCCTAATCCACTCTCAAACCCAAAAACTAAACTTTAAACTAATAAATGCCTATTTGAATATTGTGAACCCCACCCCCCGTGACCGACCGACCGCCCTGATAGGAGGACGTTGAGCAGACAGCTTTACAAATAAAAACTCTTCTGAAGTACCGCATGCAAAGAACTAAACCTTAATTAACCTCAGTCAGAGATATGGAGCAGAGGTCCGGTGTTCTGACAAAACGTCATACCTTATCAAAACATCATACCGTAGTGCTAATCGATAGCCCTAACCCTAACTCTTACCCTAACCCTAACCCCCCAAAACCCGTAAAACCCTTACCTTAACCCTAACCCCTAAAACCTAACCCTAATCCCAAAACGGTGGAACTGCACATGCGCAGAGACGCTCGATAACACGTCTCGATAGGTATGATGTTTTGTCAGAACACCGGCTCTCAATTTAGGCTACACGTGGGCCATATTTTATCAACTTATTTATTTTGATATATTATGCCTTTTAAAATTTGCCGTGTGACACCTCAGTGGAATTACCCGCTTCTTAGGAATGCATAGGTAGCCAAAGCAACACATGAGCTACGGTGACTACAAGTCCTCTTTTCTCCAGATTCGACCTAAAAATCCCTGAAATGTCCGGGATTTCACGTAGTTTCATGTTGACATTTGCTTTCTACAGTAAGAATACTTTCTATGCGCATATTTGCACTGCTTCGAAGCCTCTTTGCGTCCGACCCCCGGTGCGCTCATTCTTGTAAAGCAGAATATGGTCCCTCCAGCATGAGCGGGTCTATTTCGATGTCAAAACATGTCACAGAATGACACCTATAAGACGCCAGAAAATTTCATGCAAAACACCTTAGTTTTTTGACGGTAGGAGACTTTCGATGTAAAAGGAACGAGCGACAATGCTGAGTTCGCGTCGCGATGGCAGTCAGGCGCCGCTTGGTGCAGAACACCGGCCGGGCCAGTGCCGGGTGCTCGGGGGTCTGGTCGCGGAAGGAGGCTGGCCGGGGACACTGCTCTCCGACGGATCGCTGACAACCTAATTTGTCCCGAAATATACTTATGGAGCTGTGCCGAGACCGCGTCTTTATTTCGAGCTCATTAAACTTCTGTAGGCGTCGCCCTGCGGCTGGTTTCCTGGCTGCACCGCGTCGTTGGTTATATATCTGATTTGTAGTTGTGCGGCTGGGTATCATACCGTAAAGCCAGCTTGACACGAGATGTGATTCTTGGCTAATCACCGAAATCGCTTGAGAGTCCCGATTCAAGCAGGAAAACACGATTAATGCGTCCTCTTCCTTGCCGGGCGACGCTTGATCACTCGAGTTTTTTTTGCATTTCCATTATCATTTGTATATGTTTGTCAAGAATATAAGGCGAAGTCACGTTTAAGCGGAAACAAACTTTTTGTAGAGCTGAAGATGAGCAACAATGGTTTATATGCAAAACCAAAGAGGAGAAAGCCGTTGCAGAAAAGGTATGTGAGACTGGGGCATTTTATCTTAGACCTCACCTGCGCAGTCCCTCGAATTATATTAATCTTGCTCTAATTACAAAAAACACTTGTTCTTATTTACTTCTTAAATGTCAATGCTCACTATGCAGTGCCCTCAGTTCCTATCTTCTTGCCCGTAAAATAGTTTATTTGGTAGCTTTCTACCTGTAATACTATAGCATAGAATGTTTGTTTAATCAGTCCATTTGACTTCATTTTTGGTTGGAAAGTTAAGATGAAATAATAGGTGTGCAGATGAATTTATGAGCATTTAAATTTTGTCTTTACTGCAGCACGATATTTACGTGGTAAGACTTGTTTTGCGGGGATTTTTTTAGGAATGCATAACACTTCTCTTAGCACCACGCTGGGCTGTATAGTGCTTTGCTGCATTAAGAAGATAAACAGTATAGTGCGGAATGAAATGTTAAAGTTCAACGTCACTTCTTCAGACATCTGTTCTCCGTCCCAGTTCCAGCTTGGAAACTTAATGACCATGTGGTCATTTTCTTATTTCAATTAATATAACAAATATCAATATAACAAATATTATAGTTTCTTATTTGTTCACTACAAGTCGGTGTTCTTCTTGTTTGATTATGGCCACTGTCATACCTAAACCACGCTTGACATGTGAGGCACCCGCGGGAAAAGAAAATAGGAAGAATATAAAAGCTTTATGTGAACTTTATATTGTACCATACATGATAACATATAGCTTTAGCGGGAAATGCATGTTTATTGCTTGTTGTTTCTTAATAAAAAAATTATAATGCTTTTGTATTATTCTAATGGAAGGCACGTATGATCTCTCCACACCCAGTTGATTTAATTATACGTATGAAAATTAATGTCTTGTTCTCAGAACACAAAATACATGAACTGAAAAAGAATGTTTCCTTTTCAAAATGCTCATTCTAGTTGTGTGGAACCGCTCTGCATGATTCAATCAAGTTCATTCAAAGAAACATGCATAAAAAACGAAAACATCAATTTAATATGTATTTTACATGAATAAATGACACATTTGAGTACTCAGATTGTCTGCCATTTGTACCCTAGCTGTAGGTAATTGTACCTTTTAAGGTACAGAAATGGACTATGAGGATTATTTTCTACCATTGGGCTACATTAATGCTGTTTGTACCTTGGGCAGTCCATTTCTGTACCCTAAAAAGTACAAAAATGTAAGGTACAGCCCCAGTGACAAGCAAAGGTGCAAACTGGTACCCTTTTTTCTGAGAGTGTATAATGACACACACATTTATTATGGATTGTAGATGAATGTAGGACTTATGTTTGACGGTACATTGATTTCCTATATATTTCAATCAATAAAGGAGACGTATGTCTAAAGACACTAAGTTAATATGGATTGTATATTTATTTTCAGTGTCATATAAAAGAGCTTATACGATTTGGGTAAAGCACATAAAAGTCATACATTATTTTTAAAAACCTTTTGCATGTGGGTGTAATGCAGCTTAGAAGCAGGGCCGCGTGGCAGGGCACTGTGGGCTTTTCCTGTCTTACATTTCCATCAGTTTAAGTGTTAGTAGTTAATTTGGTGAATCAGAAATTCCCGTAAGCGTTTGGAGTTGGGATCCCATGCCTTGTCCTGCCAGCGCCGCATGCTGGGAACCAGCAGTGACCCCTGTCTGATTCAGATATACTGTAATGTCTTCACTCGATATGGTTCTTTCTGGTTACTGTTCTTAATCGGGTTTATGTCCGAGCCACTGCAAAGTACTCAGGTAGTTGTTCATGCGTCTTTGTCTGGACAGAGAACGTTTGACATTGATTTCTCTCGTGAAATGTTTTTTGTAGCTCCACTCGTTCCGAAAGGCTGTGTTGCTCTGCTTTTTGCTTTGTACTTTGATATCTTTCTGTAGTTTTTGGTCAAAATCGAAGATGACGGACAAGTTCTTGTTACTCGACAAATATAGGAACTAAATTAAATGCCATCATGGAAAATGGGCACGTTTTCCAGAATTGCTTGCATCAGAATTCCCATGAATTACCCCTGAAATTGCATCTTCTACATAGAATAGAATTTTAATTGTTCCTAGAGGCGTCTTAAGCTGAAGATTTACCAAAAAAATACTATAACACTATAGCACAGATCCTGGAAATGGGATAGTATTATTGCTCCGAGAGTCTTCTCATTTACTGTCATTCGTAATTCCAATGCCATGCTCGTTAAACTCACAGACAGACATTCGTTTCTTTCATGCGTCAACTGGCATGCAGCCTGTTCACTTGCTCCTGCCTTTTCCCCCCGAACTTTTAAACTCTTTTTTTTTTTCATACTTTTTTCATCTTTTACTTATTTACTTAGTTTGTTTAAACAGTGTTTTCTCAAGCATGTGGGTTGAAAGAGTTTTACGTAATTTCCTCAGGGATGAATCTGAATTTGAATCTGAACCTGATAAATGTCACCTACAGTATATATATTCCTTGTAGTGCAAAGTGCAGCCCTGTTGTCGTCAAATCAAACCCTTCCAAGAGGCACCGGGACCGCCTGAATGGAGAGCTGGAGAGCCTGGCCAGCCTGCTCCCCTTTCCGCAGGATGTCGTCTCCAAACTGGACAAGCTGACTGTGCTCCGGCTCAGCGTCAGCTACCTCCGGGCCAAGAGCTTCTTCAGTGGTAAGACCTGCCCGCGGGAGAGCCTGCATCGTGCAGGTGCAATAGCCATCAGTGACAATGCATGAAAGGACCCTTGATTATTTGAAACACCGTCTGTTTTGTTTCTGAGAAACATTGGGCTGTACTGTGTGCTGGGCATCACCGTGGTTTCTCCAGTGAGGTCTATTTCTCCAGTGCAGCTGGGTACATTTCACTGCATGTGGGCTAACTTTTCCCAGCAAAAAGGAATACGTCTGTAGTTTTTAAATTATATGACTATAGTGTTGCTCGTCAATGAGCCAATGAGTGAAACTTCTGCTGAGGCAGTACCTTTTTTAGTAGATTGTGATGCCCCCACATGGTTAACTGCCGTACTGAATAGGTCCCTTTTTTCAATGTGGATCTACCGACTGGTAGATGGTGCCCTGTCTGCGTTGCTGCCTCTTGTGGGATCATAGATGTAGCTCCCTGTTGCAGTTGTCTATTGACCTGCGCTCTAAAGATGATAAATCTGTTTTTAAGTCTTTTGTACAGGACTTGGTTTCGCCCAGATAAGTGAAAGTGAGCCATTGGTGGTTCCTGTCGTGTTTATTGTTTTATCTGTGCCCCTTAACCCAGCCACTCCCCAGCAGTTTCTAAAAGGTAGTAGTAAAAAGTAATATTTCCTAGCTATTAACTCAGAAAGGGGCATCGGGGGAGAGCGGGGGGGTGGGGGGGGTCTGATTCGTGAAGCCGGCACGCTCAGTGGGGCCAGGGGAAGCTCTCCAGTAAATAACAGGATGCTATTAGGGTGTGTAAGATCCTGCGGAAAGTGAAATAAAAAACGCATAATCGTATAATCTCCTCTGAGGAAGTCTGCACTGTGCTGTAACAATGGATACTTTTTTGAAGAAAAATAAACACGTAGATGCTTTGTTTTTAGAAACCTTCAAAAGAGACCCAGATATTACACACAATACTTTGAATTGTTCCTGTCTTAATTCTGTTATGCTGCTCTGTAAAAATGTCGATATCTTAGCAGCTATCAGTGGTTTGGTTGATAAACCACCAAATGCTATGTTACTAAGTGAAGCCCAGTACCTTTTTCTGTGGTAAGTACAGAGGATTTCACTTAAACATTCAAAGCTCGTGTAATCCATGCCGTATCGATGATTTTGCTGTGTACAGGACTTTTAGACTAATTATCAAAATTGTGGCAACACCTGGCATTTTTGGCATTATGCTTTAAAAATTATTACACAAATATTGGCGGTAATGTCTCTAAACAATCAAAGAATGTTACTAACATCATACATTGGGCGATTAAATAGGCATCTGGAGCAACAGTTAAATAAAGTTCTGCAATCTCTAAAAATTGGAAGCGTTTCCACAGTTTTGGCCACTGGGGTACATTTATCTAACTAGCAGACATTTAATGACGAGACTCCGATGTTGCTTTAAAGTTTAAACCTTTAAATCGAAATAAATGAAGTGTCGGCCTAACCAGTGGTTACTGAGCCATTTAGTTCTGCTAAAGTTTAAATGAGGTGAAATAAGTGAAGCTGAGGATCAGATGAGGAGTGTTAGTCCTGTGGCAGGTGATCCATGGCCTTTTGTGGGTAGCTGGGCGGTCGCCCTCCATAACAGCAAACATTTGCCATGACTGTGCTCGTTTTTATCAGCCTGTTTTTCCGTGTCGGGATTGATTTTGGCCAGAAGGCCTTGACATGGTCCCAAAGGGGGTCCATGGACACTGTGAGAATGACAGTTTTCCCTGACCCAGCCACTCGTTCGTTTAAGTCTGATTAATCGGTCATCTTGCCCCATTGGCATCTGCTCTGAGATCCCACTAGGACCTATGGTGCCTGTGCAGGATCGCCGTGTCACCTTGTTGGGTCGCCCCCTCCTTCAGCTGGTTGGCCGCCGGGCCTCGTTACTGCGTAATTAAACACCCTTCGAAAGTGTGTCCCATGTGCTGTATACCATCATTGTCGTCTTGAGCAAATGTCTCAGCACATCATCTTGACTGCATTGGATTATGGGAAATATGCTTCATTGCTATGCTGTCGTTCCATCCAAGGCTCTGGGATGGATTTTAAGGCCTGTCCATGCCCTAATTTAATGGTGTTAAAGTGACCTCACACAGGGCATAATGTCATGCATGGCCTTGCGTCCTCTACTGGAGTTTCCCTCCTTTTTCTTGTTCCTTTACCTTCCTGGGGCGGTTTGCAGCTGCAGTCGTGCAGACATCCGTCGTTCCGCATGCGCTGGAAGACGGCCATGCAGCACCTGGGCCCGTCTGCGAGGGCGTCGTGGGTTTGGCTCTCCATTCGTGGTTATCACACACCGAAGCAGCTTCTAAGTAACATTTGTTGTTCCTGCACCAGTGGGAGTGTTTGTCTCTGTGGGTCACGACTCATACGGTTACGTTGCGGGTTCAAATCCCACAGCTGATCTGAGTGATGTCACCGCTGAGGTCGTGATTTTCCATACCTACTTGTTCTACGCAATCAGGGAATAATCTGGCAACTCCAGTTCACCTTAGCATGTCTTTGGATCTTGGGGAGAAATCGGAGAGAACCCCACAACGACTTGGGGAGAACATGCAAGGATGGGAGACACATAGGAGATGGGAGGGCATGGAGGGGAGACTAGAACCCTGGTCATCAGAGCTGTGAGGCTATAGTACAAACCACTGTATCACCATGCCACCCCATCTGCTAAGTCATAAATATGTAGTAATAATAATAATAAATAATAAATAAACATGCCTTGGCCTGGACTGGCATCCCGCCCAGGGTGTACCCCAGCCCTAGATTGCCTGGGATAAGTTCCAGGATAAGCAGATAAAAAATGAATGAATGGATAGATAATAAATTAAGAAAGGAAACATATGATGAGCTAAGTGGCTGGAGTGGGAGATGTGTAACAGCAGTGCACCGCTGACAGGGATATTGTTCCGCGCCTATTGTCTCTGGGAATGTTCCGTCGCCACGTTTGTCCTTAAGGTTGCATGAGCTGTGCGCCTTTTTCTTTCTGTTGGGGCTTGTTTTGTTTCAACGGTTGCTGCGTTATGAACATTCCCCACTGTGCCGCTGTTTAGACAGACTCCTGGGGGAGGGGGGCCGTGGGGGCTTGCGTGAGTAATCTGGAATAGTTTTGTTGAACTCTTGACTCTGCAGACACGGGTTGCGAAACACTTAGATAGCTCTTGGCTCAGACCGCAAACCTTGACCTGTGTAGCTGTATACCAGGGATTTGAAGCGCTGATGTGACTCTGTAGTACGTGTGTGTGGGGGGGGGGTCTCCATGGTCAAAGGGGGGTTGCATGTGAGCAACTCTGAGATCCTGCTTGTGATAATATCTTAATGTTTTGCTTGCACAGATTGTTTAAGCCTGAGGGACTGTTTATTTAAGGCATTAGAATCAGCTGGTCATGGAAGGTTTTCCTGCTGGCGGGGGCTGAGGGCCCTATACTACAGTAACAAGGCTGCAGAAGAATGGCTGGGTTTCTCAGAGCTTGTGTTTATGAATATTTTAAAAATTTTATTTAAAAATAAACACGTAAATTGGAGTATTTTCCTTGCATCCTATCAATAAAATTTAGGTAAATGTGATGTGTACTCTCATCTTTAGGGTCTTAATAAACAGGTCAGCCGAATTACTCATATGAAAAGTGCATAATTAGAAATACTTCCAGCAACTACCTCAGCATGTGCTCTAATGGTGCTTTTCCACTGGCACCAAGAACCAAGCCGTACCCGAGTCCTACCACAAACTGCCCGTTTTCCGTTGCAAAGTCAAACCGAGCTGGTTTGGTCACCACCAGCTGATTGGCTGAAATGTTGAGACGCATGGAGATACCAGTGTTCTGCACATTGATTATCTAAAGATAAGAAAAGTGAACTGCGCTGGAACCGCGCTGTAACTACGTATGGCTCGGCTCCTGTATGTCAGTGGAAAAGCGAACTGCGCTGGAACCGCGCTGTAACTACGTATGGCTCGGCTCATGTATGTCAGTGGAAAAGCGAACTGCGCTGGAACCGCGCTGTAACTACGTATGGCTTGGCTCCTGTATGTCAGTGGAAAAGCGCCTCAAATAGGGGTTTCCTGATTAAAGCGTGTGTATGTCCTATTTTCTTTTACTGTAACTCCACGTGTTTTATAGGCTTTGTGCAGAGTGGTGGCTGTATGGCTAGGGGTCTGTGCTAGCAGTCGGAAGGTTGCTGGTTCAAGTCTCATGAATGCCAGGAGTGATCCTACTCCATTGGGCCCTTAACCTGCAATTGTTCTCTCCTGGGTATGATGTTAAATTACATTCAGCCTCATAAACTGGTCTTCTTACTTTCAAGGAAGATTTGGGGGTTGGGGGCAGGATCGCCTCTCTAGCCACTGGAAAAACAACCTTACACTGTTCTATTCCACTTGAACTGGTGTGGTGCTGAGGTATCACATGGCTGCATCATATTGTCACAATATCTATATTTATCACGATATTCTAAAATTCATATGTAGAAAACAGTAAAATATGACAGGTGGTTTTGAGTTTTTCTGATTATCATGACCAAATTGTTTTACTAATAATCACTAATAATAATAGTGACATGGTATTATGCCAACAACAGACTCATCCCTTGATGGAATTTCTGTAAAAATAGTGCATTATAACTGTCAATTATGCAAGAAAACAAGTGTTTAGGCTATATCATAACGACGATATGAATATTCATAATCACAATGCGATATTTTATCACTGTCACCCAGCCCTAATGTATATTAACTACATATTATGAAGGACAACTGCAACTTAGCTGTAGTAGAATACTGCTTAAAACCATGCATGAGAAAACAACCAAATGTCAGGTAGGGAATGTAATAAGAGGCCGTACCCAAAAACTACAAAGAAATTGATTTGTTGTTGGTCTGTTTGTGTTCTTGCTAAATATTTGTGTGAGAACAACCTGAACTGAAGTTGCACTGGCCTGTGAACAATATCTAACTAATAAGGCACCGGGGTTTCAGATTTCAGATTTCAGAGAGCATAAATACTGCATGTGTTTGCTGTGTTACACTGTCTCGCCTTCAGTGGAGCTTTGGGTGTCTTTATTTCAATGTCTAAAATAGCTTTAACGAACACGCTGTTGGTCCATGTGTGTAGTTTGTATCATGCAGGAATGCAAGGAATGCAAATACGTCCTGCTTATGTCACGAGAAATGCATGTTTTGTTTAAAAAAAAAAAAAAAAAACAAAAAAACAATACTTTATTTTGTGGCTTGCACAAGGACATAGCAGTTCGTTTGTTTTCACATGTTCCATTTTGTGTGCTTATAAGACACGCAGAGCTGAGTGCAAAGCGTGGGGGTCAGAGTGCAGTCATTTTGGGTTAAAGGCTTGACATTTTGGGTTAAAGGAGCTGACAGTGGTGTGGACACCATGCTGACCATTGATTTGAACTGGTGACTTTCTGACTGCAGAATTCTTAGATAGAAGTTAAAAGCGTGCCTGATAGTTATATATTTACAGTCTACATAAAAACATTTGACTTGCAAGAGGAATTTCGCTGCAATGATTTGAAAGTCTGGTCATCTAGCAGCTCACAATGAGGAAATGATCAAATGCGGTTTGCTGGCCAGGGGTTTCGGAGGTAAGCAAGCGACGACGGCCCATAGCAGCCAAAATGGGGGCAGTTTGTGGCCGGAAGAGTTTGGGATACACGTCAAATTTAGTCCAGTTTTATGGCACCATGAGTCGTGTCGCCGTAGAGATGACTTTGAGAAATATCTGCAGTAGATTCTTAAACGGAAAGTCTTATGGTGTCTGCTGGTGTATGTCACTAACCCCCCCCCTCCCCCCCCCAAGTTCAGATTCTTTATTTACACTCCCTGGAACCTTCTGGGCTGTGGAGGTGTTCATAGTTCTCTTAACTTACCGAGGTCATAAGCTGTGTTTATACCTGAATTAGAATTAATGCTTGCTAACTTTGTGCTTTACGATGGAACCTCGAACGATTAGGCCGATTCATACATACTCTGACTTTCCTAGCGTTCATCAAACACTTAAAACCTTAGGCGCAGTTGTACTCCTGTTCTCATATCAGATAGTCGTCCTGTTTCAGCGATATTTTAATTTTATTGGCTGATAGTGCAGTCAGTTAAGTAGAATTGTATTTTATAAATGGCCAATTAATGAGTTGCGAAGGCGATAATCAGAGCCCTGGCCCCAATCACAGCTGCCTGTCCCACTGGTCCATTTTTGGGTAATGAAGTGCCTCTAGATGCTCCTCCAGGTTAGCTTATCTTGGGCTCAGTCTGCTCTCTTAGGTGAGAAAACTCTATAGGAAGTGAATAAGCCTGCGTTTCCTGTGCTGGACTATGGCCAAGAATAACAGGATGTATAATTTCGTAGTCAGTCTGATCTAGTGCCTAATATAAGTGCTGTTGCAAATCTGTCACACTCTTCTCTCTGCTCGTAAGTTCATTTCCAGAGCTTCTGTGAACATGGGGCTTCAGTCCAGGCGATTTTTGTGGTTTTTCTACAAACACTGTGTGATTCAGGTCAAATGGACCCCAGACATTCTCTACGGGATTTGATTAGATGTCATCCTTCTGGCAAAATCGTCATCACATAGTCACTTTCACTTATGTAATACAGTTTAATTTAAGCAGCTGCTCTCTCTCCTGAGTCTTCAGCTAGGTGCTGGCACTGTGTAGATGTTTTTTAAGTCCCTGCAGGTTTTCAAGTGCAGATAATCTGTCTTTGTTGTCACGTTAAACCCGGTTTGTTTTGTCTGGCTCTGGATCAGCAGTATTTTCGATGACAGATTTGAAGAGCCTTCTTTGGAAGATGATTACGTTTGGAGTTTGGCTCGTGACCACAGCAGCTCTCACGTACGCGCTGCACGGTGACCGATCCCCGTCGCAGGCTGTGCATCTTGTCTCCTGTGTGCACTGGGCCGTTGCACGAACGTGACCTCTGACCTCTGTTAGTGGTGTCAGCTGATGCGGAGGCTGAGTGCGTGATGTTGATGAATCGTTGCGTCGGTCACTTGAATCGGACCTCAGTTGCTTACGTGGGTACCAGTCTTATGTTGTGTCGATGTCTGTGCGCTCCAGTGGCCCTCGGATCCTCGGACGCCAGAGGCCCCAGTCTGCAGGGGGAGGAGCTTCTGGAAGCGGAGCTCCTGCTGAAGGTGCGAGCTGGGACGTCTGCATGAGGAAATCCCATGTGCGGAAGTGCCATGCCAAGCTCTCTGAGACGGTCATGTTCAGTTTTTGCTTTTAAAAACACCCCGACCTGAAAACATGACCTCATTTAAGAGGCTGTTTCTCCTCTTAAGCTACATTTCAATGACACTGGATTATTTTAAACATGCTTAAAATTGGCATTGTTACTTTAAAATGCGTATTCACTTCCACTCGAAATAGAAGCGGCTTTATGTTTGCAGTTATGTTTGTTGCTGAACAAATTCTTCACAACCTCCATCAGGTGCTGAATGGTTTCCTGCTGGTGGTCAGCGCCGATGGGATGATCTTCTACGTCTCTCCTGGTATAAAGGACTACCTCGGCTTCCATCAGGTGACTGTTTGCTCTGAAAGTTGAAGGCCTGACATTACGGTGACGAACGCATCACATCTCGTCTGATTCCATCTCCATCTTAGCGTTTTACGTGGGGACAGATTTTCTTAACTTGTGGAAAACCAAAAAACTAGTTTTACTCTACCTGGTTTATGTTAGATTAAAGGAAACGGGCAAAGAATATTTATGACCAATATTTATAACTAAGATATTTGTCATATGTTGATCGATCTTGATAAACAGCGGTCTCATAAACAAGGAACCAGACTGAACTGAACGCTTGTTTTGGACGTGATGTCACAGTTTAGCTTACAGGCTGCAGGGTTATGCTTTTAATGACACAGAATGTCCCCCTTTGTAAATAGACCACACGGCATACGGGTTCTGAGCGCGTGTTTCCTTGATAGCTCCTGGATGCTGCACGGTGTTTCCAGTCCTCCACCAGCGCTACACCCTTATCTACCACTGCGGTTACCCTCAGGTTGGGGTTAGTGTCAGGCAGGCGTCGGCGTCCCGCAGAGGTTAATGGGGGGGCCGCGGCACATGCAGACCGACTCGCACAACAGAATGGCTGTTGCCATGGCTGCCGTGGTGGAAATTCTGTGTCATTTAGGCCTTAGCTGAGGAGGAAGGAGCAGCGTCTGTCAAGCGATGCTGTCGGTTTATACATTTTGAATAACGGCAGTTATCAGCTACCATTAAAGCATAACTTTATTTTGTTAAATATGGCCGTGTAATGAATTTGGAACCAAATTAGTCCTGGATAGAGTGTTAAACGAGCAAGCTGGGAAACATACTATGTTATTTAGTGACCTGCGGGAAACTGCCGGAATGTCCTACTTTTGGGAGGGAAGTGAATTTCTCTTCCAAAACGAAATACCAACAAAATTTTATTGGATAGCGTGTCAAATGACCAAATGTCCACCCTCCTGGACAGCAAGCACATGGATTTAAGGTAGAAAGGGAACCTCAAAAGATGACAGCCATGTGCATTTTGGTGTATCCGTCCTCCGGTTGATGCAGCCCCTCTCCCCAACAGTCTGACGTCATCCACCAGAGCGCCTACGAGCTCATCCACACGGAGGACCGCTCCGAGTTCCGGAAGCAGCTCCACTGGGCGTTCAAGCCGCCCCCCAGCCCTAACGGCAGCCCAGAGGACTCCTGTAAGACCCGTCTCCTGAAACATGAGCCAGGTCCAGAGTGATACATTACCTAGATATGGGGAGTTCAGGAGGTGCCAAACTTTTACAAAACTTTTCAAAGGAAAATCAAATTTGCAAATCCAGCTATCAGCTGGCTCCAGGCTCACTGTTCCCTCCATAGACTGATTTATGGGAGTCACCCCTCCCCCCCCCCCCCGCTGATTTACGGGAAAGATGCAGCATCTTTCACTTTGCTTTCACTTTTGTGTCATGGCGGCTTCCGCAGTCACCCACGTTTCACGCCATGTTTGTTCTTTTTGTTTTCACAGCTCTGATTTAATCTCCCTTCCACTGGTTTCTGCCCAAAATAGCATATCGAAGTAAGAGCTGTGTGTGACAGTTACCCACGTTGAGAAGGTTTTGATACGTTGTGTGTGGGGAACAGCTTGTGTGCCCTTCGTTCACTAGGCACTTTGGTGGACCTCAGCTGCTAATGCATTACTGACACCTTTGAGGAGTAACCAGGCTCACTTGCTGTCTCACCTGTAATTCCCATACCTTCTAAGACCTTTAAGACCCTTCAAGGAATCACTGAGTGGGTAGAAAGTACCAAAAGACCCTGTAAAGGAAAAGTGTGTATGTCTGAGTGCCGTGTGGACAAGCCGCTTTTTCTGCTGGCAGCGATCCCACGTGGCCCCACCACACGGGGTTATCTGGAAAGAAAATTCCCTGAGTACTGTGGACAGATATCTCCAGAGAGTGGCCTGGGCCTGCTCAGGATCATATTCAACATTGAGATCCATTGAGATCCACTGAGATCCGGATCAGTTTGGGAAGGGGCTCCTCTTCTTCTGCCGTGTTACTGTCTCAGGTTGTGGCTGTCCACTCGCCGCCTGAACTTCACAGGGACATCGATGGTACTTAACTCTACAGTGGTGATTAGGCCTCTCGATTCTCTCTTCACCTTGAGATCGAGACTGAGATGAAGCTGTTGTGACAACACGCATCGCGATAAAGAATCCTCCATTCATAACTTTATGGTCGGCCCTGTTCAGAATTTTACTTCATCTGATTAACTCGGGAAGAATGAAGTTTTACGACGCTCTAAGATATGAAGCGTATACAATAGTATATGGCGTTCTGATCTTCACCCTTGGTCTTGAGAAAAGGTTGTGGGTATGCATATTTTGAATAAATAGCTAAGGGCTAACGATAAGCTGTCTGATTAGCTGCAATGAGTTGAATTTTATTTTCTATCCTTTGAGTTTATTTTCTAAATGGTTACTTGACCTGCATATTAAGAGGGGCCAATTTACTTTTAGAAAGGAAGCGAGTGTGTCAATTCTGTGGCCTGTGATACCCCCCATGTTATTGCAATTTATCTTATACTTTAACAATACGTTATATTTTTAACTGTCTGTCAAGTTGCCAGAAGATAGATGTCATAATGGTGATCTGACAGAGAAATGCCGCCCTCTTCCAGCTTGCAATCCAGAAAATCTTCCTCCTGAGAACTCCGCCTTCCTCAAGAGGAATTTCGTGTGCAGGTTGAGATCTTTTCTGGACAACTCCTCTGGATTTCTGGTAAGTCGAAGAGGAATGGGTTTATGCTGAGACAGTGAAGCACTGGGTGTCTGAGGGAGATGGTCTAGGTGCGGTCGGACAGTGAAGCCCTAGGTGTCTGAGGGAGATGGTCTAGGTGCGGTCGGACAGTGAAGCCCTAGGTGTCTGAGGGAGATGGTCTAGGTGCGGTCAGGCGATTGCCACCTTGCCTGCGAATGAGACGTTTATTTCCGTAACTGACGGAGAGCGAAGGGTTAAGTATGTGTCTGCGTTACGGCTGAGGGCCGGTCGGCTAAAGTTCACGCCAAGGTTTCTTTCGTTTCCCATCCCTCCGTGTGGGTTCACGTAAGGGTCACCGGCTGCTTATTTAGAACAGGAAACGATCGTACCGCTAGTTTAGCACGCAAGGCGGGGGCCCGCTGGGGCTGCATTGCTCTCACAGTCTGCACACGGAGGCGTCGCCGACTT
Source organism: Hippopotamyrus pictus (assembly GCA_026781145.1). Taxonomy (NCBI): domain Eukaryota; kingdom Metazoa; phylum Chordata; class Actinopteri; order Osteoglossiformes; family Mormyridae; genus Hippopotamyrus; species Hippopotamyrus pictus. The sequence goes on from JAODLC010000140.1 coordinate 18,870,165, forward strand.
CCACCCGCCAGCGTCCGCACCTCGTGTGCCCTTACTAGCCATCGTCGCAGGTTACGCTGAAGTTAAAGGGAGCGCGGTTGGTACGGCCAAGCTGTGTCGTCGCGCTGCTGGTGCAGCTGTGGTTTGCGAGGAGCCGTTAGAAGCCGAAGGATTACACAAACGTAGAACGGGAAATGAAAACACGAAGTAAAACGGTTGGGGTGTACACAAGCATTGATTTCCTGGTGACCTTTTGAACTCCACATGAGTTTTATCATTTTCTTAGCCCCAAGCGAATGGTTCTTTCGCGTTACTATGGTCGTCTGACACCCATGTCAGTATCATACTCACTATCTACAACTGCCCCATAACAGTATGGACCCCCCCGGAATGGTGTACGTTTGCTGCATGCATAAACTGAGGACTCTGTTGTATTGAGCTTTTATCTACGCATTTTTGACCTTCCTTTGTGGGTAAGAAAAGTGGTCATTCTCCTTTAATGACTTGCATCAACAAGGTGTTTTCTCTGATTGGATGCTTTGTTTGTTTATCGCACCATGCCCTGTAAACTCTAGACGTCGTGTGAAAATCTTCAGATGATGGAAAGTTACTGAGATGCAGGAAGCACCACGTCTGACACCAACAATCACACCAAGATCACTAAGATCACGCGCCCTGCTTGTTCTCATGTTTAGTGGGACGGCGAATGGACCTTTTAACCTGTCATGCTTCACATATAGAGTTGCAGCCCCGTGATTCGCTGCTGGGGGGCTGGGTGATCATGAGCAGGTGTACCTGATGTAGGGACCACTGTTGTTCCATGGCTATGTGTCCAACCTGTCCCACGTTGCGTGAAATGACAAGCTTGTGTCTCAGTTCAGAGACTGACGACAGTCAGGCTTGCAATAGGGGCATGGACACCCTGGTAGATTCGGGGGGGCCAGGACTTTGCAGGGGCCCTTGAATAAGAAAAATTATAAATAAAATTGGACGGAATGTGACGTCCAGAATATATAGCTGACGGCAATCATGTGAAATTGAGTTAGAAGAAAAACAATTAGGAGTTTGTTTTTCTCCTCTGACTTTCTGTATCCATGCAAATTCAGCGGATCTGCTTTAGCGAGAGGTGAGGAGCATGCGCTGATCGCAGGGCAATAAAATAACTGGGTAAATATCAAAATGCATCTTTACCGCTTCCCGTGAGTCTCCCTGCCCCAGTTTAACTGAAGGATGTTCCTCTGTGGCTCTTCCAGGCCATGAATGTTCAAGGTCGCCTAAAGTTCCTGCACGGGCAGAAGCGCAGGTCCCAGGATGGCTCTTTGGTGCCGCCTCAGCTGGCCCTGTTCGCCTTGGCCACGCCCCTTCAGCCACCCTCCATTGTGGAGATCCGGACGAGGAACTTCCTCTTCAGGACCAAACACAAGCTGGACTTTACCCCCACGGCCTGTGATGCCAGGTCAGATGGCTGGGCTCCTGGGCACACTGGGAAGCTTACTGTGTGTGTGTGTGTGTTTGGGGGGGTAGATTATAGGCTAATACAGTTTGAGATGTAATTGGTAGATAGTCTTATGTCCTTCATCCATCCATCCATCCATCCATCCATCCTTGGCTATTTTACAGAGCAGTAGTCTAAACAGATGTAGAGAAGTGTTTTTATAGGCTGATTGTTGTTTAGGGCAATAGTCCTCTTTTCAGTTACTCTGTTATTTATTTGCTTCTCTCTTCATTTTTTCCCCCATATTCAGAGGGAAGCTTGTTCTGGGTTACACAGAGGCTGAGCTTTGTGACCGGGGGACGGGCTACCAGTTCATCCACGCGGCAGACATGCTGTACTGCGCCGAAAATCACATTCGCAGTGAGTGCTGGGGTCCCCACTGACGTCGAGCCTCGGGATGAGGGGACAGATGTGTGACCATATAACCTGAATATGGAATATATAACAGGATGACGCAGATGTCGATGCTGAGACCTGCCACACTTCCAGCCATTTAGGTGACTGTCAGTGGTTGTTGACTGTCTCCTCTGCAGTGATGAAGACCGGAGACAGTGGGACGACCGTCTTCAGGCTGCTCAGCAAGCAGAGCCGATGGTTGTGGGTCCAGGCCAACGCCCGGCTGATCTACAAGGACGGCAAACCCGACTACATCATCGCTTCTCAGAAGGTCCTCACGTAGGTCCATCTTTGGTCTTGCACCTGGAAATGGGCGCTGCAGCGACAATCATGCTGTTTAAATGTTAGCTCAGGTAGGTAGGTGGGCAGGTAAGGAACATGCACTGATTACAGCGCGTAAGGAGCGTGCACTGATTACAGCGCGTAAGGAACGTGCACTGATTACAGCGCGTAAGGAACTTGCACTGATTACAGCGCGTAAGGAACGTGCACTGATCACAGCGCGTAAGGAGCGTGCACTGATCACAGCGCGTAAGGAGCGTGCACTGATCACAGCGCGTAA
>JAODLC010000140.1:18876174-18891949 GCA_026781145.1 Hippopotamyrus pictus
GGTCAGGTCGTCCTGGCCCTACCAGCATGCTGGTCAGTTCCTTTTTCAATTAGCTGCATTTTAGAATTAACCCCTCAATGTGCGGAAATTCAGATGACAGATTGAAAGTTCGTCTTTGAGTCCAGCCATTACCTTTGATATCTTAAGTTCCGGTGTTTTTTTTATAACCGTTCATTGAGTCACAGCCACTATGCCCAGTTTGCTTAAACTATGTATTAAATTAAAGCACATTTAAAAACACCCCATTAATAATAATTAGGTTCAAGTTTGAGGAAATCTCTCTGTTTATATGCCTGATCACTTGCCTGTATTACAGGAATGATGTGATGTGTCAGATTTCTGACTGCAAAGGGATATTCCTGAGAACAAGTACAGCAGAAAACCATACTCTTCTTCCTTTTAGATGAGTCACTTTCACCATACACACATTCTGTAAATATAATCATATTGTTAGGGCTGGGCGCTATGAAATATTATATATATGATATTTATACTGTATATGAATATACAAACAAAATACATTGTATCATGATTATGAACATTCACACTGTCACCAGTCTGAATATCGATAATATTGTGATATAGCTTAACGCTTGTTTTCTTGCAGGTGTTAGTCACCTTTGTTGTGTAATCACGTAATTGGGGACTTACACTCACTGGACACCATTATGTAGACCTAGCTTGTACTGGATAGGACTTTTCTTTCCAGATTTGATCTTAAAGTAAACGTGTTTGTTGTTCCGAGAAGCCTGTCTGCACACCACTGTTATTTCTGCAACTGTGGTCTTCCTGTTGGTTTAACACATCTGACTATTGTACTACTCTATTCTACTTCTGCCATAACTGCCTCTAACCTGACGTTTATTGTTGATTGCACCGTTATTTATAAGCTCTAGACACTGGACACGAAAATCCGAGGATGATGGTTGTTTCTGAGACGCTGGAACCACTATGTCTGATACCAACAATCACACCATGCTTAAAATGACCTTCGGTCCTGGCTGCGTGCTGTATGCTGTTACAGTTACATGACTTATGGGGGCAGGCTGTTTACATTAGCAAGCGGGGAACCCGACTGACAGTGGAATAGGGAGTGGCTTGCCAGTTCAGGCCCTGGCCTTGACGGAACACTCACAAGGCCGTGGGCCTTAATCCCCCCAGCTCCAGGGGTGATGCATGTTAGCTGACTGTGCTGTGCCCCCCCTCCCACCAGCTAAGGAGAGGAAGATGGGATCAGCAAACAGAAGCATCCCAATGTACCTGTACTTGTGCAAATGGCAAATAAAGCATGTTTGCTGTTTTTAAGAGTAAGTAGGTCAACTATTTTAAGATGATTCAGATAATTGTGAAAGCATATGGATATGAGAAAGTAATCAGATGATTTTAAATTTCTCATACCTGTACACTTCCCAGTTCCTGTTTTTACTAAGCAAAGTGCAGAATTGCTTCTTGAAGAATTCTCTCATGCTTCAGCTGCCCCCTAATGGCTGTGAAGTGAATCGCATCATTTGGTCTGTTCGGCCTTGACTTTTCTTACCCTGCATATCCAGCCCATTAAAAAAATTACCTTTAGCCCATTTGTTAATTGCACATTGTCATTGGTCTGGGGATGACCCGTTTTGAGGTCAGAAAAGATGGCTTCTCATTTTTCTTTTTAAAATAGCAAGTCTGTTCAGTTCATTAACTGGGACGATTAACATGCCACACAAGTATCACAATCAAAGGAAGACTGCCGGAAGACGGTACAGGGGTGCTAATGAGAGTGAGCTGGTGCTGGATGTGTCTTTACATGGCCAGCAGAGGGCAGAAAAGTCAACCTGTCCTGGGGCTCAGGGTAAATGTCAGTGTGTTGTTTAAGTAGCTGTTCCCCAATGGCTCCCATTTCTACCACTTTCACTGTCAGTACAAGTCAGTGGAAGAATGTGGCCTGATGTATAAAAAAAGAAGCTTGACTCAGGCCTGGCTCTAGCTGTGAAGTGTTGGGACAGGGATAACTTGGCAGTGGTAAAGAGACGGTGATGCTGCCAGTGGTTTGATCTGCAGAGGAGATTTAATAAGTTTGACCGGTCCATTGTCCCCAAGGGTGGCTGGGCCGAGCTTACGACTGGGGCCCGTCTGGGCCGAGCTTACGACTGGGGCCCGTCTGGGCCGAGCTTACGACTGGGGCCCGTCTGGGCCGAGCTTACGACTGAGGCCCGATTGGGCCTGGCTGGGCCGCAATACAAGGTCCTTCCATCATCTTTAAATAGCCCCGGCTGTTTCCTGGTTTGCGTCTAAACGGCATCATTGCTGCAGTGGGTGAACGTGCAGAAGCAGCACGTGTAGAAGATCCTCTCCCTTTAACAACTGTAGGGAACAGACACATACATTCACTGATGGGGTAAGTCGCATAAAAAGAGAAGACCTAGTAACTGGAACTATCTGTATGGGAACCGGGCATCAGTTTGCACTGGGGGTGCGTCTCCGTACCATGCAGGGTGGGGGCATGGATGGGCGGAGACGAGGGCTGAGAACAGCCCCCCCAAGTGTTGTTGAAGGTGAGTGTGACATGTTATGTGATCGTGTCTTATTTATTCTTCTTTAATACAAGGGAAAGCCGAAGTATTTTCTCATTTTCTGTTTCTGTCTATGGACCTTGAGAACCATGGAATGAATCAAGAAAAGCATGTAGATAAATGTGCAATCGGTGATGGTGAGACAGGTTAATGCTAAAAGTTTCACCTCTTAGCCTGATGATGCTGGAGGGCTGGATTGGACTGTGGTCAGCGTATGGTGTGCAGTGAATCATGAGACTGCGTACCTGACGGCCATTACATGCAGTCATTAAGCAGGTGTTTCAGTAATGAGTACAATTCAGCCCATGTTAATTGTTCTGTTTTAGTATGGGTTGGCTTTTTATAACCACTAGATGGCAGTATTGTACTGTTTCAAGTGGCACTTGTGCTAAATTTAGACATTGCGAAAGACAACAAAACTGAAAGTGGATTATTCTTTTATAGATTCAGAAAATAACTCTTGAGAACACTTGCCTGATTGTCGGAGGACGTATATTTAGAACTCCTATCCTTGTGCAGGCTTCCTTAAGTGAGACTTTTCTTATGAAAACTCGTCTTCAGACTGGTTGGACTGAATTCCATCTGAGCTACCAGTGATTCTGGGAGCCCGGTTCCCCATGACAAACTCCGCACGTGACAGGAATGCAGGAATGCTTCATCACCAAAAACTATGCTGCACCTCAAACTGGAACAGCGCCTCTGGCTGTACCATCACGTGTTGCATGAAATGCCCTGAAAGAAGAAAATGTGAGCGTGCATGCATGTCTGTGTGTGTGTGTTTATAAGAGACACCATGCAGGTTTTTACAGATATAATTTTGTTGTTTTATATGAAATATCAGCTAGAAATGTGGAAAAAGCCCATTTCGGAAGGAGTCTTGTGATTCGCACATGCAATTCAACTGCGTCTAGCAGTATCAGGCTTATCTCCAGAGTTGAATGCCAGTTTAGTGTAGCAGGAATTCCAGAGACTACACACTGGCCTCAGTGCAAATTCCAGTAAGAAGTGCCAGCACCAGTTGTTCAGGAACGACTGTCCAAGGAGCATACAGATCCAAGTCTTCCCTCCGGAAATGGGGTGCCATACTTTAGGATCCCATGTAGCTGGAAACATTCCAAAGAGAGTTCTTAACATAAACCAAGTTCATAAAATAATAAAATAAATCTGTTGAATGGAACAGTGTGTCTGTGTTAAAGAGTGTTACTTTAAATACACAACCAACATAAAGAACTATTCTTTTTAGTCACAAATGTTTGAATGAGTGTGAAATGCACTTTTTCATTTCCATGTACAGTACATATTTAACAGATGCTTTTGTCCAAAGTGATGTACAATCAAGGCAAATAGCACTTTGCAAACATTCATGCTGTTAAGGAGTCAACTAGGCATAGATGCAGCTACAGTAGGTTGAGCTTCCAATGAATGTCCAGGTACAAGTGTAAGCAGTATTGAGTAGGAGCTACACAGCATCTACACAGCTATACAACTATGGAACAACTTTCAACAAAATAAGAACTTAATAAGACTAGTCAAGAGCCAGAAGTGCAACATAAAAGCATTGAACATAAAAACATAAAGAGGCATTAGATCAGTACAGGAATTCTAGGAACAGATGAGTTTTGAGGTGTTTCTTGAAGATGGAGTCTGATGACTGGATGTGGTTCATCTGCTGTGACACTTCTTGTGTAGACGAAGGCACTCCAAGCCGGTTCATTTGCTGACTGATGGTGGCAATATGGGACAAAGGTATTGAGGAGCGTTTTGATGGACATGGGTGCCTGTCCATTGATGTACCTGTAAGCCAGCACCAAGGACTTGAACTTTATGTAACTGTCAATAGGGAACCAGTGAAGAGAGACAAAGAAGGTGTGACACAAGAATGTTTAGGTTGAATGAATTTCAGATGTGCTGCTATTTTTTGTATCATCTGCAGTGGTCTGATAGCACAAGCTGGCAGACCTGCAAGTAGAAAGTTGCAATAGTCAACTTGTGAAGTAACAGGTGCCTGGACTAGAAGCTCAGCTGCGTACTCAGACGGAAGAGACCTGGTCTTCCTCATGTTATACGGGATGAATCTGCAAATTCTGGAGACTCTTGTTATGCGCTCAGCAAAGGACAGCTAGTTGTCTATCATTACCCCTTGGTTCCAGGCATTCCTTGATGGAGACAGTGTGGATGTCTCCTATGGAGGTGACAGTCCCTCATTCAGACTGCAACGTCAGCCAAGAATGCAGAGTCCACAGTGCAATAAGGAAAGAAGGTCAAGTAGATCTGGATTAGAGATAGAAGCCATGAGACTAGATGATCTGACCTAGGTAATATAAAGACACAAGAGGAGATAACCAAGGACGGAGCCTTTGGGAAATCTTGTTATCTGATGTGATTTGGACACCTCTACACCCCAAGGCACATTTAGAATAATCTGACTGACAAGTATGAGTCAAACCAGTGCAGAACAGTCCCTGTGACGCTGAGCTCAGAAAGGGTGGCCAGGAGGATTTGCTGATTCACTGTGTCATAGACGTCCAGTAGGATCAGGACAGATGGCTGATGCATTTCAGATGCATTTCCTGCGACTTTAATAGTAGGAAGAAGACTGAATCATAGTTCTCAATCTGTGATGGATCGAGTGAGGGTTTTTTAAGCAGCAGTGTTAGCTGAGCCTGCTTAAATTCAGCAGAGAATGTACTGGTGAAATGGTAAGAGTGCATCAAATGGGTAAGTGTTGGGGTAAATGCAGGAGAGATGGCCTGGAGGAGATGGGAGGGGACAGGGTCCTGGGCACAGGGCACAGGTTGTGGGCTGGTGGGCAGGTAAGAAACATCCGGGTTGGGGAGGGGTCAACGAGGCATTTAGCTATTAAAGATAACATCGGCATTAAGAGACACACTTCACTCTGTTAATGAAGTATAAAACTTTTTCACACAATACACTAAAAGATGACCCAAAAAGCATGAAAATATGACAATAACTATTTAATAAAACATGGTATAAACACATTGACTCTCATCATGAGAATTGGTTTAATAGATGGATATCCATTCATTGACTGATTGATTGAGTGATTCATTTACCTCCATTGACCTCCTCGGATTTTCATCTGAGCGTGTAACATGTAGCAGGTAATGAGGGGATGAAGAAGGATGGCGCTGAGAAAGTATTTAGGCCGTGCTGTCTGTGCTTCTCTGACAGGCTCTCGAGTTTCCAGAGGAGAGGTGGGGGTTGGGGGGGCTGTCATTTCCCTCAGCTGGGGGTCATCCTCTCAGATCTGTCCCCTAACCCCAAGTGCGATGGCTGGAATGTGCTCTCGCTTGGGGTGGCTGACTTGTTGAAAAAGTGTTGGGGGGGGGGGGGGGGTTTTGTCCCTACAAAATGAAATTAAAGGGCGTAAAATGCAGGGAGATGAGAGACAACGAGCCGAGATGGAGAAAACAGGTGCCAGGCCAAGGTGGCTGTCTCTCCTTCCTACGCGTGTCGGATCGACTATTGGCCGCCCAAGGCCTCGCTCCCCGTGACCTCTGACCCCCGGTGACTCCTCTCATGTGCATTCATTTGTGGCACCTGTCCAGCATCTGCTCTTCCTGATCTATAAAACAATGCGGTCTGGTTGGGCCCGTGCCCTGTGAGTGATTACGGGACAAACAGCCTAATGGTACTCATTGGAAGTTGGAGTCTGGGAGAGGTTCTACTTCCGGGTCAGCAAGGGAGGCTCTTGGCGTGATGGGTATGGGCAGACATTTACTCTTATCTGTGTTTTACATTTAAACTCAGACAGATGTAACAATGCATTACGGAATAATGCCACATTATTTAATAACTCGACTAAACATAACAAATTTTCATCACGAAATGCGATGTTAATACATATTGCCATGTAACACCGCATTATGCAATAACTCAAAGCAATATAACAAATTTATAGACTACATTATAATTTTATATTGCAACATTGTCTTATTCACGATGTCTGACAACACATTATGCATGAACTTTTGCATATTTTAAATGCTTCGTCATGGTTAGCTGTGGGTCATTTTTCCACTAGTATTACGAGCGTTCCTGCTCAGTAAACCAGTCTGGAAGCCCAAAGACTAAAGAACGGATATTTGATTAAAATCCAATGAGTACCACTAGGCAAACGCTACCAAGATGCTCATCACTGGCCGTATGCATTTTGATGGTCTAAAAATGGTGCGACTCGATTTCAAGCCATTAATCTTTATGAGGTATTTATCCCTGGCACATGAAGCCAAGGAGCTCCTCCTGGCCATCAGCACCTCCGATCCGGCCTGTTCCCCGGAGGCCGTGAGCCACATCCAGTGCGCTCCACTGGGTTGCACTTCTGCAGAGTCGTCCCCCTTAGATACTAGCGTGATAAATTGTGAACAGCTGGAGCACGTAGATCCTGAGAGGATGAAAGGGGTGTTACCCCCCCAACCCTACTCCACCCCCACCACCCAGAGTTATGGAGTGCCTCTCTCCGGCCCGCAGGTGGCCCCCGCGGTTCCCAATGGGCCCCGGAGTGACGATTCATGAGGCTCTTGTGACGAGTGCCTTCTTCGGTAGTCGGGCGTCTTTATGAAACATCTGCAAGCGATGGAAAAGCGATTTGGAAGACCATCACTCAGCGAGCCTTTCGCCTGCCGTCTGGATTCTTATTCTGATAAGAATCTGTACATTTTTCTGCTCAGGAATGAACCGTTTCGCCCACCAGAGGTGAAACACGGCTGAGATAAATAACAATGAATATAAATATCTGGATATAAATAATGTTTTTTACTCCTCTGCTGTATTTAACCAGCATTGAGCTAAACACAGAGGCATTTCAACACAGTGTCTCACCGAACAAATGATTTCCAGCATTTTCAATGTAATGTATAATACTGTGGAACTTATGTAAAAGGATTAAGCAAAGTTGCCTGTTGGGAATGATTATTTTGACTGCAAAAATACAGTTATTCTGGATGATACAGTGTATCTCCTGGTTTTTAAAACATTCAGCTGTAAAAGAAAATCAAACTATAAGAAGTTAATTGTAATATTCTTACGAGCTTCACAAAGCATGAGTTCAAAACACGTGAGAGTAGGTGGGGCTTTGGCTGCTATAGAGACTTTGAGTATACAACTCAGCAATCAGTCAGCATTAAAGGTCACATTTCTGGTAGTTTAAGCTGTTTTCCTAACATTTAGCAGACAAACCAACTGGATTGAGGGAAAGAAAATACAGTTTACTAGACCTTATGTTCACTTTCTGAAAATATTATGCTTGCACGCAAATGTACAAAATGATATTATAATTAAAATTTCACTCAGGGTTAATATTGTTCAAGCTCACTATCAGCCAATGCAATATTAACACAGGACCAGCTAATGGTCCAATCAGTGTTTAGCTACACATGGGTGTTGAAGGCTTACATTAGCGTTCCCAAGAGGTCAAGTTTGCTAAGTTCACATGGACCAACAAAAATCCGACACTGATTAATGCAGAAGATTACCTGTGCCATCCCCACCATCTCCGCATGCTTGGAGACTGACCGTCTCTTCATGTGTCCCTCCATAAAAACATAATCGCTCCGTGTGGATGTGGGCTGATGTCTGCTGACCTGCGTTTGTGAACAATGCACACAACAGGGGGTGACAGATACATAAACCAGGAAAATATGGAAGTTCAGATTTGCCAAAAATGGCTTAATTCTAAAAGAATTATGAAAGGGCACAGAACACAGATCATCATCATTGTGTCATCAAAGGTCAGATGGGTGAGGTTTGCAGAACAAATTCCTGTTATATGTGTGGACGTCCACATATCACCTTCCACATATACTTACCAGCCTTTTTCAGTGCAATCGATCCCCTCTGTACGATTGTTTATGTATCGTCTGTATATATACTACTGGATCTGTGAATTTCTTGGTTGCTGGAACAGAGATGCAAACATCTGATTCACTTCTCACAATACACCTGCATGTTTTATGGCTGTGCCTTATGTTGCGCGGACGAACTGCTTCAGAACATACCTGGCATTTGTCTTCAAAGCTCGTTCCTCCCCCATGGGTGAAAAGAAGTTGATTTATTATGGTTTAAGGCCAAGCACCTCATCTGACTCTAGCTCTTCATGAGAATCAGTCATGACTACAGTGTTAGAAAGACCAGTTCTGAGTTAACAATAAAATTTGTCTGTTTAATAAGACAAACAAAAACAGGAAACAAAGACAGGGATTCCTAAGTGAAGACGATAGTCAGCTGAACAGAGGCAATAAAGAGTCAGAGAGATGGTGACGGACTCTTTGAAGTGACATATAAAAATGTGAAGAGCTGGGCAGCTGTGGATTTATGACGATGACAAATCTGCATATAATCGGCGCTAATCTCACGGGCCTTTGCTCCCTCTGCAGATGAAAGACTCACCCTCCTCAAACAGTCACATTGATGATCAGTGATGTCATCTAAACAGTCGGAAAAGTCGTGCCGTTTCAGGGGTTTTTGGTCGACGGCAGACTTTGAAGAGAACTGCCAATCGCCGGGCGGGAGGGGGACTCTTGGTTTTTAAGCCGTAGCCCGGGCCAGCCGTGGGCTGACTTTAAATGCTTTGCACACGTCGTTTAAACGCTTCATGCGATGGGCCTGGGGGGTTTGTTGCTGGGGTGAGTATGGGGGGGATGCAGATAAGTGAGCACTCAAGATCTCAAAATGTTGTACTTGCCGCAATGACAGCAAAAGTATTATATTCTTAAAATATTTATTAGAATTTGGAACCTGTGGCTAGACCAGTCGTTACAGATGTCACTAGAACAAATAACTCATAGTCTTCCATGCCATAATGTACTCAGTCTATGAACCCTTTAATTAATACGAGCCAGGATGCAGTCTAACTGTAAGCACTAGGTGGTGCTGTAACCCTTCACAAAATGGCCAAGCCTTGGATCTTAAACCTTGTTATCGCAGTCAGGAAGCTCCAGAGCGAGATGCCAAGGTTGGTGTGAGAAATACTGCATGACATATTCACTTCAGGTTCCAGCTGTTCCTTAGAAAGGGCCACCAATGATTCCCTGCAACTCAACGGCATATATGACTCAAAACGTAAGTATCTGAATGGCACTTAGATTACGGCACTTGGAAAGACCGTCCAGGTGAGAGGAACACAAGAATACGGTGGAACATGTTCAGATGTGGAGCGTAGGCACAGTGCAAAAACCCACGCAGGGCACGCCTGCTTATCCTGTGAGTAACCAGGCCCTTCAGTGTGGAGACGTAGGCAGTCTATAGTGAGCCATGAATACTGATAACGAGCTGGCAATATGAAGTACTTAATTATAATAGTCTTTGTGATATTTTGAATCAAGTAGAAATTAAGTCAAAGGGAAATGTCATTCAGAGAAAAATGGAAACTTTAAAAAGGTTTAAATGCAACATAACATTAAATGGGATTTTTTTGATGTGGACAAACAAAACATGCCGTTTTCCTAAATGTTAGACGTTACAGTAATGGTGTAATCAGTAACCCTGCAGGACATGTCAGACTGGGGCCTTCGCGAGACGTCCAGCAGCTCTGCTGTGATGGTACCAGGGCTCCAGTCAAAACGACCTGTTCTGTAATTTGCAAGCGCAGTGACTTGCGAGTGGAAGGCCTACGAGCTAAGGCTTGTTCTTGCCTGTGTGCTCTGGGAACACGATTATCGCTCACAGTGTGCGTTCCCTGACGTGGCCCGCGGACCTGAGAGCCTGAGCTGCCAAACTGCCCGCATTTGGGAGGCGGATAATCTGGTGACCTGGTGAAGGGGAGAGCAGAAGTGGAGAAGGTGAATAAGGCAGATACTGGAGGATACTGGAAGTAATGGAACAGCGATGCTGTGGTTATTAAATGTGGTTTATAAAAGGCTATGTGGCATTCTATGCATATCAGGTCATGTAATAAACATAGAACACCGCTCTGTGATGGTATACTCTTCAGTCAGACTCGTATTAAATACATCACAAATGTATCAATACAAAAGCAATAAATAATAATAAACAGTAGTGAATATTTTACATTTAGTATGTTTAATTAACATCTATTCATCCCTTCCTTCTGGGTATTACGTTAATCTACATCCAGCCCTGCAACTTACAGGGAAATTTGGGGTTTGGTTGCAGGATTTGCACTCCAGCCATCAGAAAAAAACTCACACTGTTCCATTCGGACCGGTGTGGTGCTGAGGTATCACCCACTGCATGGCTGTGCTCAGGTTCTCATCTCTGAGGTGGTTCATCGTGTGGTGGGTGCTGTCAGCGTGTGCTCCTCACCTCCACCCCTCCATCCATCTTCCATAACGGTTTATCTGGTCTTGGGTCACAGGGCTCCTGAATCCCATCCCTGGAAGCAGTGTGGATGAGGGAGAGGATAGCCAGTATAGTGGGATATTTAGTTATTTACATGGAATATTTACAGTAATAAACTGATAAAGTTTAGACTTGTAGTGTTGTGAGAGAGCAGGTCGTTTATAACGTCTCAGTTAATTAGATGCAGTTAGTTAGGGTAGGATGGAGACACACATGGAGCCTCTTTTGACCTCCGTCCCTCTCTCTTACTTAAGCTTTATTTTAACTGCCTCAGAACTCGCTAACAGATGGAGAATTTACATGTAACAGTCTTATTACCTTGTAAATAATCTGTAGGGTTTGCAAAACACCCAGACACATTTGATGTAGCTAATTTTAGTAACCTCTGGACCTTATCTGCATACTCACGTATGCCACACCTACACGATTCTCTGTTTGTAGGAGCGGACTGTTATACCTAAAGACAATTCCAGATTAGTGTACTTATACACATATAGTATTAAAACTGAATTTACGTCTGAAAGCTCATTCAAAACCAGTTTCCTCCTGAAAAACACGATGAGCTTTTCTTCTTAATGACTTCAGTCTAATTTGTCACCCCTCTACTCATAAAGAAAAATATTGTATGCAGTCACTACACTTGAAATAAATCACTGTTAAGCACCCATAAATCATACCAATTCACTTAGTAAATCAATGTCACAATGTTGCCCCAAAAAGCATCTGGGAGGATTTCCACCCAATGACAGATACAGAAAAGCGTGACCATGCAACTGACCTCTTCCCAACCCCCCTACTCTGCGTTCTGTTGCTGCCGACCCAAGGGAGCACACTCGTTCCAGACATGGAGGAGAGCTGGGATGAACGGGGCCGTCAGTGTTCGTACACCTGCTGCAGTGCAATGCTCCTCCAAGGGACTTCAAAAGCCCAGCCGACGGGGCTGAGTGAGGGAAGGGTCAGGGATGTCAGAGAGCATTCGGAAAAAGTCACGTACCACAGGTAATCGCCTGGCTATAAATCTGCCGTTCTGTTTCAGATCTACTTAATAAGAAGACATATATGATGATAGCCAAGTTGAAAAAGTTTCAAGTTTGAAAAAGAAAAAAACAAGAGAGAAGGGCATTATTATGGTACAATAAACAGCACCTTTAAGGAATATTGCCATATAAAGAAAACTTTCAGGCAATCCGACCTTCAGCTTGGCATTTAAGCACCAGATAGAACATCAACTTCTAACAGAGACACAAAATTGGGGAAATATGCAAAATCCAGTAAAAATCACCAGAATTGCCACAATTTATAGAATGTAGAGATGTCACAATGTCAGGATCTGCTGACCTGTTGCAAAATCACATCATTCCTGGCAGTTTACAAGCAGGGAAATACATGAGTCAATGGCAGTTCATAAGCTTGCTGTCAAAAAACGTCTTTCCTGGGGGGTGGGGGGTGGGCTTAGTGTTCAGGGTTCTGCAATGCATGGTGTAGTGGGGTGTTATATTGCTTTAATTTCAACTGAAACCTTCATTCAGGCAGATGGCATCAAACACCAATCGTCTATCCACCATTATTTGCATGACACATCAGTCATTGTCACTAGTGATAAAGATTTTGCTGATAGCAGAAGTCGGCGTATGTTTAAGAAGAAAAATGAGTGAACTAACTACATACCGGTTGGGAAAAAGAAAACTTAACCCAAAAAGAAAACTTAACCCAAAAAGAAACCTTTTACCTGCAGCATTTCAATATTTGCTGCATCTGCAATATTACTTGAAATCTATGTATTTTTTGCTTTTGTCAGAACAATCTTTCTGTTTTAAGATATGTTAATCCATTATATTAATCTATGTTAATAACCAATTGCAGCTTTAAGTACTGTAAAATTTTTTTTTTTTTTATCATGGTGTGCTACAGGTTGGTAGTAACCTTGAGCAATGTTCCGAACTTGAGTGGTGTCAGTGGGGAAAAAAAAAAAAGTTTAGGTAAGTTGATAATTGTATTTTACCTGAGTTACAGCAAACAAGCAAATAAATCAACTGTTTGGTGTAATAAGGAGTTCTATTTGGGGGGAAGGACGATTCCAAAGGCCCCTGAGTTACAGGGGCCCTAAAAATATAATTGTTTTAGTCTGGGTTGGGGGCCTAATATGATATACTTTCATGGGAACCAAAATTTCCAGCAGCACCCCTAGGTGTAATATTTAATATCAATAATTAATATTTGTTGGGTTTCTGTATGTCTCAAATCATCTGCAATTCAAGAAGTAACATTTGTTGAGCTGTAAATTTGGGTTAAGTAAGTTAAGGATCTTCAATCATCACTGAACGTCTAAGAGTGAAAGATCTGTCCCACCCTGCTGCTTACTGGCTAAAGTCATTATTAGCATGAGAAATACAATCACTTATTATTTTAGGTGCTATTGGTCTGTTAAGCCAACCACAGAGAGCCTGCAGGAAATGTGCTCTCCAAGAAAAATACAAGCCGATCTGGCAACATCTATGCTGACAGATCAGTAGATTTCCTTCTTCTATGCTAATAGAATATCTATTTAGTCTACACTGACTGATATTTTTAGTCATTTTCTAACCCTTTATTTTCAAATTAGACACACAAGTAAGAATACTTGCAAGGAATATGTTCACAGTATGTGTCTTTATGTTACCCCCTGCTAATGCAGGAAGCTGTGAGGTTTCGTCTTTTCATGATCCACGCTGGACGTGCCTCTTGTGCAATAAATCTCCACTCCATCTCCTCCCAAAGCTGAAATAGCCCTGGTAGTTTTGCAGTGTCATCATTAAAAATCGTAATTGCTCAGACTGTTTAAATAGATAACACTAAGGTGTGAGCAGGTCTACAATAAAGAAGATTTGGTAACACTTTACTAAAGCAGTCATTATAATGCATTATAGATACCTCCATAATGCACTATAATACATTCATAAAGTATTATAAATACAGCTATAACAATTTATAAAAAGGCAAAACACATTTATAGCAATAATTATTATTCATTATGAATGCTCTATGAAGCTCTTGTTTATAGTGCACTATAAATACCTTAATATATATATTATGCTTTGGAGTAGGCCTATATAAAAGGATTTCTTCATTGCAGATTATTAGATAGTTCAGTTCAAGCATGCATTTATACAACATTAACCATGCATTTTAATAAGAATTGGGTAAATATCAATGCATTTCAAATTGGATTTACAATAGTCCAATGTTAAATTAAGTATTATAGATCTTTGTACTGAGGTAAAACTTATGTGTTTACTGTGTTTCCATAATTTAATTGATTTATAAAGAAGCGTATACAACCCAGCTTTGACTTCATGGATCATAAAGATGGTTCTCTCTGGGATTGTGCCAGTGGTCTGAGACGAATTAGTGCTTGACAGTGTAAGTCCAGTAGTAAGTCGGTTGTATTAGAGTATTACAGCAGTACAGTCACGTGTGTGCCTATGTGTGAGGGGACAGTGTTTGTGTCTCACATACTTGGCTTACTGTACTGCAACTGTGGTGATTATCTAACGCAAAGGAGAGTATGCAGTGTTATGCAATTACTTATTAAGTGTTAATATGTTAGTTAAGTGTTAGTTAGTTATTCTCATGTTTGTTCATCATTAATGAATTGTCACACATCTTTTATCTCAAGCAAGTACTATACTTGTTACTATATCTGTTAATTCTCTAAACCTTTGTAAAATACAAAGGAACTACTGAAGTAACAAGTCATGAATAAGACAAGGGAAATACTGATGTCATTATTAATGAATCATGACACGTCTTTCATCTTAAGTAGCGTCTATATCTGTTCATGATTTGTACTTCAGCACTAGCTGAGTCACTACTAAGTAACTCATCGCCTTAGCATATCAATTGAAACATTGTTTGAACTGTTGATTTAGCCTCTAGGGTACTTAATCAGACTAGCATTTAAAACTAACCAAAAACTGTGTAAAATATCTTATCATTCAAGTTGATTATTTATTTTGTCATTTTGACTCCCTATGTTGTGAAAGTAGTTTTAAAAATCCTCAAATCAGAGCAACAAATGACATCATTTTAATGTAGGCCTACCTAAAAACTTAACCTTGTGATACTTATTAATTTCCCTCTACATGCTGCCATTAGGAAACATGAGAAAACATAATGTTAACTATCACTCCTGTGCCGACGACACCCAAACGTATATTTCAGTTACGCCTAACGACACCACATATATTGTCACTTTAGCTAATCGCTTTAACGAAGTCAAAACCTGGATGGCAGAAAACTTCTTATCACTAAATGCTCAGAAATCCAAGGTTCTGTCTGGAGGCAGGCCTGCGGATAGGAATAGTATAATCTCCGCACTCCACTCCAAAGGGCTGAACCGTTCCCTCAGCAGCTCAGCCCGTAACCTAGGTGTCATCTTAGATACAAGCCTCTCATTCAGATCTCATGTAAATGCAGTACCGAAGGGGTGCTTCTTACAGCTGCGCCGAATCCCCAAACTGTGACGATTTCTTACTATTTAAGACACAGAGAACTTGATACATGCCTTTGTGTAAAGTAGGTTACACTACTGCAATGCTCTTATCTGGGAGCTCACACTGCACATTAAACACCTTGCAGCGTATTCAAAATGCAGCAGCTCAAATTATCACCAGGAGCAGGAAGTTTGAACACATAACCCCTGTTCTTGGTTCCCTTCATTAGCTTCCTGTTAGGTTTAGAGCCGACTTCAAAGTTCTCCTACTTACATAAAAGGCACTTAATGGTCTAGCTCCTGCCTACCTGACAGAATTACTTCAAGTTTACGAGTCGCGTCGTCCACTCAGGTCCAGTGGTGGAGGAAGTACTGAAGCTTAGTACTTAAGTAAAAGTACAAATATCCTGCAAAATATGTACTCAAGTAA
>JAODLC010000140.1:18892049-18910849 GCA_026781145.1 Hippopotamyrus pictus
TTAGTTATGTGATTTGTTTATTGCTGTGTACTGTTTGGCTATCCTTGAACCCCTGGATCTTTGCCTTAATATGTGTTTTGTTACATTTGTATTTCTGAGCAAATTTTCTATTAAAAAAAAAAAAAAAGACATAAATTGTAGAAATGTACTGGAGTAGAAAGTACAGATAATTGCTGCAAAATGTAATGGAGTAAAATAAAAGTTTGCATTATTATTATTTTAAGTAAAGTACAGATATGTAAAAATTTACTTAAGTACAGTAATGTAATGTTACTGTACTTAAGTAACAAATACTTTATTACATTCCACCAGTGGGGGTGGGGGGATGATGATGATGGTGACCCTGCTCCTTGGGCTGTGAGGCAGCAGTGCTAATCACTGTGCTATCTGGCCACCCTCCAACACTCTGCTGTAGGTAACTGATGTAGTTGTCCAGCTCACATTCTGAGAGTTCTGAGCTGTCAGTGGCCATGGTACCTGCAGTTTGGATCTGGTATTCTGTGTGAAGCTAAGTAGGATTTGGTCTGACCAGTGCTTGGATGGGAGCCCAGTTGGGTTGGTTTGTGAAGATCCTGGTGCTTTGTTGTAAGGCCTTGTTGAGGGTTGTTTGGTATCTTTTGGAAAATGCAGGGGGGATGTCCTGACTGAAACTGAGCCACCTGTTTTCTCTGGCTATGTGTGTGCTGTGCTAGGGGGGGAGAGGAGGATTTGAACCCTGGTCCTTGGGCTGTGAGGCAGCAGTGCTAACCACTGTGCTATCTGGCCATCCCCCTCCAACTGTCCGCTGTAGGTAACTGATGTAGTTGCTTTCTTTAGGCTCCAGCTCACATTCTGAGTGTTTCAAGCTGTCAGCAACCATGGTACCTGCAGTTTGGACCTGGTAGTTTGTGTGAAGCTAAGCAGGATTTGGTCTCGCTAGTGCTTGGATGGGAGCCCAGTTGGGTTGGTTTGTGAAGATCCTGGTGCTTTACTGTAAGGCCTTGTTAAGGGTTGTTTGGTATCTTTTGGAAAATGTAGGGGTGATGTCCTGACTAAAATCTAGCCATCTGTTTTCTCAGACTATGGGCCTGTGTATGGGAGCCCACATGCAGTGTGCAGACTATCTGACTGTGCAGGTTCCACAAACAGTGAGCTATAGGGGGGAGCACTTGAACCCAGTCACTGTGCTATCTGGCCACCCTTCTCCTACTGTCCCCTGTAGGTAACTGATGCATTTGCTTTCTTTAGGCTCCAGCTCACATTCTAGCTTATCCGGAACCTACCACACCACAACTATGGCTGCTGGTGCTGCAGTACATGCCATTATATTCTACTATGCTTGTCCATTTATGAGTCAACACATGTTTTGACCATCCATACTCTCTGCCATCCCACATGTCTGGGTGGGGCCCGGGGTAGACACCATCTGAGCTGGAGTCCTGGGTCAGTCCCATGGAGGGGTGACATCACAAATGGGTCATACGAACAGTATCATGGTGGGTGCAGCCTTCAGTGCCACCCGGCACAGCCCAACGTCGAGAAAAGACTTTGGCCGCCCTTCAAAGGCCAACATGGATAACGGAGTCATTGATGGACACTGTCTTCATTCTTAATCCCAGCATATACCTCCCTTTTAGCAAGCATGTGTGGCAGGCCCTTGACCTTGGACCCCCAGAGGTTTTTTTTCTCCCTACTTGGGAGTTTTTGGTTCTTCTCCTCCGTTGTCTTCTGGCTTTCTTTATTCAATTTCTTTCTTTCCTTTTTTCCTCCTTTCTGTGCCTCCCTCTACTTCTGTTTCATACGTCACAACACAACCCTGTACACAACGCTGTTGTGAAAGGAGCTACATATATATATACACGCTGAGTTTCACCGATTTCAAAATGGCAATTAAGTGAGGGAATTGTGTTGTAAATTGGGTTGTTATACAATTATTTTTTAATTGCACACACTGGCGATTAATGGCATATAGATCCCTACTAAAGGGACATTGGAGGAGAGATCTTGTAGTACTTTTGCATTACTATTAATAACTGCACTGCGTCCATTCAAAATTCAAGGGGCAGAGTTAGTGAACTACAGTAATAAGTATGCAACGAAATGACATAGATATGTCCAGTAAAATGTGTGCTGAGCATTATGCTATGGGGAAACATGCAGCATTTACCTTTCAGATTATGTGTTTTTGTATGTATTAATTATTAATCGCACTGTGCCCATTCATCACCAGTTACTATAATCGAGATAACTTTTGACCGTGAAGTGGAACAGTAAACGCAGAAATATGAATTAAAATTGCTGTAAAGATATCTGGAAAAACCAAGTGTTGTAGCATGATTTTGCTGAAAGGTATCACAACCGAAAAATAAATATAAAATAAACTTCACCGTGGAGTGGGAGTTGGGGTTTAAACACGAACCCGCTTTCAGGAATACCTCTCTGGGATGATACTCGCTTGAAGATGTATTTAGGGATACGATGATCAATCCTGATATAATTCTGAAATCAGGTTCAGGTTTAAACCTTAACTTCCACACTATGGTAAAATTAGATGTGGCCCAATTTCAATGCACTCTTAGGTCATTTTTGTGTTTGCTATGATTATCGTAGTTTAATGTGGATCATTTGTTTTCTAGAACTGATCTTTTAAAGACGAATTCATACTTTTAAGCATTTTTAGCAATTACTTTCACTGTCTCCTTTGACAGGTCAGTGGGTAACAGTGATAGTTAAGGGCATATATTTATTGTCAGGGTTGGCAGTTTATGTCCCTGGAGGCTAAAATAGCTAAAAAAGGTAGGCCTACTTCAGTTTTACCGTTTAACATACTGCTGTATAAATGAGTAATGTGGATTTGGTTAAAAGCATTGAATAATCCGCTGGATAATAACGCTATCATCAATTCTCGCTTGCCAAGAGTCGCTCTTTTGTTTTCTGTAACCTTGTATAGTTGTATAGTTGCATTTAAGCTGTGTCTCCATTGTGAAGTAAAGAGCAGCTGGCCTTCGATTATAACACATGTAAATTTTGTCGTTGTGTGACTGTAGCTGTAGTTACGTCTAGTGCCTGAATTTAGATGGATTATACAGCGTCTCATTCGGTGCATAAGAGTCAATCTCGCTGTCCGGTAGTGTAAAGCCGGTGTTGTCAGCCTCCGAATCTGCCTGTAACAGTCTGCCTGTTACAGCCTGACTATGTGCTTCTGGCCATGCCGGTGTGCGGCGCTGAAGACCTTCACACAGCTCCAGTGACGGTCACAGGATCACCCCGCAGCCCGTCGGAAGGTGTGTGTGACGTCATGACTTCTGCACATTCAGGTGCGCATCCTCTTCACAGGAAAGTATGCAGAAAAGTAAGGCTAGTAAGGCATAGTAAGGCTAGTATGGCATAGTAAGGCTAGTATGGCTAGTATGGCATAGTAAGGCTAGTATGGCATAGTAAGGCTAGTAAGGCATAGTAAGGCTAGTATGGCATAGTAAGGTTAGTATGGCATAGTAAGGCTAGTAAGTCTAGTATGGCATAGTAAGGCTAGTATGGCATAGTAAGGCTAGTAAGGCATAGTAAGGCATAGTAAGGCTAGTATGGCATAGTAAGGCATAGTAAGGCTACTATGGCATAGTAAGGCTAGTAAGGCATAGTAAGGCTAGTATGGCATAGTAAGGCATAGTAAGGCATAGTATGGCATAGGAAGGCATAGTAAGGCTAGTATGGCATAGTAAGGCATAATAAGGCTAGTATGGCATAGTAAGGCATAATAAGGCTAGTATGGCATAGTAAGGCATAGTAAGGCTAGTATGGCATAGGAAGGCATAGTAAGGCATAGTAAGGCTAGTATGGCATAGGAAGGCATAGTAAGGCTAGTATGGCATAGGAAGGCTAGTGAGGCTAGTATGGCATAGTAAGGCATAGTAAGGCATAGTAAGGCTAGTATGGCATAGGAAGGCATAGTAAGGCTAGTATGGCATAGGAAGGCTAGTGAGGCATAGTAAGGCTAGTATGGCAGCTAGTCAGGTGCCTTACGGCTCACACTTGCAAGTTATGGTATGTGCAATCGAATACGTGATATGACTTAATTACCTACACACTTAAAAGGAATATATAGATGTAGTGAACTGCTTAGGTGGCTGGTCAGGGAATAGAAATCTAGACGGAATATACAGTATAGTCTTCTGTGTCAGTATTAGTAGTAATATTGCTCTGAAATCAGTGAGCGCAATCTTTTTTACAGTGTAAGAAATACTTCTGAATTTGTTCTTTTTACATTGAATAAATCAGATGATCCATTTACTGCTAATAAAACTTGTTGCCACGTGATAGGCTCCAGCCGCCGGTATGTTTAACTATGACATCATTCTCAATGACATCATTCCTATTGAAATTAACTATCACTCACAAATTGACCTTGCAACGTGACAATATTCGAAATCCAAAGCAATGAAAAGAAAAATGCCATATCCTATAAACTCTATATCACCAAAAACTGCTTTCTTTTTTAAGCTCTTTATGAAGGTGCCTTGCTTATTCCTTTGCAAAATCTGCCAGAGAATTTTGCATGCCTTTAAAAAAAATATTAGAGTTGTTCTTGGCAGTCCGAGTCTAACAGATGTCCACATTCCCTTTAGGTGACTGTCGACCAAAATATGCTGACAGGCTAGTAAATAATATTAATTTTAGCAACACTGCCACAGCGCAATGTATGAATAAACTTAGCTTGTGTCGCTTAACAGCCACAGAGTAGTTTGGTGTGCTGTTGTGGTTGTTTTTTGAAACAGTTTTCATTTTAACAATGTGCCTGAGGTTTGTAAGGAATCAATTATTCAGCTTTTCTTAATGTTTATAGAGTCTTAGTTATAGATACTAATCATAATGTGTTAGAAACATGGCTTAAGTGAAGAGTCTGTCAAAGCCAAAGTCTATTATCATCACAGACTGTTTAACAGTCTTCACTTAAACAAGGCTGATTTCTACATTCACACAATTGAGAGAAGTACTTGTTTTTATTCAGAATGCGAGGGAATTGAAATTCTCCTGGAATCTTTTTCACCAACTCATGGTTTTTGTTCTACAAATCTGAACCTGAAGGAGGACATAAGAACTGAAATTATCCAGTCTTATATGTACAAGTCTAGTAACCGTTTTGCTGTTTTGAAATCACTCATGCCAGGATCAGAACTGCAGAATCAGTACAGCACGATTTAAATGGATTGTGTTGTGTTGTTGAAGTTTTGTGCTGTTTTATCCTGGGGTCCTCTAATCTTTTTAGTACATAAAGCAGGGTGGCTCATTGTTCACAGTTCTGCTTTTGATGTCTGCCCTAGTGCCGTGTGTCTGGAGATATTCTACACCTTTTACTCACATGGGTTTCCTCCGATGGTCTCGAAATTGCTATATACATGTGGGTGTGTGTGTGCGTGTGTGTGTGTGCGTGCGTGTCCGTGCATACCTTGTAATTGTTCTGTTCACGGTGGGTCCTCTGCCTCCTGGGATAGCCTGCATCCCTACTGTGGCCCTGTGTTGCTGAAATAATTATGGAAAATGGATATTAGAAAACTTCCGTTCATGGTAATTGTGCATTTGATTGCCATTTTTGGTGGATGAAGTGACTCTCGATTAGCACTGATAGATAGATCTTCTCCTTTAATCCTGTGAGGGAAATTGCAAGATGCACTGGTCACAAAAATGTGAAATTTAATTAGATTTTTTTTTTTTGTCTCAAAAATCACAGCACCATATGACAAACAGGCTAGTTTCTACATTGTACATTATGAAGCTGGAGTTTATGGTAAGGTTTGCTGTTTGGAAACCACATCAATCCAAGGCCAAAGAAGCACAGATGCATTATCGGGTAGAGGGACTTAAAATCCGACCGTTTGTCAGATATGTGGATGGGTTAATGTATTGTGGTGACCGTATTGTGGGAGTCATTAGATTCCATGCTAGCTCTCCGTGATTCTGTAATGGCCAAGAAACAATGAGGCCATTTTACAAGAGCAAGTGCACCTTGTGTTTCCTCATGCTGTGCACAACGTTAGAGAAACTCAAATGTTTTCAAAGATACCAGAATGTCAAATGCATTTCAATGGACTGTCCAATCATCCGATCGAAACATCTTTGAATGATACTAGGAAGTCTTGCAGTGCAGAGGGCAAAATACATTTCAACCCTGTTCACCGTTCAAATAACTGAAGGCTTTTCTTCATGAAGGTAAAGGCAAAACGTGGTTTTGATTAATTTTTCCTCTTTGTTAAAAAAAATGAAGCTCATGCTTATGTTTGGTGAATATCATGTCTAAGAGTGGAGAGGTATGAAAGTTAGTGGAGAGATATATGCATAAAAACAGACAAAGGAAATGGAAGAATAATAGGATGTTTTAAAAATTTCATTTCAGGTGTATGGTATGTAAAATTATCACCTGAGTTTAGCTACCTTATACATTTGTGGAAAAAAATACCATATATATACATACATACATACAAACTGCAGCTAGTTTCTTCCTTGCTTTATGGGACTTCAGTCCTGCTTCTAGGAGCTTGATGCTAAGTGTCCTTAATATTTCCCATTCCATTTGAAGGTCACTTGATGTCCTCCTACAATTAATGAGCAGCAGTCGGATAACTTAACAGTCACCTCTGGCATTAGAAAGTCGCTTCCACCCTTTTCCTGGCTGGTTTCTGGTCATTCCCAGTGTCTCCTGCTTCACCTTGTTTTTGTACTGCTGTCTTAGAAATTTTGAGCCTGGAAGCAACCTACCAGCAGAAGCCATCATTAAACTAGGATTTCAAAATGCAGATTAGTTTATAAATATAGAGTGGTCTTTTTTCCACGGCTCTATATTTAAATTGTGCATCTCAAAGTGTTTTAGTTTGTTAAGAAGAACTGTAACTCGAGTCATAATAATGTGTCATTTTTCAGAGACATCAGCCGTAGTCCACTTGCTAACCACTTCCTGTGATTACTAGTGTCGTGCTTGGAGAACTGGGGACTCATGCGAGTCTGTGCAAAAACTGGGGAAGACAGCGATACTCACAGTGCTATTAATCACAGACGGCATCGCTAATCCGGTCACCTGCTAACGAAAATCATGAAAATCAGAGCCGGTGAGTGGGCACCGTCCCTGCGTCTGATCTGTATCTAGGGTGGGATGGCAGTAAGCTGGAGGACTTCTGGAAAAACTACCAATTATAATATAGCGTCGAATGACATGTGAAGACATGAGGCAGAGACACATGACTGGTACTGGGACTTTTTTATTTTTGCAATACTGTATCATTAACTTTGATTAATTTTGTTTAAAATATAAAAATATTCTTATTTTAATAATTATGTTTCATAAAATATTTACAGTTATGTTTCTACAGTTATGGGCAAGCTTAGTAATGTAGCTAAAGATATGTAATTTAATAAAAAGCTAACTTCCCAAGTAATTTATACAATAGAAAAATAAATGCATTAGTTATGTTGCTGCAATTGCATGGCTCAAATGGTTCAAAATATCGAATGACGAAATATGCTTTTAATAAATGTATTTAAGGAAAGATTACTAAAATCTAAACTTGACTCATCACCTTGTGCTTCCTTGGCTTTGCGTCTGTATGTTTGAGTCACAAGGCCAGGGCCAAAATATTGAATGTCCTGCTGACTCATGACAAGAGCAGCGGGTCTCATGCGAGTTCAGACTTTTATAAGCCAAAGTAAAATGCCAGGATGCTTGTGCAGATGGGGAAATAATGCTGAAATGAAGAGGGTAGCAGCAGGCTGTGAGCCGCTGGAGAGGCACAGTGGAGTCATCGCGATACAGCGAAAGCTCAGGGAATCATCGCGATACAGCGAAAGCGCGGGGAATCATCGCGATACAGCGAAAGCGCGGAGAATCATCGCGATACAGCGAAAGCTCAGGGAATCATCGCGATACAGCGAAAGCGCGGGGAATCATCGCAATACAGCGAAAGCCGGGGAATCATCGTGATACAGCGAAAGTCGGGGAATCATCGCGATACAGCGAAAGCCGGGGAATCATCGCGATACAGCGAAAGCGCGGGGAATCATCGTGATACAGCAAAAGCGTGGGGAATCATCGGCAAATCAGCTTAGGGCCGCATGCAAACATGACAAGTGGCAGCAAACTGCCTGAGGAAAATGGATAAATGGGTTAAAAAATCATGGTCAGGAAGGCAGCCAATCTGATAACCGTTTACAGCTACCTTAGGGTCTGATTCACCGTGATCCTGAATCAATACTACTACTACTAATAATAGATTACATTTATATGGCACCTTTCAGAATCCCAAGGTTGCATATGATGTGAGCTTTTGTGGAAGGTAGGTGGAGGGGTAACCGTGACTGAATTGTACATGACGTGTGTTTAAATTGGCCATAATGTACAAATGCCCACCCCACAGGAGACTGTCTAGAATGTACACCTGCCTTGTGCCCTGTGAAATCAAAGTTGTTAAAATGTTGGTATAAGATGTTAAAACATACTTTAGTGAAGTAGCTTTTAAATCAGACAGTTCTTGGGCATAAATCATAGTGTGAGATGTGTTTGGGGCAAAATAAATGCTAAACGGGAATTTATTCATTACTCCAACAATATAGCGGACAGAAGACGGGGCTACAGCATAGCTGTGTCTCACCGGAGAATGTTCACGCCCAGGTCGGCGTACCGAATCCGAGACGGAGGCCCCAACCCATACTCCGTCACTCCGTGGTACTCTTACTGGGGGTATGGTAAGTGCCTCGTCATCCTCCTCTACGCAAGTAATTTGGAAGAGGAGGTCACCTGTAACATTCATTTGTAAATTAAAAGTTCCCTTTGCCAACCATGGCTAATGCTGCCATCTCCGTATACGCTTTGGTGGTATCTTAAGTTAAATGCAGGGTTGTGAGGACAGTGTTGATTTGCATTTGGGCATCAGAAGCACTGAAGAGGTTGGGGGGGATGTTGTGAGGGACCCAGCGCACGTTGGTTCATCGCTGCGTGAATGTGATGAACTTCACTGCTGCATCTGATACCGCAGCTGACAAAAACTGATCCACACCGAAGTAAATCGTACAATACTGAAACAACGTTTGTGACGTTCTCCACATTTTTCAGAAAGATGCACTGCAGGTATTGGTCCTTAGGCTACGACAAATATTAAGAGCTGATAAGAACCACTAGCGGAAGCAATAATCTCCCCTATAGATAAAAGGCAATACTATGGTTAACATGGTGGCTGTAGAGCTAAAAATGTTGTTACATGCTCTGTGATGAACATACTCTCCTTACAATTGGTCTGGACCTCTGTAACATTACATGGCCATTAAAAACAGCAACATGGAAATATTATGGGGCAAGTGTTACTGTATTGTGTGAAAGGAAACCTTTCCAAATATATAACAGACTGGTAGATAGATAGATAGATAGATAGATAGATAGATAGATAGATAGATAGATAGATAGATAGATAGATAGATAATGAATCCTGAACTCCTGTGACTGATGCAACAGATAGACAGTGAATAACAATGAACTGCGAGCCTGGTGTTTTTATTTTCAGAGAGCAATGCAAATCTTTAGCAAGAAATTGCTATTTTTACAATTAAATCCCCTAGCAGAAGTTTTTTTCTTCTTTTTTTTTTTTAAAGAAACCACAACTTTCTAAAAACATAACATAGGTACCATGATTATTGTTTGAGATTTTGCCGAACCACTCGGAAATTTCCGACTTTAAATTATTTTCCCAACTGTCCTGTAGTAACTGTGAAATTGGTATTAAGTTTGACTGCAGTGGTGTAAATTAGCATAGCGCACAAAACAAGCGGCATCCGTGCCCTTTACAGACAATGAAAGAACTCTGCTAATAATTTGCGACTTTTTACGACTTATGAGTAATTTTTGCTAATGACTAATATTGTAACTAAGTTTATCAAAATAAGGAACAAGCGTTTTTCAGCAGAAGCATTTATTATTGGAAAATAATCTTAAACTATTCTAGTTTCCACAAGCATGTAGTTTTGTTTGATATATTTTTATATATGTCGTAATATATTTATCTTAGCTCATATATCCCCAAGCGGCAGATAGGCTCCATTGACGTAGGTGATTAAATCAGGGTGAATATTTGTCAGTTGCATAACAGAATGGGTAAAACATTAATAACGTCATGACGGGAATTGTGACGTCACAAAATCTTATAGAACATAACGGGGCGAAGGTGGAGGATGGCGAATCCTCTTCAGGTAAGTGCGTGTATTTTATGATCGATGTGTTCCTCATGGTCGGTGCATTTTATTTTTTAGCTCTTAGTGAAAGCAAGTATGTGCTTGGGAAGGGGAAGTACAATTTCCTTTAAAGAGGAAACGCTACAATTTTATGGCTACGGTTTTCCATATTCTGTTATTTTTATTAAAAATGACCTTTAGGAACTTCCCATTTCTGTCACTAAACAGGGAATTTTTGAAAAAATAAAAAGTGAGAACTCAGTCCTGTTTTTCACACTCTTACAGTAAACAGAAACAGCGGTTGTGGTTTCAGTGATTGTTTTTCAGTCATGTGCTTTTTGGCACATTCTATGCACCGCGCCGTCATTTTCCTCTCACCCTCCTGAAGGGGGATTTGCGTTTTCAGCCGCCGTGATCGCGCTGCCACGCAAGCGGCATTTGAAATGACATTTAAAAGGATAAATATTTGAACTTCTCCTCTCCAGTTATTTATTTTGCTTTAGACAGGAATCTGACTCACTCCTCTGACTGCTAGTTAGGACTCTGCCTTAAAATGAAAATATTCAGAAGAACCTCTTTCAAGTTATATGGGGGTGACTGTTGGTGTGGACGCTTCACTGATAAACAGAAGGTCACTGCCTGAATCCTATGGTCAGGAGGGACATTTCACCATTGGGCCCTTCAGCAATGCCGACTTGTTCTTAAAAAATGAAAACTAAATATATGTAATGGATAACAAGACCTTCATGTAGAACATACAGTATTCTGTAAAAGTCTTAAACAGTCAAATAAAATTATGTTTAAATGATCTTCACATTTGTGTAAAACTATGATATTATGGCTTTTCAAAGTGTGTCAGCTTAGTCACCTCCTAAAATCTCCCAAATTCACCTAAGTATTCAGAGCAACCGTCCAATATGCATGTATTTATTGACTTGACCACTAGCACACGGGTTTGGCTAATTAATACTTCATCAGATCATTAAGTTACCTGGTGGTGGGACCCAGAATGGCTCCTGAGAAGAGGTCTGGCAGCCAAAGTGCTCTTCATCTCACCATCCAACAAGATACCAGTAACCTTTTGGCAGGCAGAATAAATTCTTGTTATTTTTTGTACATATTCCACAGTTTATTTATTTTTTTCTTACCAAATATGCACTTATTACCCAGATATATAGTCTTAAACATTTTCTTTGACTGCTTTAGACTTTTACACTGTGCTGTACATAGTATCGCCTTTGTGTGGGCAGCAATTTAACAGGAAACAACAGTGCATTTCTAATAAATTAATTATGTCTTAATGAACTCCATTTTCAAACTGCTTTTCCTGGATTGTGAGGTTAATGATACCACAATTATACATAAATTATAGTTATATAATATTAAAACAAACATATTTTGGGTGAGTTTATGCACTCATGAATATTACAAGGACATTTTTATGTAATTTACAGTCCTGGGATGTCCGTGAGTATGAATCACTTTCCAAGCTGCATTATGAACATCCTTGCATTACCGTAGTTACCCTTATTTTGAGGCAGTACCTCAATAGGGTAGCATAATGCTATGTAGTGGTGTTTATTTAAGTAGTTCTTTTATGAGCTGATACAAATAACATATTGGGTTGTATATGTATATAGATTATTTTGAAATCCTGATTCTAGATGTTTTTAATTTGTTATTTTTTTAAATACTACCATGCACAATTGCCTTGGCTTGTAAATTACTTGATGTATGCCAACACACTGTGGCTAGCTGAAGTCCTCCTTTAAGCATTACCGGAGAGCTTATAGGCACTGAATTGGACAATTTTGCTTTTTTAGATATATTTTTTCTCAGGGGGTTTGAGGAAAATGGGTCATTTGTAACAATGTCAGCAGGGTAGTCATTCTTTTGAGCAAAAGACCTCACCTGTAATCAGGGGCGTTGCTAGAGATTTTGTGACCCATGAAGGTATATTACATTGGCCCCCCAATCCAGATTAATCCAGTTATTTTTCAATTTATTTCAGGCCCCTGTCACTCAGGGGTGCTTAGAATCGTCCTGGTTCCAGCAGACTTGTTTTGGTAATATTCATACTTGCAAAGTTATTTCTCAAAAGCTGTGGGTCGCAGGTTTCAAGACACAACAGTAACATGCGTCATGTTAACTGGAAACTGGTGGGATCAGTTTCGATTATGTGGCCCTCTGCTGGCCAAAGCATAACATAACCTGTAAGCGCAGACTGACATTCAAACATCACTGGCTTCATTATTTAATTTCAGTCAAATATAGCATTAGTGCCTATTAAATTAAACGGGTGGTCTTGAGAGGTGGAAGGAATTATGATGTCTTAATTAGTTAAAATTACTTTTTTCAAAATGTATGTAATTTACATTCATCATCAAGATTTTGGTAAATAAAATACACGTCTATTAGTTTGTGGCAAGTGCTGGCTAATGGCAAGTGAGACAAAGCCTCTCTGATGCTCCAGACATGTGGATTGCTGGGAAATCCCCACAAACAAATTACTGTAAATCCGTTACCTTTCGGCAAACTTCACAACTAATGCGCCGGTTGTTTTCCTTCTTATTACCGTGGCCCTTTTCGCAGCCCATAAAGCCCGGCCATTAACTTTCTAAGGCTTGTGTGGTACTGAAGCTTCTTTGCTACATGCCGGCACTGATCTGCGATCCTCTGGTTACCACCTTAGCAAACCCAGTAAGCGGCCCTCAGCCGGGCTTGGGGGCCGAGCGTAAAGAAACCCGAAGAGGTTCTGTGCAGACCAAGCTGTTTAAAGGGGTTTTTTGGGGGGGTTGTGTGGGGGGGAGGATCGGGCCTGCGCTGTGGGGCGAAGGAGTGGCAGGTTGGCACCCTTTCGTCATGTCCTGTGCCATGCGTGGGGAAATCGTCTGGACCCGAAAGACCCAGACGGTCCAGAGCAGCCGAGGTCTCGCAGGAGGAGCTGCACGGTCGCTCACTTGTTCCTTCCGCCTGATCCTGAGCCGCGTGTGGTGGCAATCGGAGTGGAACAAAGGCCTCGCTGTTGGTGTGGCGTGAATCGCACGTGCTCTGCTGTTCGTGCGAGAAGCCGCACGGCACCTCGCACGCCTATTTTACGGGGCCCTTCCTCAGCTTCTTAGTCAGGGCACAATCAAGCCAGCAAAACTCGCTCTCTCCTCTGGCCAAAATAAATGCTATTGTATTTTTTTTTTCCAGAATATCTGTTTATTATGGGATTTGCAGGAGGAGGGGGGACAGCAACAATTCTTACAGATATCGAACAGGCAAAACAAAGCACTCGGTAAAAGAAAAGCAACATAAAAGCAGATACAAAGTATTTGTGATGGTAACATCACAAAGCCAGTCATGGTAACATCGTCAGGAGTGCCAAGGGGCATGAGAAAAAAATGCAAGATAGGATGCATTGGATGTGCTCTCTGCAAGCGAGTATAACCCTGATGTGGTAGCTGTGGTTTGCATAGTGTACCTGCATGAGCAGACAATAATGAGATTCATATTTCATAGCAGAACGAGGAGATGTGTAGCCGCGAGAACATCCTTCTGTACTTCAGAACTTTTCTGCTTTGCTTGCCGCCGCACGGGAAGCTTTTCGGGGTCCAGAGGTCAACACTTTGCAGAGAGAACAGATCTATCTCCCGCATATGATCAGCGGAGGTGCTGCAGGACATGAGCTCTCCCCACTGCAGTCTCCGGGAAACACAAATTCTGTCCTTCCCCGTGATATATGAATGGTCCTGTGGTCTCATCTGATGTTCTCACATCATTTATTCAGTGCTTACACCCTCAGGGGATCAGCCCTCTCCCACTCAATTTTAACTGCCCTTTACATCTCATTCACTCTGGCCGGAGTGAGTTTTACAGCATGAATCATGTACGTCTCTGAATGGCCTCTCTGGGTCGAGATATATAGGGGGTAAAAAATGAAAATGAGCCTCCTGGTATAAATATGTTTTCTCACTTTTAGCAAGTCCATGGAAACACACTAAACTTCAGAAACAATGTTATCAATCTCATGTGTCCCTGCAATCCAGTACTGGATGAGCAGATGGAAGATGGATGGTTGGATCTCAAATGCAGGTTGTTTTTATTGGATAATAATGTACCTATAGGAAAAGATGACAACAGTAATGTGGAATGACAGTAGTAAAACTGATGTGCATTTCTTTTATTTCTCGTAGCTATTTTCAGCAGAAATGCTGGTGTACCTTGTGACCAAAATGCAGGATGGTGCAAACCACGATACGTTATCCGGTCATGGGCAGAGGTGGCAATTTCAGGTCCAGAAAGTAAAAATCCAGACCATGATTTACTTTCAACCAACCAGCTGAGCATAAAGAGTCACAGTCACAGAGTACTCAACTTTTTGGTTGAAACAAAATCTTGGCCTGGATTTGTACTTTCTGGACCTGAGATTTCCACCTCCGGTCACGAGCTGGCAGTCTGGCACTGATGATATAAGCAGAAGCGTTTCGGGGCTGCTGAGGGTGTCACAGTGGGCCAGCCAATCATCCGAGAGGTTCAGGCGCTTCGTCTCACCCTTTCATCCGAGGGACACCTGTCAGGCCAGGGAGCCCCTCCTGTGAATTATGGGACAGAAGGCCACAGCAGGAACTCCAGTCCGTGGCATGAAATGGGTTAAACAACCTACAGGGTCATTTGGGGATCGGAAGGAGGCTGCCAAGGTCTGACAGGGACTCCCCAGGGGCCGTCTTTAAGTGCCAGTTAAAACACATGTGAAACTAAGTACAAGACCCTGATTTTTCCACTTTATTTTGCTATTATATATACTTGGGGGATTTTATATTAGGAATGCGTTTAAAACTAATGACGTTTTGTCATATTGTAAAGAAGGATTCATGTCAGAATTTTAATAATTCTTCTGAAAGACGCATTAGTATTTAATCACAATTAAAATCTTATTTCTGTCAAAGTTTTCAATCAGCTGATGTGGGAGAAATGTAAACAATTCTGAATTTATAGCTTCACACTTTATATTCTCACTTCACAGTTCACATTTCATGTTTCATCCATTTTTATTTTGTTTTTTATTTTTCAAATTCAAATTTTATTTGTCACATACATCATCATACATAGAACGGCCTGCAGTGAAATGCTTATTGCAACTGCTCCAATTAAATATTGCTAAAAAAAACTATATAAAAAGAGATGAAAGAGATTAGATATAGTACTACGTATACTATATACAGGGATACGCAAAATATATATCTGCTATGTCTATATATTGCACTATAGAACAACACCTTTTCCCTGATTTGAGGCTGTGGGAACCGGTGAAGCAGCTTCGATACCCATGGATTTAATCCCGCCTTCTGTCTATGACATCACACTGGCATATTATGTACATGTTGTCACTGACAGCTTCAGAGACTTTGTGTACGTGTCAGTTGACAAATTGTTGGACTGGAGAGAAGTAAAGGCTTTAGGGTGTCCTGGCAGCAGGGGGAACCAAACCTTTCCGTTCTGAATGCTTAGGTTTTACCCCGTTGACCTTCTCTGATCCAGAATTCTGTTTCCAAGCCTCCATTCCAGGTTTCCTTCCATCGTTAAGTAGCAAGCATAGTCCTGTAATCCAGTGACAAACAGTCTTGTCTCTTTTCTTGGCAAATTAATATCCACCATAATTATATCTTGGTAAATTAATTTTTATGGCTAATGGTAATCTGCATCTTAAACAGATATGGGCTTTTTCAGCTAGCAGTTGAGGCAGATCTAAATCGTCTGCTTCTTCTAAATTAGATGCTGTTACAAGGATTATATCCCCCTTTTTGGATTAATTTAATTGTGTTGCAGCATATTTTGTGGGCTGTGCTACTCAGTTGGGTGCAAGACTGCATTGAGGTGGCTTTCTATAGGAAACCTTTCTGCTTGTAGTTCACGGTCTTCCTCCAGGGGGAGCTGTTGCTAAGAAACCCAGCTATGCATCTCCGGGGTTGAGACACGCCCACTGTCACATTGCATGGACCAGTGTTTTTAGGACCAGAACTCATTTTCAACTAGAACTAGAAGACGTTTTAAAAGAAAAATATCACGAGGCTGGACATTTGCTATGTAAACCTACGTCTTTCAAAACATCAAAGAAATAAATCAAAAGAGTAAACAAATAGAGAATTTGAGAGGCACACTTCTGTAACCTGTAAATAAAATGAAGGTGCCCTTATGATGCTTATACAGAATGCAATAGCTAGATTTTCTCTCAAGTATGTGAGATGGTTCAGATGGTTATGTAAGGGAGAGAGTGCAATGTGCAGGCCAGGTACTTGCTTGAAGACATAAGTCAGAAAAAGGCCTTCACACATGGACAGAAATGTTGCTCTTTGCTATCAATCATTTGAGTTCAGTCACTAACATTTCTTTTTAAACAGTTGAGTTGATGATGCCATAGTTATCTTTAATATAGATTTTAATGATATTCTGTTTATTAAACAAAGCAGATCATCCGAGCTGCAGTATTGCTATTTTTTTTCCCACGTGTGTAAAACTGACTCCTTTTCCCTGAATGAAAATGGAAACTTGGCAAACTGCAAATAGTTGGAAGGGTGTCACATATGTGGGTGTCTGCATAGCCATTATGCTCTTTGGTGTAGAGCGTTTGAAAAATGAAAAACATGCAGCATAAGACATTCCTTTTCCCCAGTGGCACAGGCATTATTAATTATAATGTGTGCAATATTTGAAATGTCGTTCATATTGAAGTAACAGTTTCCTTGATGTGACAAAAAAAATCTGTGGTTATATTGATCTGCAGGTCCTTTAAACTGGTTATTTTAGAATGAGAGGAGCTGGCAAGGCTGAATGGAGTAGCAGGGGTGTTAAAAGATATATAATATTTCCATATTGTCCTCTGAAAACGTCCTTTAAAATGATCTGCAATTATTTAATTTTTGGGTCAAACATATAAAAATCATAGAGAAAATAACTGGAAATGTTTGATGCTGGAGCCCTGTGATGACAGCTTGGAGGCTCAGTGGGCAGCGTGACTGCCTCACACCTCCAGGACTGTGGTTCTGGATCCTGCCAGTTGGTCCACATTTTTGCTCCCTCCCAGGAAGGGCAAAAACGTGGAATGTGGGTTCCTGAGGACTGGGTTGGGAAATACTGCTGTAAGGTGAACTTGCATCTGTTTTGTGTGTGTGTGTGTGTGTGTGTGTGTGTTGATTAGGTTTACATTACCGAATATCCCCCACAATATGATAAAAACCTGTTATTTTAACCTGTTATTGTTATTGTGGAGACCATTTTTCAGGCCCCCAGAAAAGATCGGTGGATGCAATCAAAAAGCTAAAAATGTCAAAAGGCTTGTATTTTGTTACTTACTTATAGTTAAGGTTGAGGCTGAGTAGGTGATCGTCGCGCTGTGATTAGAATTTTCCCCATAGAAATGAATGGAGAGTCCCCACAAAGATATAATTACAGTACAAACCTGTGTATGTGTGTGTTTGTGTGTGTGTCTGTGTGTGTGTTCTGTGATTGACTGGCATCCCACCCAACATACCCCCGCCTTGCACACTGTATTTGCTGGGATAGTTTCCAGGCCCCCCCATGAGCTGGTGTTAGAGAACTGCTTAGAATCTGGGGGGGTGAAATACCATGTTTGTCTTAATGGGTATAATTTAAATTATACTCCATAGTCCAAAAAATAATCCATGGACACATCATGCATTAAAATAAATTAATGCAAGATTTTGAGCATTACTGTGTGTGGGTGTTGATGTGTTTTTTATGTGTTGATGTGCATGATGACAATGGTTGAGTTATAAGGAACCAAACTGAAGGAGCCACACATCATTCAAAGATGTCTGCAAGGATTTAATTCTGATGGGAGAACTGAGGTTCTAAAAGTCATGGTCTCAACCCATTTAAGCCCAAAAATGCTCAAAAAGTCACTGTCCATTTTAACCTCACGGGAACCAATAAAGCGTCCAACGGGAAACTAGTTCAAGTAGCCAGAACTGAGAAGCTCATTTCTGCCGTTGTTGGTATTTTGGACCCAGTATCACTTTGTTTTTGCTCACAGATATAAGCAAAGTAGGAAGGATGGATCCCCCGTGTGGGTGTTAGCTCAGAGGCAGAGTCACTGCCAGGAAGTTCTACAGCTGCTTCGATGCGATTTCTGCATGACAGTCATGCTGACCTTTGACCTCCGTCCCAGCTGCTCAGGAAAAATTATATGATGGTGCATGTGCATCCGGTTGAAAGGGCTGCTGTGGCATGTCTCAGAGGAGGAGGAGCTTGGATAGATTATCTATACGGGCACGTCGGAGGGAGGGAAGACTGACTGTGACGGGCAGTTTTGTGTGCGTCTGTGTGCATGTGTGAATGAGAGATTTAAGGAAAGTGGTGTAAGCAGTTTACGGCAAGCAAGAGCCTTTCAGTGACAGCTGCTGACTGTCTCCCTTCAGCAGGGGCAGCCTGTCTGAAGAGTGGATGATATTGCAGGAAGGCTTGGAGCTATTTGGGTTGACAAGTAAAGTGACTGGAGTGGCCACCTAATCCATGTCAGGAGTGACACTGTGAGCCACTTCAGGTTTTACAAACTGCTCTAAAACTGAAAGGCCCCTGTGTTTGGCTAATTAGTTCAGTTCTTTGTACTTTTA
>JAODLC010000140.1:18927267-18943433 GCA_026781145.1 Hippopotamyrus pictus
CTCTCCCCTCACTCTCTCCCTTTCTCTCTCTCCTCACTCTCTCCCTTTCCCTCT
Source organism: Hippopotamyrus pictus (assembly GCA_026781145.1). Taxonomy (NCBI): domain Eukaryota; kingdom Metazoa; phylum Chordata; class Actinopteri; order Osteoglossiformes; family Mormyridae; genus Hippopotamyrus; species Hippopotamyrus pictus. The sequence goes on from JAODLC010000140.1 coordinate 18,927,322, forward strand.
CTCTCCTCCCTCTCCCTTTCCCTCTCTCTCCTCTCTCTCTTTCCCTCTCTCTCCTCACTCTCCCTTTCCCTCTCTCCTTCTTCCTCTGTCTTTCTCCCTTTCCCCCTCTCTCTCTATCCCTCTCCCACTCCCTCTCTCTCTCCTTCTCCCTCTGTCTCTTACCTTCTGCCTCTCTCTGTCTCCCCTCTCTCCTTCTCCCTCTCTGTCCATCTCTCCCTCTGCCTCTCTCTCGCTCTCCGTCTCTGCATCTCCTTCTTCCTCTCTGTCTCTCTCTGTCTCCCTCCCTCTCGCTCTCTCTCAGCTCCAGCAGGAGCTGCTGGCCATGAAGCAGCAGCAGGAGCTGCTAGAGCAGGAGCGCAAGCTGGAGCAGCAGAGCCGCGAGCAGGAGATGGAGCGACACCGGCGGGAGCAGCGGGCGCTGGCGCTGAGGAGCAAGGAGCGCACCCGCAAGAGTAGGGGGCATGCCGCCGGGCGTAGATAGGAATTCTGAGCCCCCTGACAATGTGTCACCTTGCACCCCCCCCCCCCTGAATTTTCTGTATAATTTTACATATAATTTGACTTATTCATGGCCCCCTGTAAAGCGCTGCGCCCCCTCATTCTGCCAGGGTGTCTATGCCCCTAATTGCCTCGGCCTGTAGACACACCAGCCATGCATAAACAATACAGAAGTGCATTACTGGACACTCGCATTGTTTTGTGCGCCCTTTGCATGCAGCGAACACTGATGTGTGCACATAACTGCAAGCTGCCAAGCATACACTGCTGCACGCTCACTGCATACACTGCTGCACACTCACAGCTCACTGCATACACTGCTGCACGCTCCTATTACAGAAAGCACCTGTTGTTAATATGAGCTTTGAATGTCACACCTGGTATATCTACTGCAGCAAATCAATCAGCTTTAGGGTTATAAAATGCAGAGCTGGGCATTTTTTTTTATCTAGGAAGCTGAGAGCTATGCTGCTTTTATGCTTATTTCCTCTGACTGTCCACTAGAGGGCGATATTCCTTTGTTCAAGTCGTATGTTCGCCGGTTTGTACGCCTGTCTATTTCCCGGGATGCTTCGGTGACATTTTTTCCCACTGATCTCTCAGTGTGACTACTCTCCCTTACACAGCCGTGACGTGAAATTCTCGCCCGCTGCAGACGACGTGCCTAGCCGTACGATGGAGGCTAATCGGCCGATTCTCTGTCCTTGCAGGTGCAGTCGCCAGCACAGAGGTCAAGCAGAAACTCCAGGAGTTCCTGCTGAGTAAATCAGCCAAGGATGCCAACGTCAACGGCGTCCGGAACGTGATCACCCACCACCCCAAGCTCTGGTACAAGTAAGTGACGTCCTCGGAGCGTCCCAGAACTGTCCGCAGCTCGGCGACCACGTCCCACACTCTTATCTGTGTGCCTGCTTCCTTTTTTGTCCCAGCAGATCAGCCCACCACACATCGTTGGAACAAAGTTCACCCCCCTTGGGAGGGGCATCCCCCACCTACAAGTATACCCCACCCTCACCGATGGATTGCAAGGATGACTTCCCACTGAGGAAGTCAGGTACAGTACCTCCATAGGCAGAGTTTATTCACAACACAACTCCAGTAAAACTTGGACAAAAACAGACGCGGTAGTGATGCCCTTGAATATACCCTTTTCCAAAAACATTGCTCTTGTTTTGTTTACAGTGGCATTAGTGCAGCTAAATTTGGCTGCTGTTTTTGTTCTCGAATGAGTCAGATTTGCTGAGGCTTTTGTAACCTCTTGATAGTACCGTTCGGGTTTCTAGCGGAAGATCATAGGTAATGATCCCTTAAGATCCGGGGGGGGGGGGGCTGATCATAAACGTGTGACTGGCGGATTAGAGGAGTTGAAAACGGGGGCATTGGGTGCCGGGATGGAGATGTGTTTGAGAAAGCGGTGGAGGGAAAGAATAGTGAAAGCACACGGAACAACACACAGAAGAGAGTGAATGCATATACACTAGTCATTAGGCTTTGCCCTGACCAGGGTCTGCAGTCTCCTGGTCTTTGTTAGAAAAGCCTTCTCATATCTATTCCTATAGGGCTTCGGGATTGAAGGTTTACAGCTGATTTATTCGGGAGAAAAGCAGGGTAACTTAACGGTATAACTCCCAGCCAAGGACCGACCGTAGTGTCCCGTTTTACGGCCCTGAGCATGGGGAGGGCGAGCCTGTTTGTGTAATGTGGTCACATGACCCGAGAAACTGGGCTGAACACTGTTCCTTTCCCCAAGAGATGTCCTGACACTAACAGAGAACTGTTTGCCTAAAACAAAATATGTGTTTTTTTTTTCGTGCACTGAAATTTGAATCTCTGTGATTTAAAGTAATACACAGTTCATATACTTTTATACAAGTTTATAGTTTGTTCTTTCAAGAAACAGATGAAAATGTAACGAAATTGCGGACTTACAACAAATAGACATTAAACTGGCTTAATCTTACGCTACGTTGGCTTTTCCTGGGCTCCGTCGTGCTTAGATACACCCAGACATGACACAGTGCGGCTTTCGGCTATGATGCAGCTCCCTGAGGTCTGTTTACGGGGAACTTCGAACTTGCTGATGTGTGCTAGAACTGCGACCAGCTGCGTTTCTGCATTATCTAAGCGCAGCTTACCAAAGCCACGGCACGGTTGCGGTTACATCACCGGCAGGCCTGGCTTTGACGCCCGTGCGAGTCCCTCGCTGGTTAATAGCCGCTGTGGCTCACGGGATGCCGCGTCAGGTTGGCGCCCCAGACGGGCTTAATGAGGAATGACGTCTGGGCCCGTGTCTCTGTTTATACGCTCGCTCGGGGAAGTGAAAGGCACCCGTTAAAAGCACCTTTAAAATCCACCGACGCTGTTTAAAGGAATGCAGGAGACTGAGAAGTGTTTAATTTCTGCTGAGTTATGCGTTTTGTTAATTGTTTTGAAAATAATACAGGGCTTTCCATCGAAAAAGTGCTTACGCTTTTGGCGTATGTTATTTGAGGAATTCTCCAGGGAAATCTGTATAAATACGAATAATACCTCTCTTGTGGTTTCCACAGTTTCTCATTCTTTACAAGCCAAGTTTCTTTATGTTCCCGCTGTGAAGTCAAGGAAACGACGTAACATTCCTTCCTTTTGTGTCGCTGTGAATTATAGTCGCAAACAATTACCTGGTAAATGACTTTGCCATATGGGCTGGCATGTTTGTATTCGCGTCTGTCCAATTAAGCGATCAGACTGCGGGAATTACGTCTCCCGACTGGCGAAATGTAAACACAACGTAAACAGAGCCCAGCTAGCCGGCGAGGGCTGCCAATGCTGAGACGCGGATGACGACCGATCCGTGTTTTATTGTATCACTTTGTTCCCGCCTGGGGACTCGATCGCCTCTCCGACTGGGGTCGTGCGTCACTTTGAAAATACGCCTGCGGAAGGGGACCTGTAAGGTGGGCGGGCAGGCGGGAAATCGGGACTGCTGTCTGCCAAATTTCTGAACAGGACGATAATTATGGATATATACTGATTCAGCAACATCCAGAAAGTAGGAGAAAGGTCATGGGCAGTATAGCAATATTTTAATAGTTTTTTTTTTTTAATGAAAGGATGTGGCACTTTTTAAATTCAAACCCCATCCTGATGGACGATTGTAACCCCATTTGTCTCGAATTTCTAAAGACGAGTGGCGTACCTCTGACCACTCCAGAAGTTCTCCCCATCCTCAGACTGCATACTAAATCTGTTGTTTTCATTTCGTTCTTCACTTTTTTTGGATCTTCTACTCTTAAGAACCTTCCACATTTATTTCTTGTAGGTGTACTTTTATACAGCACATTCAAGAGAACATTCGACAGTCACTTCCTGTCTCCCTACATTATTATTCTTTTTACCTCAGGCTTGGTTCTGTCCAAGGACCCGTCACCCACTTCCTGTCTGTTATCCTTAAAGCCCCCCCTCAGGAGGCATACAGGAAGTGCTTTGTTCTGTAATTCCCCTTGCGTCGGCTGACACGTAGGCCGACACCTGTCGATGCTGCCTCTGCGAAGGGCTGGATGCCACAAAGGGGCCAAAATCTTACCAGCTGATGTCTTCGGTGGCGTAAATAGTAGGGGGTGAGCTGAACTGACTGAAGAGAGGTCTGTAACTGGGATAGAATGATGCTGCATTTTCCATTCGTATAAGTATGAGTATGGGTACATTGTATCCCATCATGCTCTCCTTTGAGATATATATGCACATAAATAATCTTGAGAGTGAAGCTTGGAGTCTGAACACAGAGTCAAAATGGAGGTGAAGGAAACTTCTTTTACATGGGGGTTCTGTGAGCGCTATATGGGGGTTCTGTGAGCGCTATATGGGGGTTCTGTGAGCGCTATGCCGCATCATGTGATGTTTTATCCAAAAATCCATAAAATATGTGCCAGTTTTGGAAGTTCACCTCAGCTTGGAACTCACAGGTCGTGCTGCAGGTATGCAGCTGTGAGCGGCCAACACCAGCGCACCCCCCCCAAGCTGCAGCTAGTGTTTGCTTAAGCGTGATGATGGCTTGGCAAAACAAGTGGCACGGCGTGTGGACCAGTGGGGGCTCGAGTACTTTTTAATGATGCTGCTTTATATAAACAAGTGAGGGGACGCACATATTTGCCCTCTGAATTAAATATCTTAAAGTCTTCCTGGTAATTGCTGGGAAAATATTTTTGTGGTGGGTCTCTAACTGGCACAATTCGTCATGAACATGATTGACTGAACGCAAATATTTTTTAATGCAATTAAACGAACACTGCTGATGAAAAAGCATCCATCTCAAGCAGTACCTAGATAGCTCTGATTTATTACATTCTTTTGTCGTTTTATTTATCGATGTCTTCATCTACAAGGCTCTACAGAGATCATTTAAACAGATAAATTCTGGAAACCTCAGGTTTGTTTCTGCATTGTCTCATTATATTATTATACCCCTGATATATATATATATATATAACCAATTGCCACTTAAAACCTGTGTCCAAAATAGCAGCTATAAAATTACACGTGTGACCTATAAACTGGCAAGGATTTCTGCTAAAAATTGTCTGTGCTATCAGGTGTCTTTCTGAATATGTCGGTCTAATGACAAACAACGCTAAATAAGTAACCTGAAACGTCTTGCTAGGGTGTGACAATCCTGCAGTTTGCATACCAGTGTGCTTGTGATGTTGATCGGGACGCTGGGTTTGAATTTGCTAGAACGGAGACGCTTAGGCACAGTGGCCGTAATTATTTGTACAGTGTGACGATGGTTGATAGTCCGGTGGGCTTTGGCTGAGGTGTGGGACGAGGTGGACGTTGTCTGGAAAGCCTGGCATGCTAAGGTTTTTATTAGAAACTGCGCTTCTCTTCTGTGTGTGGAAATTTGGTCTGTAGGGAAGTGAAAATTGCCACCATTGAAAGACAGATGAAAGGTGAAGTCAGGGAGAATCAGGCCCAGTGCTCTCTCCCCCAGACAGCCCCCCCACCGCCACGGTCTTTTTGAGGCACATTCCATTGGGCCGCCTTCCACACCCAGCCGCCCGAGGTGGGCGGCTCAGCTGCTCTGGGTAAAAATAGACGGCAGATGGGGAAGTGGGTCATGCGGCACACCGGTCTGGTACCCTGCCCTCCATCCCAGTACTACACAGCTGGTTGCGTGTGGGGGGGGAGGGGGGGCTCATAGGGAGCCACCAGTTACCTCTGTGACAAACTGGGACATCTATGTGACCTAAAGAACTTTCAAAGAACCCCCCACCCCCCCACGAGCTCACATACACACAGAGGCCGCCGTTGTATAATTTATCATTTCTGTTACGCTCATGGCGTTTATGTGCCAAAACACGGGATCTTCTTAGGCAAAGAAGGATTTGTGCACAAAGCCCCCCCCCTTGGTCTCCTTTGCTCCGGTGTGAGAGATCCTACCGGGTGAAGCATTGGAGATAGTTCCCACTTCTGTCCCCGATGGATGCTACTGCAGCCATCCGTGATCGATCCTCCATCCAACCCTGCGTTACCATGAGGGTTATGATCAGCATCTACCTCGCAAAGTTCTTCTGTTCTCTGTCCGTGAGCTTAATAAATTCGAGTTTCACTTAGTGTAAAAATGATGGTCATGTAATTATTAAAAGGACGACATTTTCAAGTGTGTCCCATTGCCATTTTGACTTACTGGGGCAAACCACAGCCTGACCTTGCGTAAAGTCCTATAAAAAGTCCCCTGATTGCAGCAGGTACTGACTAGCTTACGTCCGAAAGGAATGCAGGTGCGTGTTGAGCTCCCCTGCTGGCGGGTCGGGGTACTGAAACTCTGTTTCCCATTATTAGGAAAAGAGGGGGCCCCACACGATTCTCCCGAGCTGAAGCTCTGCCGTGTTTTTCTGTTAGTTTAACTGCTGCTACTGTACAGGGCTGTGGTCCCCCGGCCGGCAGGTAGGGGGCGCCGTGACCGTCAGGGGTAACGTGGTCCAGATGGCAGGCAGCGGATCGCAGTGACTCACTCACCCTGTGTAACATCCGCGCCCCCCCCCTTAGCTAAGGGATCCTGATGCGTTGGTGCTCCACCCCTGCAGGTGTGTGGCGTCGATGATGATGAGCGCGTTTCTAAAGAAGCTGTTTTGTAGTTTTAACCTCACGTGTAAAACCAGAGACCCGCCCTAGAAACGCCTAGCAATTTATGTGTACACTTGTAGGCTGTGGTTTAAGTTTCAAACGGTCGCCTGGTTTGTGGTCGGCAGTCGGGGGGATTCGACGGTTACGGGTGTCACCAAAGCAGTAAAAGCCTTGGTTGGGGGGGGGGCTGCATTTTTGTTCTTCATTTTTTTTTTTGTCTCTGACAGCCTCAGAGCCAAACCTGAAGGTCCGGTCAAGGTTAAAACAGAAGGTTGCTGAAAGGAGGAGCAGCCCTTTGCTGCGGAGGAAAGACAGCGCCCCGTACAAGAAGAGGACGCTGGAGCTGATAGGTGGGACTGTGTGTGTGAATGGGTCACATGATCATAGTCACATGATTACTGCTGTTTGTAATCTAGCCTTCTAATGGGGCTCAGTCACCTCTCTCAAGGTGCTATATTGTCTTCTCTTTTTTTAACTGACCTGTTACGCTATGATTTTGGCTTGGCCCCAGATTCTACCTCCAGCAGCAACGCCCCAGGAACTGGGCCCAGCTCTCCCAGCAGTGCCTGCAGCACCCTGGGAGGTGAGAATGGGCCCTCCCCCATGCCCACCGGCACACAGACTGAGGTACGGCTCCCTAAGCCCCCACCCACATCCACCTACATGGACCGGGAACATCCTCTGCTTGCTCCCACTCATATCCACCTATATTCACTCGCGTCAAGCCGCATCCTCCAGTAGTGACCCCACGGCCATGAGCATCCTTCAGCGTCTGGGCGCACCCTCCCGCTGCAGTCTGAATGCACCTACACTTACCTGCATCTTCCCAGACCTGCACATATACACTGACCTGTATCCACCCTCATCTCCTCAAATCCACCAGCCTCTGCCTGCATATATCCACCCACATCCTCTTAAAATCACTCGTATCAGTCAGATTGCACCAATGCCCCTCCCACCCCCCACATCAATGTGTATTCCCTCAGCCTTATGGCAGACTCACCAGGGTATCAAAAGAGCAGATTTATTTTCCCCCTTTGGAAACAAAAAAAAATCTGCATGTGCTATTATTAGACTGAAGGACATTCCACGGATGAGACGCGGCACTCGCGAGTTTCCTCCGAGAGTTGAAATCCATTCGCGCGTTTAATTACTTCGCCGCTTTCCAGACGAAACCCAGAAACGCCACGCTCGTTCACGCCGCGGGTCGAAAGTGTATCTGATCTCATTGCGCGTCATAAACTAGAAAACGACGAGTACGAGGCTCTGGAAATATCGCATGACGTACGTTACGTACAAGCTCACTATGCTGGAGGCCACCTTGTATGAGGTCACCGTGCACGAGTGTACCGTGAGCAAGCTCGACCTGGGCGAGCTCACCCTACACTGTATGAATGCACTGTGCAAACGCTCACGACCTCCTGCAGAGACACTTGTTGAAGTCACAGTCCTGTTCAGACCCCGGGGCCTCAGTAGCTGCCTTTTGCTCATCTTCCCCAACAAACAATACAGACAATACTATTTAGCGCCACGCCTGAAGGGGCGGTTGGTCCTCTCTGCGTGTCACTTAGGATGCCTGTCACACTCACAATGCTGTGGTCACTGCCATATTTAGAGCACTGCCTCATATTTTGGCCACTCAACAAAAGAAGCAGAATATTAAGAAAAGTCAAGCAGTGGTTTGAGGAGAGACTGATGATACAAATACAAACAGGCATTAAAACGCACGACTTTCCACAGGGAGTTAGTTATAAATGTAGGGGACTTTTTAAGGGATGTTTTAAAAAGACAGGGATAAAAGCAGTCTGGGTTATAGGCCCATTTCATCCTTCTTAGAATGCAGAAGGAGGGAGTGCCAAGAGGAGCAGAAAGCAGCATCTACATTAAAAGGGATTCTTTATTTGTCATGGCAGTCACAAATATGAAAGACTAGGGTCCTATCAGCCATTTTAAGACAATCTGCTTCCTGTGAATGGAAACTGCAAGCCATGCTCTGAGGCTATGCTGATTTTTACAGTTTTGCTTATTAATTTGGGGGGGGGGTCTGCTTTTTCTGAATATAATAAAAATTAAACTGTACCTTAAGACAGCCAGTTTTAAGCCACTTGAAACTCAGAGTTAGTTATAATCTTGCTGAAGGGTGTTTGGCTTTATGGAATACTGTTTGCTTTATTCTGTATTTGTAATGTGTTTGTAAGGCCCCAACAATGGATCTAAGACACTATTAGTGAATCACAATGCAGGCTCTGTGTGTAACGCTCCTCTCCTCTGAGGTTCCTGCAGTTTTTCTGTGGCATTTCCTTATTGATTCATGGCTCAGTTACTGGCCAGGACTCCCCCAGGACTTTGTCCACAATAGAAGACATTATTGAGGGTGGCTGATCGCACACGTCGCCAAACAGTCTTTACAGACCAGCTGTGTTTTTGTAAAACATCAGTGTTTATGCTCCCATGAACCTCCAGTGAAATGTAACAGGAGAAAATAGACAAAGTGCGGGGACAGGAGGTGTAGAGGCACGGAAAGAGCCTTCAAGCTTAATTGATATCCCAGGCTTTAACGGCAGGAGTCCCGAGACACCAGCGACACAAGCACAAAAAAGCCGGTGTTATGTCATCAAAAGCCTCGGATCTTTAGCAAACTCACGGCACGGCGAAACTGCCCACTGCACGCTCCCTTAGTCGGTTCCCAAAGCTGGCTGTGTTTTTGCTCCGTTACATTCAGTGTCCTTTTTCAGAGGGAAGGGTTCCCCAGGGCCAGATATAGGGCGGATATCCCATATGCGGGTCATTCCGTAATGGCGTCTGGGGGTAGCTAGGATAAACATGGCCTCCCACCAGCAGAGGCCAGAGGATAACTCTGATGGGTACAGGAAGCGTGGCCCCGTAGCATTCCCCACTGGGGGGGTAGCCTGAGGGTGTGTGTGTGTGTGTGTGTGTGTGTGTGTAGGGGGACTCGATGCTGGTGAGGCTGACCCACAGGGATAGGTTATGCCGCATGTACACTTTAACCCACTGTACGAGAGTGGGACAAAGATCCTGACTGTAATGAATCTCTGCTGCTGGCTCCTTCCCCTTGGCCAGAAGGCAAGATGGAGGTCAAGATTGTTTTGATTGTCTCCCTTATATAACATATGTAACTCACATTAGTAAATCAAAAATGGCCGGCAGTAGCGTGGCTGGCCGTGGCTCATATTGTCGCCTCTCCCCCTCTCTTTCTCCGATAGTGCTGGACGGTACATCAGAGGATTTTAAAGCCTAAAGACTCGATGGCTTTGCTCAGCCTGTACACGTCCCCCTCCCTGCCCAACATCACGCTGGGCCTCCCCGCCTCGCCCTCGCCGCTCAGCGTAAGTCACCCGAGTCTCACTGCCAAGAGGTCGCTCCCGGCTCTCATCCGCCGCGTCTCACTTTTGGAGGAATCGTTGTCTTAGGGCTGTTTGATAAAAAATAAATAAATAGAAATGAGCCTGTCCCTCAGAGTTTCCCTGAGCGCCCATCAGCAGTGTCTGCCGCTCGCTCAGCATTAAGTGGCCTTTTGCATTAATATATGGCTTCAGGGTGATGACCTTTGACCCCAAAGCATTTTATACTCTTTGGATAAATACTGTTCCTCCGTGCCTGGTGTTTCGGTGACTCTTATCGCATTGTATCACCTAATTCATCACCGTAAGTTAAACAGCCTGCGAGCTTAACTGCAGCCCCAGGTACCAGTCCGCTGACGTGGATAATGTCATTAAAATGGCGGTGTGGGAGGGGGGAAGGGGGTGGGTTCTTGCCTGTCATGTGAAGGTATGTTCTGGCAGTTCTTTTATTTATGTTAATATAGGCACTGGTGTATTCCTCAGTCATTTTTAGTAATGTTCTTAAAACTCTTTGTGTTACGTATTTCGTCTTGTATGTTTTCTTTTAGACACACATGGCCCCCAGGGTGATGTGTGTGTGTGTGTGTGTGTGTGTATATATATATACATATCACCCTGGGGGCCATGTAGAGTATCTCTCTATTGTCTGGGTCAAGGCAGGCCGCACTCTACCCTCTACCCCAGCCCTGCTCTGCCTTAGCTGTCCTTCTCACGCCGTCTCTCCGTCTTCTCCCCCCCCCCCCGGCCCGTCGCACAGGCCGGAGTGGCGCTGACAGACAGCCCGCTGGACTGCGGTGGCGTGGGTACGTCGCGGCCGCCCCCTCCGGGCCCCTTCCTGGGTGCGTCTCCCCTCCCGTCCAGTCTGTCGTCCGGCAGCCTGGAGGCCAAACCCGCCGGCAGTGGTAGCAGCCACCAGGCGCTGCTGCAGCATCTCCTTCTAAAAGAGCAGATGAGGCACCACAAGATCCTCTCCACCGGTACGTTGCCTGAGGAGGTCTGCAGGTAGCTGCGGGAGGCGTCCTCCAGGGCGCTGCCATCTGTTTCCCGCCACGCCGCTTATTAACGTCTTCCGCGTTTGCGTGTTTTGACCTCGCCAGGCCCCGGTAGCGTCCCTGTGCGGCCGCAGTCCCCGCTGGCCCCGAAGGAGCGGCTGACCGCCGGCGTCCGCCATAAGCTACCGCGGCACCGGCCCTTGCACCGCACGCAGTCAGCCCCGCTGCCTCAGGGCGCACTGGCCCAGCTGGTCATACAGCAGCAGCACCAGCATTTCCTGGAAAGGCAGAAGCAGTACCAGCAGCAAGTCCACATCAACAAGGTATCAGGGGCCCTCGAGAGGCCAGCATGCTGCCCTCTGCTGGCGCCAAACTGTCACTGCATATGGTCGGGTCGTCCAGTTCAGTCCAGTTGGGCTACATACAGTAGTGTGGCCGTAGTGTTTTTAAATGCTTCTTTGTTTATCGCACTCTTTACATCTGAATTCATATAACTGTGTAACTTGCACAGCTGATCCCTGTGATCAGAGGTTCCCAGTGAAGACCCTGGCATCTGCACCTTTCATGCTCCGATTCAATTCCTGGGCTGCAGTGCCACATTCCCAGCTGAGAAGCGTTTGTACCACTGCAATATTACAGTGCGACCAATCCGTCTAAAGCGGGGGGGAAGGGGCGGGGCAGTCTTACCCAGAAAGGGCCACTGGGTATGTGGGTTTTCACTGCCGTTTCCTAATTAGATTACTAATTAGAGGACTGATTGGCTGAAGAGTCCTCACACCTGGGTTTGAACAGCTGACCTACAGGTTATCCCAGAAACCTGCATAAATCCTGACGCTGAACCGGGAAGGCTAGCTGGGGTCTCACTCCGATAATGTGGGAAAAAAACAAAAATGTGAGCCATTAACAGTTATTATGCTAAATGTATTATTTATTGCACGTTCACGTTTATTGTTACCCGTCTGTTGCCCTCAGTGAGTGCACACTCACTTTAAACAGAAGGACCCAAATATCTGTAATCGGAAGTAGGTGTCGCTGACGGGTCCTGACGGCCTGACCCCGTTTTTACCGAAACCTAAAACGAAATTCTGCCCCACCTGAAAGCCGCAGGGGACGCTGGCCCTGCTCTCAGTCTCCGACCACGGGCCTCTAAGCCTTTTCTGACTGAATTCAGTCAACTGCAACCCGAAAAGGGCCAGTGGCTTAAGAACACATGCCTTCTGCCCCTGTAGCACTGTTCTGTGTTTTTGCTCTTTTCTTTTGCTCTGCTGGTCCTGATCTCTGGCTTGACCAGCCTTTGACCATAATTGTTAAGTCGGGCATGTTAGGCCCAATGGTGGATTTGGGGTACTGGGTTTGGGGCTGGAGGGGTGGAGTAGAGGGGTTTAATGTGCTTTGGCAGTTCGCACAGACACACTAACTGAAAGCAAAAGCATCAAACCACCCCACCACCAAACCCATCCCTACCGCTCTCCGGAACTTTAAATTTAGGCCTGAGCCCCAACTGCAGAGCACAAGTTAGCATATCAGTCATCTAGCAGAGTTGATGCTTTGTGAAGATGAACATTACATTCCTCCCGACGTAGCTGGCAGCTATTTTAAGCTGCGTTTAGCTAATTGTCAGGGAGCTAATCGCTAATCCATTTAAATCTTACACTGAGCACTGTAATTAAGCGTGGCAGGATAACATTTCTACAAAGGTGTGTATAAACGTTCTCTAAGCAGGGATTAGCTTCTATTGTTTAACAGCTGGAATTTCTGGATCATTAACCCAATTAATTCGGAGCAAGGGGATTGAGTGGCGTTGGCTTTAGCTGCATTTTGCTGCTGCCATATTTGGTGCCCGCATTTCTATGATTAAAAGGGTTTATAAATATCACAAATACTGCAGAGAGCTTAAATGCAATTATCTGCTGGGTATTAATGATGTAAGAATCAACTGTATGTCATCCACATAAATATGTAGGCTATTTCAGCTTGATATCCTGCAAGGGATTTTTTCCCCCACCTTTGTCTATAAATGGATATATTCCTTCGGAGCAGACAAAAATTGGGTTTTTGGGTTATGAAAAAACTGCTAAAAAAATCACACAAAACAGTCCACTGAAGCTGGGCAGTGGGCAGTGGTGGCTTAATGGTTAGGGAAGTGCACTTGTAATTGAAAGATTGCTGGTTAGAATCCCTGACCAGCAAGGCACCACTAAGGTACCCGAGCAAGGTACTGTCCCCGGGCGCTGAATTAGCTGCCCCCTGCTATGTCACATATGGGTTAAATGCAGAGGACACATTTCGTTGTTGCACACTGTGTGCTGTGTTGAGGTGTGTCAGCAATGACCACTGATCTCTAAATTCTAGGGGATAATGCTGCTGATTTCTGTCTAATCAGTATAATACTGATCTGTGCTGAAAATGACTTCTGCTCTGATTTTCTTTAGTCCTGAGATGTTTGTATATGTTGCTCCTACATTTATTGAAACTGATTCAAATTCTCTGTAAATTAATAAGCCCGTGACATGGACTCATTTCCCTCAGATGCTGTCAAAGTCCATCGAGCAGTTGCGTCAGCCGAGTTCTCACCTACAGGAATCTGAAGAAGAAGACCCAGGGGAACAGGCCATGCAGGAGGACAGACTGCCCCCTCGAGGCGTCATCCGGAACTGCAGCAGTGGCTCGGACGGAGAGCTCCACGTAGCCAAGCCTGGGTTGGTCAAGGTCAAGGAGGAGATGGCGGATAGTGAAGACGAATGCCCCAAGGAGGCTGAGCGGAGCTCCTACCTGCGCCAGGCCAACGGGAAAGATTTTGCCCAGAGGTTGGTCATACGAGCAATGATTTGAAAAGCGCTGCTCTACAGTACGGGCTGAGAAGCGGGGTTTGGGGTCGGTGCCCCAACTCCTGGACTTTTTCTGTTTGTGAACTTGTGAACTGATCTCTGTAACACGTTTTAATGTTTCACATCCACTCTGGAGACAAGAGATGCCACATCACTTATCTCTTCTTTGGGGGAAAGCGTTAGTCGCTCCTGGTTTCTCTGTCTGACTGGCAGCCTTCCTCTACAATCAAAGCTGGTAATTATATCAATAATCTGTTGCTTAACTTCGAATTCTCTGTATTTTATACCTTTCCGATTTTTTTTATCCAGTTCATTTTTAGTACCCCGTCCTACACTTGTTTCGTGAACAGTAATGCAGAATTACTGTAATATGTTGGGAAATCATAACATTTCCAGCAGTTTCCTGAGGTAATCGATGAATACATTTGCAGAGGAACCTGTTAAAACAGGATAGGCCTCTAATCATACGGGGAAGATATCTTGTCAACGTTAACGTCAGCAATAATAAAAATAGTGAAAAATCTCAACACTGAAGTCCTGGCGTTTCCACCCAGAGGAGCGTGTCACGGTGTCACGTGACAGGTGGAAAAGCACCAGCAGATTCGGGCCCCTCCTCTGCTCAGCCCTCCTGGGCCTAAATTAGAGCAGAATGATGTCCCCACCCTGCGTCTAGTGGAGAAGAGAGAGAGGCTGGGCAGGAAATGCCTTCTGGAAGCGGGGAGCCGGAGTGATTCATGTGCGTAGGAATGTGGGCGAGGAAACACGGGTTTGGGAGTCCAAGGGGCCAGGATTTAGAATTGATTTACTGTCTTAGCGAGTAGGAGGGCGGGCGGGAGAATGGTGAGGGCAGCTTTCCAGTGAAACATTTCCTTCATATTCCCCTGGGGTGTACTTACCTCTTTGTGCAGGATGGAGGTAGTTCAATGTGAACTTGCAGTATCGCTTTTTCTTGATAGGCATTACTCTTCATTATTGCCCCTGACTCTTCTCAGATTACCCAACACAGTCTTTCAACTGACATCTCTCCCTGCTACTCTGACTCCTCTCAGATTACCCAACAAAGTCTTTTGATAGGCATTGCTCTCCATTACTGCCTCTGACTCCTCTCGCATTACCCAACAATCTTTCAGTTGGCATTGCTCTTTGTAATTGTCACTCCTTCTCCTCTCAGATGATGAACAATCTTTTGGGTGGCATTGCTCTTCTTTATTATAATTCTGACTCCTCTCAGATTACAAACAATCTTTGGGTTAGCATAGCTATTCGTTAGTATGACTCTGACTCCTCTCAGATTATCCAACAGTCTCTTGAGTGGCATTGCTCTTCATTAGTATGACTCTGACTCCTCTCAGATTGCCCAACAGTATGTAAGCATGAGGCCCAAATCATTCAATTCTGTTTTTTTTTTTTGTGTGTTTGACCTTCTTCCTGCTATGTTTTTGATGAAATATCGTTATTGTCAGTCGGCTATTTGGGGGATTGTGCGCTCTAAAATCTGTGGAGGATGCAGACAAACAGGCCTCATGGAGAAAAACAAACGTCTTTCCTGTGTCTCGTGATCCATGCTGTGGATGGCTTCAGTAAGACTCCTTGCAGACTGGCCACGTCAGTCATGTTCTCCTGCTCAGTTCGTTTTATTGTAACAGAAATTCTCAGTGGTGGAGAGTTCTGCTTTCTGTTCTTTGCTGTTTGTATTTGTTCCCTTTTCGCCTCCTGTTTTAAAACTTTGTTCTTTTTTAAAAAAAAAATAAAGTTCATTCCCTTTCCTGTGCCGTAGTGTAAGCTCTTATCTTTTTTCTTGATGCTGGCCACAGATACGAGACACTGACCGCTTAAAGACCATCGCCGTTTTGTGTTTGGCTTGGGCTGGGTAGTTTATAAATATGACAAAACATAAATGTCACTCAAAATATCAGAAAAAAACACTATGCAAATTATTAAGAGCATTTCCTCTGCAGAAACCTTTCCTGAGGTAACCCTTCAAAATAATCGTGCAGAGCTGCTCAATCTGCCACCTGCATTTCTTTAAAAATAGACCCTCCCACTGACCTCATCCCTATGAGTCCTGCCTGTTATTTGCCATGGTCTTTTAAAAGGGGATCGATCCCTTTTTTAAAATAAGTTCAGACAGGCACATTTAACGCTCCAGGTGAGTTGTAGTAGCATCTACCTCCCGCAGACGGGCACCTTTGGTATTGTTTAGTGGACTTTATATATACTAATGATTGTAGGAGATGCTGCAGGCAGTCACCTGGGGGGAGGTGGGAGGTGCTGCAGGCAGTCACCTGAGGAGAGGTGGGAGGTGCTGCAGGCAGTCACCTTGGGGG
>JAODLC010000140.1:19007710-19022778 GCA_026781145.1 Hippopotamyrus pictus
ACACATTACACATCACACATTACACATCACACATCACACATCACAGTTACAAGAATAGTTACATAGTTACACAGCACCTTTTTTTTTTCTTTATACTTGTATTCCTTGTTTTACCACGGGATGAATAAAATTTTATCCCATCCTTCATTGAACTGATCATTGTTGGATTCCCTTTGCATAAACCCTGCCTGACTCTGCATTTGCAGATGCCCAACTCGCTAAAAACTTTAGTAACCCTTTTCAGTCTTAAGAGTAGGACTGTCACTATCGATTATATCAATAACGGAGTAATCTACTGATTATATGAAATAATATAATAAAACTATATAATAAACCTTACAATTGGTTCACACTCAGTCACACGTACAGTAAATTTAATCACCACATTTAAGTTGCACATTTTTGGACAGTCTAAGGACACGGTAGGATCAGCCGAAAGAGGGCGCTCACACAGGGTGAACGTGTAAAGTGCACGAACGCAAAGCGGCGTTGCGCGCGGCTACCACTAGCGCCACCCTCCTTTTACAGGCGCACACGATGTGTTATGTTTTTGTCACATCAGTCAGGTGTGCTAAAATATTTTTACTTAGAACAAACAAACCTTAGCAAGCTTTACAATTTTAATGACGGTTCTGTTTCAACATTATCTAGTATATATTTTTTTAAAAATCAGTCTAAAATTCAGACTCCATGCGCCAGACAATCTAATCATTCTTGTCCTCCCTGTTTCAACTCAGTAGTAGATATCGTGGTGCGTTTGTGAGAAATTAAACAGAAATAAGTGAAAAGGAGAAAAGAGAACAAGTCTAAAAGACATTCGTCTTTCACTGTTTGGAAATATTTTGTATTCCACAGAGACGATATGGAGCATAAGCAAGTGATTTGTCGGCACTGCTTTGTGTCTGTTGGCACGACTCACGGCACCAGCAACTGATTTGACAGACTTTGTTGGTAGATAAGTTGTATTTGGCTATATAATTTTAAACTCCTAATATAAGGCAAAAACTTAAAATGTTGCAATGTAAGCTAGGACTTTTTGACATAGGGGAATCGTAAAAAGTAAATCATGCAAAATAATTATGCAAAAATAAGTCAAATTGGTGACAAAAACAGGCTAGGCTACTCCGAGAGGCTAAATGGTACACATCTACGACTAACCTCGCAGCACGGGGTGAGTCCTTCAAACTCGATCGTCTAGCTTCTTTTAACATGCATTTGCATTGCAGTCGTGCTGTGGTGAAATGTAAGTTCTGCTTTGCAATACTTACAGAAGACTGCGTTTTCATTAACTTTGAATGTGAATTTATGCATGTCGTTCTATAAAAGGACCATCATCCAATATGCGTCGTCTTCCTTCCGCCATATTCCTTAGTAATCGAGAAGGAAATTTTTAATCGATGCCTTTCATAATCGAGTAATCGTGACAGCTCTTAGGAGGTTTAACAAGAGATCTCTCTTAATGGGACTGTTTTATACTTGAACAGAAATCTGTCATGAAGAGCTTATACTCAAAGTTGTGTGGTTTATATTAAGCATAAAGCAGGATAGCTCAAAACCATGTATGAACTGAGACATCTGACTGCAATTATCCTCTTTTCAAGAGCTCATTATCCTAGTGCACTGTTTTTCAATGCAGTCCTCGGGGACCCTAGAAAGTCCACATTTTTGCCCCCTTCCAGCTCCCAGCGCACCTGAGTCAAACAATAAAGAACAAACCAAACAATCAAAAACACGAAATACCTGGTACACGTGTGTTGGGGGCTGGGAGGGAGTAAAACGTGGACTTTCCAGGGGTCCCTGAGGAATCGGCTGAGAAACACTGTCCTAGACATTCACATAGTCAGAGTTCAATGATCTTGACTATTAAAAGTAAGTAAAATGTGTCCGTTTTTTTTTTTTATGACATATATTATTGACATATATATATTTTCATGACATATATTAAGATCAGATCACTAACAATAATACTAATATATCTTTGCCCCTTGTTAGTTAGTACTTGGATGAGTATAACTGATACTTAGTGTCAGTATCAGAGGCGCATGAGCACTGACAGCATAACTGACAATAGATTGCCCTGTTCATCCATAGGTTATTCCTTATTTCTAATCAATTCTGAAACTTAACTGGATCATAACCATGTTGCCTTGCTTCATACTAAAATATACACTAATGAACTTCATTTTGCACACAGCTTTTCTTACCCTAAACTGCAAGTTTAATGCATCGCATTAACTTCGACATTAAGGTTCATTTAAACGTGTTTTTTGAAGACATATCAAAATCTTCTGAAACTATATTTTAAAGCTTAAAATATCTAGTCAATAATAACCAATACTTTATTGATCCCTGTGGGAAAATTGTCTTTACACCTCCCTCGAGTTATTCTATTCTGTAGAGTAAGTCGTCCACAAAGGGCAACCACTTGTAGTGGCACTTAGGAAGATGGGGATTAAGGGCCTTGCTCAAGGACCCACAGACATACTGAGGATGGGTTTGAACGAGCAACCTTCTGATTACAAGCACACAGACTTAGCCCACTGAGCCACACGCTATGGCACTCAGTTAAGTGCCGTACTATACACATTTTAGCAGTATTGGTTTTGTAAATGGCACAGGGCAGATCAGATAAAAGATTACTCTCTAGCTCAGTAATGTTAATGCTTCCGTGGTTTCAGTATTCAAATAACCTGATTACATTTACATTGTTAGCATAACATTCCTTTCATGCAAAGGGGTGACAAGCTAAGAGGAACTGTCTCCTTTTCAAAACTGCGTATGTACTGTAGTGTGGGAAACTGAGCAGGAGGAAAACCATAGTCGCGGCACTAGAGGGGTCAACAAAAACAAATTAATATATTAACAAACTAAATGTAAACGATACAAAGGGACTGTACATCATTATGTTCAAACAGGGTCAGTTGAACTTCATTCAGAAGCATTAGCAGGCAAAGGATTGGTGATCAATAAACCATGGCAACTCATGACATCATCCCCACCCAGGCGATAGGCCTTACTCCAAATGTTGCAGACTTGCTATATATAAATAAATTAGACAGTGCTATATATAGTATAATTTGAATGTAATGGCGTAGGGTAAATTATTAAATAATGAGTTTACGGAGTTTAAATATTTTTTCACAGCGGAGTCGGCTCGGATACATTCATGCCCTGTGGACAGGAATGTAGCTTCTGAGAAGAAACGGTCCCAACCTTGTCCAAAAAGACGGTGTAGTAGAGTCTACCATTTTTTTTTTTGAGGCAGAACTATCTAGGTTACAATGTTAGCTAGCAGATAATTACATTATACAGTATATTCACTATAATACTATTAATACATTATAATAATATTACATTAATTGCAGATATTGTTGGTGAATGGTGAGCACAAAGCACAGTGTAAAGATGGCAATTTTTCCACACCATTTCTTGTATTAATAAATGGTAAAGTCATTAATTTTCCCAGAACGAAGTAGAGATAGCCAGTGCTGTATTGTGTCATAGTTGAAGCGATAAAATCCTAATCAAAATTTTAGACTTATTATTTCAATAAGATTGCTTAAATCCAATTATCCAGTTAAAAACCAGAATTTCTCACCAGCAAATCTGCTGTCCAAAGAAAGGGAATTACACTGACAGTGAAACGCTATGAGTACTAGATGTTTTATCTAGTATACTTCACTGAAGCACTACTGCAGGGCTACTGTGCACTTCTTCTCCCTATAATTTTTCATTTAAAACGTGTTGACTTCTGAAGGAGAGCGTAGGTGAGTCCTGTTTGCAGTGCAAACAGAGAACCTTGCACCAGTTACAAAGTTCAAGGACAATAAGGAATACTCCTGCTAGCGATAGCAGCTAGTGTGTCCGTCTGCGCCTGCGTATTTACATGCTTTTCAGACGGAAATGGGTTCAGTGATGTATGACTTTACTATTCTCATTTCAAAATAAATCTATAATCCATCCACCCATTTTCTACACCCGCCTGTCCTATGCAGGGTGGCAAGGTCCGGAGAGTATCCCAGAAGCTACGTACACAAGACAGGGAATAACTTAGTATGAGGTGCCAGCCAATCGCAGGGCACACACACACCATTCACAAACACACACAATTTGGCAACACCATTTAACTTATCTTGTTTTTGGACTGTGGGGGGAAACCGGAGAACTCTGAGGAAAGCCCACGACGACACGGGGAGAACATGCAAATACAGTTAGGACTGGGACTCAAACTTTGGCTCAGCTGTGCAGTGGTTAGCATTGCAAATATTATTGAAAATATTTTACTTTACGCATAAGTCAAGCCATATCCTTTTACGCACATTGCATTGTGCTATGAATGTGGCTAAGCAGAGGCTGAAAAGTACAGCATTTTCCTAATGAAATATTTTTGTAGGCAGTCCTGTTACAACGCGCGCTATCACACCGCCAGTCTGTTCCCATTAGTACCCAGTTCCAGTACAATGCAGAATCACATTTATATTTCCGCAATTTTCAATCAGCGAAAAAAGCACTATGCGAACGCCATGCGGCCTTTGGGAGAAACACTACTTGCACACAAAAACAGCTATCCTTGCAAGTGAATGATAGTGGTGTTCGATTCGTGAACAAAACATTCTTTTGTATCAAATGATTCTTTTGAATGAATCGTTGTACCGGATGTCATATTTTAAAGAATTGAAGTTTTTGTACATCCATGCGTTGCCCAGGTCAAAGTCTTCCATTCTATAAATCTAAAAATATTTGACAAATTATATAACAACACAGCAATGTCTTTCATCTCGCTTAGATTTTCTTCTTGCAGACTGTCTGAAACCATTCATGGTGAGTGCAGCTCAATACTGCCGACTACGATATCTAAAACAATGCTTAATGAACCATTTGCTGTACTTTCTGATCCCACTAGATGGTGCTCTCGGTTCAAGTAAGGGCCTATTTTTAACCCTATTTTTTCCATTGCATATGTGAATTTTAGTACACGATTTTAGTCAACTCAAGGTTTTTCAGGAGTGCATCAGTCGCATTGTAGGAGAAATGACTAATATTATCTTTATGTATAATAGCTTATACATAAACATTTTGAGCTGTGTCCCCTTTAAGGTAAGTTACCAAAATTTCAAAATATCCTGAAGTGCACTCTCTAGTCAAATCAGCGTCATGTCTCTCAGTAAACATGAGCCGACTGGAGAGAGAGTAACCGCATAGGTCTGGCCTTGGTATGTTTGTGGCTCTCTCTTCCATTTTCTCTACCCTGCCTTTGTCCCATCATAATACTCAAAGCAACATAAAATTTTCCTGCATTTTGAGGCTTGTATCCCAGAGGTTTCTGTGGTATCAACAAAAAGATACCATTATGTGATCAAACGTCAGCATATTTAAATAAAAACATTTGCACCACCATGTAAATCAATACTTAAATTATTAAAATTTATTTTTATTTATTTACAAAAGCATACTTAACAGCTATACAAAGCTGTTCTTAAATTTTAAATGTATTTAGACTTCATGAAAAGCAGTTGCTGACTGCAACTTGCATCACAATTAGTGTTTGCTACAAAGCCAGTGGTTAATAGTTAATTCACTACACAATGTAACAGATGTGAGTACAAAAGGACATTTCCCCAAAGAGTTAAAACTGAATACAATTACAGTATAAAAAAATTATATTAAGAATATAAATAGTATAGTATATAAAATGACCAAATAGTTTCACATTACTCGAATAGACATATTTTCAATTGATCATACTAATTGTCTTAATTGGCATGTCTTCCTAAAAATAAAATAATTGTGAATACAGCTTTGACGTCAGTCCCTCCCACATCCATTTTCCGAGCGTGCCCCTGACACTACATATAAGGGAGTTTTGGTTTCGTATTTCAGCAATTAAGCCTAGACCTTGCAGAAAGCAGTACACAGACCAGTATGCTCCCTTTTTGCCTGTGTTCCCACCACAGTTTATCCTCTCCAGGAATCAGGCATCCAATGCTTTCATTATACCAACACTTTCATTACACGTAACAGAGTAACAGACTATAGCCAAATGTGCAGGTGCGAATCGCAGAAATTGTCCACGTATCTGAAAAGGCTACATGCCTCTGACGTTAATGATTAATTTACAGGAGCGGTAACAGTACGTGAAAATGATTTACAGTACTGCTTTAAATGCAGTGAGGTCCAGACATAGTATTACAGTAAATAATAATATTAAAGTTAACGTTTAGTCCAGTATTAAGAACAATAAAACAGATAATATAGGTATAAATAAATTTGTCATATTTTCTGCAGTATATGGATAGTTACAATGAGATAAACATTTTATAAGTGTTATTTTAAATCTCTCTATCTTCCAACCACTTACCCAGGTCAGGAACATGGGGGTAGGGGGTGGCATTTGTTCCGTGCAGCGCAGGATGTGAAGTGCATCCTTGTTGGGTGCTTGCTTATCGCAGGGCACACACGCTACTTCAGATGGTATTAATCAAATGTGCCAAATGCCGGGGGCCAGATTCGCGGTATTCTGTGCGCATTATGGTTTAGAGAATGCGGAATCCTGGAGGATTTCCATGCAGTTCACTGTGATGAGCGCCCCGGTTATTTCCCTCCACTGCCTGGTAATTGGGGTCTTCATCTTGTCCAGGGCCAGGTGCAGGTCCTGCACTAAGTCCCTAAGATGCTCTCCATAGTGACTGCTCCACGTGTACAAGAAGTCGTACGCTGGTTTCCACATGGACTGTAGTGAGAGAACAAAACACAGGAAATTATACATATCACTGTAACAGATCTGAGGAGTAATAAAACTGATTATTGATATTTGTTGTTTTCCCAATATTAATCAATGATACATATTAGCTCTTATTGTAATCACCAACAGAATATTGAGGAATGCAGGACAAATCATATAAATACAAACCTCAAAAAAGTCAGTGCTGGTGAAAGCCAAGGCAACAACATTTGAGCCTGAAGTTTGCTAAGTCACAGAAATATTTTGCAAATTACAGTAATATCTTAACAGTATCCGAAGGTATTGCAGTCAACAAAAGATTCAAATGCATAATTCCTACATAATATAAACAACGATTTTCACCAAAAACGATATTCGATAATGAAGCAATGTATATCTAAAGTTCATTAGCTTATGTATAATGATCTATCTATATTTTTTGATTACCGTTTCCAGTCATAAACATATTTCAGTGTTTCATGACTTTTTTGTGACTTGTTTTCTAAGGAATAAAAACTTATTTAGCACTTTTAATCAATGTATCTCAGTGAATGTACAAAGGGTGGACAAAATAACATAACACACTGACAAAGATGAGTCTTATTTGGTTGAATGCAAATTATCAGCTACAAAAGAGACATTCATCACTTTGATATGTGACATTTCAAAGCAACACGAGGCAACAAGGAGACCCAAAAAGGGCAAAGAGAAGGATCTGGCAGGTTCCTTGAGTAAAACAACTCCAAGTGATTTCATGTGTCAAAGTGAACAGTTTCACGAACAACAACATCATATGTGAAAAATGGGAAAAAACTGTACTGGCAAAGAGGAACATTTGTTGCACACTGACGCCATCTGACAGGGATAGATAGATTCTTAGAAGGACTGTTCTTCTACACCACAAAAGTACAGCCTCAAAGATTACCACAGAATTAAATACGGCTCCTATAAGCCAGTCTCAAAAAATGCCTTCATCCAATGCCAATGCTTAGACTTGCATAACCTGATGCAAATAGCACAAAACTTGGACCCCTGATCAATGGGAAAAGTAATCTAGTCTGATGAGTCATCTTTCACTAATTTTTCCAGCAACTTTGGTTTACTTTTGGAGAAATCAAATGATGTCTTCAACCCACCAACACTATTACCAGCTGTTTCACATGGTGTGGGACCATTAATAGCATGGACGGCCATCTTGCATTATGTCATTATGTTTCACGATTGTGTCCAATGGCTGTGCAACAGCTAAGGAATATGAGGCCATTTTCCAGGACCATGTGCTCCAGACAGTGGGTTGATCCCCAGGACTGGAATCAAGATCCACTGCTTTATTATTGGCTGACTGAGAGGTCTTCCAAAAAACCTGCACCCACAGCAGCTCTCCATGGATCAGGTTCACCACCCCTGGATTACATTAAGTGCACCTTCATAATGCATTCACAAAACATTTATAAGCAGCATGTAAGGATACTTTAACATACCTTAACACCTTTAATATACAGTATAATGAACATTATATGATAATAATAAACACCATAATTGTATAATTGAATGTATTATGAATGAAGGTATGGTTAATGTACAGAATTACCATATATGGTTAGGTGTGTTTTGTCCACCCCTTGTCGATCAAAGTGCATAACCTCGGTACTTAATAATACAAAAATTACAAACATAAAAGGCAATACATAAGATCATCAGAATTCACTTTAGTGAGTTATATCTACAGATATCCATCCATCCATCCATCCATTCTCCAGAAATTCAGTTTATAGAAAAGCAAAGTGCTCATTACCATTTCGACTCACCTGACTGCTGACCTGGCCAGATTTGTCTTGGTGTGGAGTCTCATATCGGGCGATTTGAGCACTGGAGAGTTTTCCAAGCTTTTCAGCGAGCTCCCTCCATCGCATCCCCAGCTCCACTGCCGTTGACAGAATCACGGTGTTCTGAGTTAGACGAGATACCAAATCCTGGGCATCCATCTTTAAAAGACCCTGGCAACGCAAACACGTACACACACTATATTAATACGGCTTTCAGCTGTGCTATTCCGGCAGATAAGATAGAAAGGCTTTCTATTCAATACAAGAAATTCTATTAATACCGTGGCAAAATTCTATTAATTCAATAATGAACAAATATTTTATTTTAAATAACCCACTGTACCATGTATATATCAAAATATTGGGCAACAGCAATCAATCATCTGAATTTCGTGTATGAAGAATACCTATAAAAACAGTTAATATCTTTTTCTGTATATATAAATTTTCAGCTACTTATTTGACTTGTTCTTTCAATCCTTCATACATCTTTTAATCTTTCTTGTACTTTTCAGATTTCTTTGGGGGAAAAAAAACTTTTAGGCAGCCTGAGCATTATAAATGCAACCAATTTATGCATTATTTGTGAATCTGAAATTATAATTATCTGGATAAAGTAATTCATGTCACCTGAAATTGCAAATCTTGCGCTATTCAATGATGTTATACATCTGCACAATCACATAGTAAAAGGCAGGACAGTTTGAAATATGTCGCCGATCTGCTTAATGGTGTAAAGTTACCAGCACAAGCGATACTTATGCATCTGAAAAACAAGAACCCAACCAACAGGTTTCATACCATGACCCATAGAAGAATGAATTTCACATTAAAGTTTATTAGAATTTATAACTTAAATGGGGACACTTGGTGTTACAAATTTTTTTAGAACAAGTTTTTGCTGTTTTCCCATCGGTGTAATGCTGACTGTGTGATAACCTGAATCATACAATAATAATAATTGATACTTTATTGATCTCTGTGTGGAAATTCTCTTTTCCATGATAGCAAGCTTGGCCATGAAGGGCAGCCACCTGTCGCAATGTCCAGCCGGGGGTTAAGGGCTTGCTGAAGGATCTTTAGATGTGGTAAGGCCGGGTTTGAACCAGCGCCCTTCTGATCACAGGCACTTATCACAGAGACTTAGCCCACTTGGGTCTGACTTTATGTTGATGAAACCAAAAGCATGTGTGTATTTAAGTATATTATAATTATTTAGACTTTATTTTTGAATGTCAGTTTTATGCAGCTTTGATGAATACAAAGTCTTCTTAAGTAATCATAAGCTAAGATTTATAAACTTTTTATATGTGAGAAAATTGTAGTGTAAAAATCAATGAGATAAGAACGGCATGACCTGCAGAAAACAAAGTCCCCCCCCACCCCCACGCTTCCTACTTACAACAATGAGTTCATGCTGAAACTTCTTCCTGCTCCTGTCCGAGTGACAATCCTCCTTGAGCTTCTCAAGCACACATGCCACTTTTTCTGACTCGGTCTCGATCTGCCTCCAGACAATCTCATCCAGGGAAAGGTTGGTGTAGCCCAATGCCTCAGCAAAGGTCCTCCAGCTACTTACATGCTCTGTCACCAAAGTCTCAATGGTGGAGTACATGTATGTTAGCTTCCTAAACGGAATAGCTATGTTGTCCAGAAGCACTTGCGTTTTCACCTCCACGTCAGTAAAGTCAATCACCTGATCTTTGGGTATGACCTTGACATTCTTCGAGTGGAGCAGACCAACTCGACCCCTAAGGAAAGCGACGTACCACTCCTTCACTTTCGACTGACCCACTGATTTTACTGTGTCTCGAGAGAGAATGGCCACGGTCTCACCCTTAATGTAGTCCAGCAGGTATTCAACCCGTGGCTGATGAATGACAGACTTCAGCGTCACACCATACCACTTTATACGTACTGGCTGGTCCCGAAATTTGGGAGACCGTTCTATCGTTTCCTCCGGAATTGTTTCAACTCCTACTTTCTCCCTGAAAGTCTCTAACCTTTTCTGAGCAAACTTTTCTGTCCTTTGACGCACAGGACCTGGAGACTGCACCTGAAATTCAGTTAATGATGAATCCTTTGAGTCTTTTATCTTAACGACTAATTTGAAGGGGACCACTTCCTCTTTGGCAGTCATAGACACTGAAAACGGGAGGCGGAAGACCTGGCATGTTTTGAGGTCCTCTTTCTTCAGCACTTTAATTTGTTCACCAGCCCTAACCTCAAATGTCGTTCCCATTGGTTTGGTTGTAACATACAGATCTTTGAGCCCATTCAGGCTGAAAATCTGCTTGCCCCAGAGCTGCAACACAAGCGGCGGTAAGTTCTTAGGACCTCTTTTGGTGTTTGAAAATGGTAGCTTCTTTGGGATTTCACTGTGACAGGAAATGACACAAACCGCTTTGAAAGATGGATGAATATGCCTTGGTCCGTAAACCCCAACAGTGAGATGTCTATTCATGTAGTCCCACACAGATGTAGCAGGTGGCTGGAGCATGGTGGCCTGCATGGCAGCAATGATATACATGTGCGGTTTTAAGTTTTCGATCTTCATCTGTAAGGTATTGTTGTATAGGTAACAGTGCTTTATCTTTTGGAAAGGCCCGTCCCTTTTATGGGAAACTAAGCCAGTCAACTGGGTCATCACCTGACTTAGTGGATCATTCTTTACTTCCCCAGAAATCTTCATTAATAGAGAAATAGATTTCTTCATGTTGATGTTGCTAAGACTCACTTCCAGGAGTGGACTTACAATTGTTAAAAGGTCATTGCAAAGACCAATTGGTGGGTCTAGGACTGCCTTCAACCCAATTTCTTGCATTTCCCCTGGAAGAATATGGCCTTCTGGAATACAGACACTTATGTCAGAGTGAGGCAACTGAACAGAGCCACCACTGTGCCCAATCTTGCAGACGATCTGAGTCTCTGAGGCTTGAGTTTGAGCCCACCCTGGACTCGTGGAGCCAAGGTCCAGGCAAGACCTGGTTAGCTGTCTGTGACTCAGCCAGGCCATCTTGTAGGCTTCCCTGTCGTCCTTTAGCCATTCAAAGTCAGGGTTTAAAAGCTGACTTGAGTAGTTGAGGGAGCCTTCTTTTTGAGTTTCCGTCTCCTCATTCACATCCAGGATATCTGAGGCACTTTTTCGCCTCTCAGATTTCTTCTTTCGTATCGGACTGAAAAGCTGGCCAAAGTTTGCCTCATCTGGAGAATTACTGAAGTCCACATTATTCTCACCAAATATCACAGAGGGATCTTCCTTTAGAATGGAAACATCTGCAACTGATCTCCTACTTTCTTTGTCAGTGTGCACGATATCATCCAAAAATGGATTGGAGCCAGAAAGTCCATTCCAAAAGGGATTTGTTTTGTGTGTAGTATTGTGAACCTCAGGCTGTAAAAATGGCACATCAGACTGCTTTGTCATGTGAGGTTCATCAAAATCTTCTGTAAAAGAGAGCAGTATATTATAACAGACTCACAATCCCAATACCAAGAAACTAATGCGAAACAATCAGGCTTACGTAAAGGTATACAGAAACTCGTTAAACAAAATATCATATGTTTATTTTGAATGTAAATTGAATTTGTTACCGCCGAATTTGTTTGGCATCTCATCCTCATTGAAATCAATCAACATTCCCTCGGATCTGCTCCTGAGAAGACTGCCTGTGTGATGTAACATTGTTTTAGTAGCTGTCATTTTCACACCTGCAATCATAAAGACAGGAAATTGTTCATTTGAAATGCAGCTGCATACAAAACTACACAGAAAGGCGCACACACATTCACAGGAGATGTATAACATTCATGCAACTTTCCCTTATATACACACACAAGTTATTCCAACGGTGACAACTCCCTTACAATATTACGTCATTCATGACTTATAGGTTCATCAAGGACAACTCACATATCATTCTTATGTCTGGACTTCATCTTGCAAGATGAAGCAGAAATTCTCTGAAAAGTCTCCCAAAACGCTTTAAACATTTAAGGGTACATTTTAAGTACATGTTACACTATTTTTATGAAAGAAATGGGTTAAAGGAGAGTTAGATTAGTGTGTAGTTTCAGTGTGCATAACGTCTACACCCCATTGAATAACAATAGCAGGTAACATACCACATAACGAGTATTTTCTTCTCAATTAGGTGAAATGTTACTTAACCCCTCCCCCGACATGCCTTTTGTACACTTTTTGGTGCTCATCTCATGAAGAGGACCAAGTAACAGCTCAGTGTTTTATATATAAGTAGTACACATTGACCACAAAAAATATGCGTTGAGTCACTTACGATTTATTGGAATCTTACAGAGTTCGCCATGCATACATTGTTTCCAAACGACCTTATAGGGCCTGCTACAGAAACATTCATTCTCCAGTGCCATAAAATAACAGGTCTTTGAAACACTAGTTGCGAGCCTTAATCGCGTGTATATAAACATACCAGATTTAAGACCAGTGTACGTTTCCGGCCGTTGCTGATGCGCATTTACTCTCTCTTTGTCGTACACCTACAGGGATTTGGTTTTAGTCACATGGATATTACACATTTTTATATGCGTAACATCTAAAGATGAACGTTTAAATATTTGGACATGAAACCGAGCTACGTGGAATTATTGCGCCTGTCAAACGCAATGAGTCATTCCTATCACATTTTCTTACTTCGGTGAATAAAACAGGTTTGTCCTGTCTAGGACTGTACAGCGTTTCTAAATGTGGCTTCGTACGATCCACAATATCATACAAGAAACTAGGTTAATTAAGACTCGTGTTACGGTGTCTCTACACTTGCACGTTTTAAATATGTCAAATGCACCTGTTCCCACACTTACTTTTATATGGACGTTATCCTTTTGTGAGTCATTTCATTGTCTGTAAGTATATTGTATAAACTTATTCTTTACAAAATCCAAAAAAAGTCCACAAACTCAATCCATCAACCATAGTTCTACTCCAAGATTTTAACAAAAATGCCTTTAAGCATTTTGTATTTGTACATAATTTGCATGGGTCGGCCAGGTATCTTTCTAAGTTTTCATACAATGAATGGAGTTACTCACCATCGGAACAAAATCTATTTCAGTCCTCAATTACAATGCAGGCTACATTCACTTCAAGTCTCCATCGTAAATCCGTATGATCGTTTTTATCACCAAGGAGTGTCCGAAACCAACACCTTTCGCTCCAGTATTTCTCTCCCAGCGATTATTGTTCTGTCATACCTCCTCCCCGGGACTGACACTCGTCACTTAAACGGCAGTTTTGCGTTTGGCAGCGTTTCATTCGCACTATACAACTGCAACTCCCACAGTTCCCTGCTCCAATGACGCAAAAGTTTCAACACCTGAAACTACTGAAAGAAAGGTAGTTTCGGTGTTTAGAGGAAGTTTATCTGGGAGTTCGCTCGCTGCTGAAAAACTATTACCGCGTGTATTTCTTAACGACGATATGTCTAATTAAAGTTGTTCTATGCTATTGCAGGTCATCTAAATGTTTTCTTGTATTTTTTTTTACAAGAAAGAGACAGCGCAAACAGTAGCAATAATAAACATTCAGTGTGCAATTACAAGATGCAGACACGACAGTAACATAACATACAATACACATATGACAAAACATTACTGTTGCAGAACAGAGAATAAAAAGATAAATAGTTTAGATCATATAATGTTCAGCTGTGAATGCAGTGTCGTAACAATGTTCGTTGTGCTTACTGCTGATCGAGGAAAGGGCAGGCGCTGAGGGAGGGGGGCTGGTGGAGGAAAATGCCTTGTACAACCTGACAGCATCAGAGAGAAAAGATCCACAGTGACACGTAATAGGGCACGATGGTGGAACAATCCTATCGATAAATCCTAGATCCTCTGTGCCTCACACGAGTTCCATTTAAGGCCGGTCATAACCGTACCGTACCCGTAACCAACTTGTAAAAAAAAAACCCTGCCTACAGTATATGGGTCTGGGGATAGAAAGTATATCGCAAACATATAGGCTAGCAGTCAGTGAACCAGCTTGGTTATTTAATGCTGCTAGGCTGAGTGACTGGTAAGAAGTACAAGTTAGCAATAGAAATTACATTATGAAACTACTGCTGCGTTATGAAACACTGTTTGAAGCTCTCCCTCGCTAGGTTTTCTTTCAGTTCCCAGCACAGAAAGAGCTACCGTGTGGGATTCGCTCTCAGTCCTTACGTCTAGTTGAAAAACACACTTGTTTAGATTAGCTTACCAGCTTCGGATAGTGACACACCCTCAGTCTCATGCGGGGGTACTCAGGTGGCGGACTTTGGTCACTAAATGGACCAAAACTCAGTTTTTTTCTGGACTGTGTGATTGATAGTGAAACTAACCCCTGGCCCTGGAAAATTTTTATCGGGGGCAGTGGCCTTAGGCTTTGTGTTGATGATGAAATTTGGCCCGCTGGGGAAAATAAATGAGTACTCCCGGTCTACTGAGTGGACTGGTTTCATTCCCTCTGGATGCACCTTCCTTACCCCCCCCCCCCCCCCTTC
>JAODLC010000140.1:19022878-19036536 GCA_026781145.1 Hippopotamyrus pictus
TCCTTTCCCCCCCCCCCCCCCCTTCTAGGTTGAATCACTCTAGGTGCAGATAAAAGGGAGTTACCTGCCTGCACCATAACCTAACAGGGTTATTCCCCCCCAATGCTTTTCATTCAGTCCCCAGGGCAATTGGGGTTAAGGGCTTTGCTCAGAGGCCTAGCAGTGACATCACTCTACTGACTACAGGATTTGAATCGGCAACCTTTCACTCAGGAGCACAGCATTCTAACCCCCTGGGCCACCCCCCACCTCCTCTGCCATCTGCCTGAATTTACCTTGCACTGTAACTTACCTAAACTTGTACTGCAATGTAGCAGCAAGAGAAGGGTGGACTTTGCCCTTGATTCTAGTTTCTCCCAAAGGTTACTCCTCTCTCTCAGGACGTTCTTCCTTGCCATTGTTATCCATGTAGAACTGCTAATGTATTTGACCCAGTTAGTCTGACGCTGGTTTGTTGTATTTTGCCCACCCATTTAAAAATGAGAATTTAAATAATATAAAAGAAAGCCCAAATAAAAGTTTTATTCTGAGGCTGAGCTCTCCTAGGTAGCTGTCAGGACTGCCATTTTTCCAAGTTAAAAGGTCAAAAAAACGCGGGATGGAGTAGGCGAGCTAGACTGGTCCTTTGTATACTGGTAATATTTTCAAAATCAGTACAACATCTGGGTATCTTTGGTGTACTACAGACTTCATATTTTTTGCATACTGCATTCAACATACAACTTGTCCAGCAGTATAATGTGTATTTTCAAAAACAGCCCAATTCTAAATGTATTTCTGTTTTGGTGCTTTTTATATACCATTGTGTATTTTCTGGTTTGCATAATCTTTCTTTATCAGTCAGTCTTTATCAAAAATACACAGAAGAAAATGTTGTAATAAAAAGACCTTGTTTAATAGCATTTTGTAATGTGTCCGTCTTTGTAAAGTTATCCATGGTTTACGACAGGGGTGGGGAACCTGATCCAGGAAGAGCCGCTGTGGGGGCGGGTTTTTGGGAAGACCTCTCAGTCAGCCAATAACAATGCAGGGATTCTGAACTCCAGTCCTGGGGAGCCACAGTTATTGGCTGATTGAGAGGTCATCCCAAAGCGCATCAAGCTCCAGATAAAGAGCAAACGCATCGGTTCTGTGGAAGCACTTCACATTAGAAGAGAATGAAAATGCAGTCATCTCTAAGCATGCAAAGCAGACCTTAAACATCACCACAGAACGTCTGCAATGCAAACATATTTGAAAAGAAGATATTTGTGTTTGACGGACTCATCCAATAATCAGAGGTGGAAATTTCAGGTCCAGATAATATAAATCCAGACCATGATTTTGTTTCAACCAAAGAGCTGAGTACTCTGTGACAGTGACTCTTCATACTCAGTTGGTTGGTTGAAACAAAATCCTGGTCTGGAGTTTTACTTTCTGGCCTTGAAATTTCCTCCTCTGCCAATAATGCAAGGTTACCTATAGATACCGTATGTGCAATTTAGCCCGGAAGAGTAGCTTAGCCTGTCTTTGTCATCACGTTCACTTAAACGGTTTGAGCGATTTATTTTCTACAATTCCTGTATGTCAAAATAATCGCTGCTAAAATGAAGGTTAGCCCAGTCGCTTAGCCGCATCACCTTACATATATATCACCAATACATTAACATGCCATATCATGCAAGTCATGGGCTTTGGTGGCACGTTGGCGCAGTTGGTATCGTCGTTGCTGCACACTGCCAGTTTGTGTGTGTGGAATTTGCAGGCTCACCCTGTGTCAGCATGGCTCCCCCGGTTTCCTTGTGCTGTAGGAAAACACGCAACTTAAGTGGATCGGAGTGGCTAAACTGCCCACGTGTGACTGATATACACCCATCGATGCTTGGCTTGGTCTTGCCTCACGCTAATTTATATATTATATTATATTATATTATATTATATTATATTATATTACAGTATATTATATTATATTATATTATCAGATTAATCATTAGATATATATAGTGACAGCCCTAAATTTCAGTGACCTATGTTTAAATTGATGTTTAGAAATCGATATTTTAACTTTGACGGTGATATTAAAATCGCCACCTTTAAGAATTAGGATTTGTAACACAAGCGATCCCCCCACCTCTAAAAGAAGGTGTACTCTAGAGCCCCCTGAACTTCCAGAAATCGTAAATAAACCCTACTAACTTTAGGATACCAGCTCTCTCCCAGCTTACTGCGCACGACATATTGTTAGCTATAGCTAAACTTATTTAATCCATATGATTTGGGTTTGGTTTAGAGCCCACCCACACAGTTTGGTAATTTTTTGGTAATTCACAAGTGTTTCCAAAAACCCTTCATTCCAGATACCACGAACGAACTTTAAGCGGTACTCTATTGGCTCCCTCCCCCCCAGCCTCCCGGAAGAAGGCACCGACTACCGCTCCATAACAGAACATCAATCCCACGTATTTCAATGGTGAAATATGTTATATGATTGTAGTATATGTCATATGATAATTAGAAGTCCAATAAAACACACGAAAGTATAACCAAAATAAATGTACTTATTTGTTGAAAATATATAAATGGGCGCAAAATGTGATGTTGCTTCCTGGTAAAAAGGCAACGGCGAGCAGCAATAGGAAAAGGAAGCAAGATTTCTCAAAAAAAAAAAAAAAACACCTTATCAGGGAGGTGGTCAAAAATATATTTCAATAAAATAATTGCTGCAGTGCTGCACAGCATACTGCTGTCTCCCAATAACCAGCCACCAGCAAACACACCATCCTTTGCCGTCTGACTCACTGCAAAGCTGGACCAGATATAAGCGTCCTGTGTACTCAGGCCACTTGGTGACAAAGTCTGTAAAATGCCCTTGAGTTACATGTCACCCTTTGCATTTTCAACTTCAACTTTATTTGTATACATTTAAAACAATTATAGTTGACCAAAGTGCTTCATAGGTTAGCCAGCAATAAAACAAGGAACAATATAGACAATAGAATACACAAAAATAAGATGAAAATAAAATAAGTGCAATAACGCTGCACTAAGATGTCTGGGCTCAACTCGAACCAATAGCCAAGGAAAATAGGTGGGTTTTAAGTAAGGACTTGAAAGTCTCTAAATTACAAACAGGTCTGATGTTCTGAGGTAGGCGGTTCCACTGGACAGGGACTACAGCCTACTGCCATTTGCAGATGGGATTCCGGTGGTTGCAAGTACAAATAGGGTTGAGTGTTCCATCTACTGCACCCAAAATGCCTGCAAATGCATTAAAACCAATTTTACTGTCATAAAAGCATCCCCCCAGTTGGAACTTCTATTTAGTCGTGCGCATGGTGCAATATAAATGCGGTCAGTGCATGTACAGGTGCAGGACACAACCTGTATTTTTCTATGAATTGTTCATTATGAAGACCGCATTTGAGACAGCGCCATCAAGGAAGTCAAGTTGCTCGTCTAAATGCTGTTTTGCGAGAGCACATGAACCCCTCGGATCACCTCCATAATGAACAATTCATGGGGAAATACAGGATGGCCTGGAATGAAATAATGAGATTCTTAATGGTCTCAGGTTGTTGCTGCCGAGTTTGTGCTGAATAATATGTAACGCTTTGGGAAAAAAAGTTTTTTAGATATGTGAAATATATAAAAATGTCAAGGTATGTCAGGCTGCCTCAATTAGTGGCTGACAGGCCTCAGACTCCAGAGGACTGAGCCCCATTTTAGTTATGTGATGCAAATGCATGAGCAAGGGCGACACAGCTTATCAGGTCAGCAAAGTGCCTAGAGGTTTAGCGAAAGGTCCCAAAGAATCAGGACGATATTGCCCTCTAGTGGTTGTATTAATCATCATGAATTTAATGACCTGAGGTTTGCGATATAGTCATTCTTAAAAGCAATTCACAAACCACACACAAATGCTTTTTAAATAACATATTGTATTTTTTTGTTCCACACAGTGTAGACACTCTACATTGTACATTTTACTGAAAAGATGTCTGGATACAGTATGGAGTAATATATTCAAATAAATAAAGGTACCTTTTAACACATCATATATTATTGTTGTCTTACCTGTGCTGAGGGGAAGAAAACGCTTTATGAAATGTTTGAAGCAATTAAGAACAACTTTATTTTGCCAAATATCCATTGACAGGTCAGTGGGGTGATGCATAATTATTGGCAGTACTTAATGAAAGCAATGTGTGGAGCAGGGGTCTCCAACTCTGGTCCTGGAGGGCTACTATCCAGGAGTTTTTTTCTCCCACTCGGCTTCTGATGAGCCACACCTGCTCCTGGTATTTACCTGAGAACTAGTGTGGCTCATCAGAAACCAGGTAGGATAGAAAACTTACTGGATAGTAGCCCTCCAGGACCGGAGTTGGAGTACCCTGGTGTAGAGGCTCAAGTCCTGCAAAAGATTTTAAGTAAAAAAAATATTCTGTTAAAATTCTTCATTACATAACATATCTTTACCTTCTTCATACGCAGATATCTTATATACATACATACTGTACATACTATGTACACACACACACTGTATACACACACACACACACACACACACACACACACATATATAGTGTCTGTATATATTGGTTCTTTGTACACGGAACCAAAATGAACTAAGCCAAGTCAAGTCAAATACAACTTGACTGTCATTTCAGCCAAGTACAAAACACAGTGAAAAGAAATAACATTCCCTGAACCTACAGTGCAACATTCATGACAGGGCAGACATAACAGTGCCAAAGACAGGGCTATGCAATAATTTACATGCAAAACAATTCCTGTACAAACATCAATAACCCAAGGGGCAGGAAAACGGAGACTTTAACCTACTGTATATTTTCTATCTAGCATAAAAAACACTCCACACAAGAGTGTGCAGAGTTCATGGGAGGGGTGGGAGGGGTTCACCACAATGCCGGAGGCTGTGCGGATGCAGCGTGTTTGGAACACGTCTTGCATTTGGCATGAAGAGGTGCAGATGATACGTCCATGTCGACCTCTGCAGAGTCTTCCGGACCATGGAGCTGACAGTAACTACACACAGAAATATGAGAACTCGGGAAGCAATTGGTACTGCAGATGTGGATATACATAGGACAATTTACTTAATGAATTGATTTGTGAAACTCTAAGTTTTCAGCTGTAAAAGCCTACTGATTGTAGTTAATTGTAGGAAAGTTCTAATTTTTATTGTTGGAGCAATCCCAAATTCAAATGTATCAAACAATTAAGATGGTGAGCTAAAATGTGGACTGTCTAGCGAAGAGCTTGGAGGGATAAGATCATCAAGCAGCT
The DNA here is from genome assembly GCA_026781145.1 of Hippopotamyrus pictus. Classification (NCBI taxonomy): domain Eukaryota; kingdom Metazoa; phylum Chordata; class Actinopteri; order Osteoglossiformes; family Mormyridae; genus Hippopotamyrus; species Hippopotamyrus pictus. The sequence continues at coordinate 19,028,165 of JAODLC010000140.1, forward strand.
ACTAGAGATATTTAAACTATCCATTACCGCATACAACTAATTGTCTGCATAGCTCAGTCTGGATAACAAGACGGCTTGAACTTACATTTTCACATGACAGCAGCCTGCATCTACATGTCATACTAGAATATTTTTTTCTCTGACTGTATCTTGGTTTCTAAGTAAACAAAAGTTCATGCCAGTCCATCCTTATTTGCTAAGAGGATGGGATTAATTAGCTTGTTTATTTTTTGTTGTTTGTACATAATTCTACATGAAAATGAAACTTTTTCACCTAATATCTTCTGTTTAAGATTCGTGTGGGTATTGGTGGGGATAGGAATTCATTTCTAAATCATTGCATGAGGCTTTGAGTGTGCATTGAGGATGACAAAAACTTTATATAAAAAATAAAAAGTATCACATCATATTTTGATTTAAAAAAAAAAAAAAAAGATATAGCATGTTGTGCACACCAGAAATTCAAAGTTAATAACTAAATCTCCTGACTAAAATGCAATTAAGAACACTGTGTATTTTTTTTTATGTTCCTCAGCTAAACTTAAAAAGGATATTCAATAAATTTCACAACATCAGATGGTGACCCTTTGTTTACATTCTTGTTTGACGTTAAAATAGAACTGAATCTATTGTGCTAACTTTCATACAAAGAACAAGACACACTCTTGAACTTGTGCCTACTGGTATGTCACTAAAGACATAGAATCTTAACTGCTATTTGTGTCTGCAGCGATAGTCTTAGATGTAACACATACTGTGAAATATGCAATGTTCTCTACACCAATCAGCCAGAACATTAAAACCACTGACAGGTGACGTGAATAAGACCGATTTTCTCATTACAATGACACCTGTCAGTGGTGCCATTATATATTAGGGAAGTGACTAGTCAGTTCTTGAAGTTATGCTGGAAAAATGGTCAAGGTAAGGACTTTGACAAGGGCCAAATCGTGATGGTTAGATGACTGGGTCCGAGGGTCTCCAAAACGGCAGGTCTTTTGGGGTGTTTCTTGTATGCAGTGGTCAGTAGTAGTACCCACCAAAAGTGGTCCAAGGAAGGCCAACCTTGAGCTGGTGACTGAGTCATGGGCATTCAAGACTCATAAATGCGCATGGGGAGTGAAGGCTAGCCCGTCTGGTCTGATTCCACAGGAGAGCTAATTTAGCACAAACTGCTGCAAAAATTAATGCTGGCTATGATAGGAAGGTATCACACACATTGTATCACATCTTGCTGCATATGGCTTTGCAGCCATAGATCAGTCAGAGTCCCCATGCTGACCTCTGTCTACTGCCAAAAGTGCCTACAATGAGCATGTGAGAGTCAGGACTGGACCATGGAGCAATGGAAGGAGGTGGCCTGGTCTGAAGAGTCACATTTTCTGTTACATCATGTGGACATCCTGTGTCGTTTACCTGGGGCACCAGGATGCACTTTGGGAAGAAGGAAGGCTGGCAGATGCAGTGTGATGCTCTGGACAATGTTCTGCTGGGAAACCTTTGTTTCTAGCATTCATGTGGATGTTACTTTGACATGAACCATCTACCTAAACATTGGTGCAAACCAAGTACACCCCTTCATGGCAACGCTATTCCTCAATGGCAGTGGCCTCTTTTGACAAGACAATGTGCCCTGTCACGCTGCAAAATTGTTCAGGAATGGTTTGAGGAACATGAAAACTCCCCAATGACTTGGCCTCCAAATTCCACAGATCTCAGTATAATCAGGCATCTGCAGGATGTGCTGGACAAAGTCTGATCCATGGAGGCCCAACCTCACAACTTACAGGACTTAAAGGATCTGCTGCTAGCGTCTTGGTGCCTGATACCACAGGAGATCTTCAGAGGTCTTGTGGAGTCCATGCCTCAGGGGTCAGAGCAGATTTGGCAGCATGGGGGGAACTTACAGAATATTAGGCAGGTAGTTTAAATGTTTGAATTGCTGATCGGTGTATATACAGTTAAACATACTGACCTCATAAACGTATGAAAAGCCTCGACTTGATTTTATATGACACGAAATTACACAGACCTGTTAAAATAACCATAAAGCAAGTGTATTGCATTCTGTTCACTGTTATGCAAGAGCAGCTTCAGGTAAAGGTGTTCAGAGTTCACCGTCCTCAGCTTCTATATACCTTATACGCTGCCTGGTCAAAAAAAAAGTCACATACTTTAATATTTCTTTGGACCGCCTTTAGCTTTGATTATGGTGTCCTCATGACGTCCACGTGCTTATACAACATCTCTACATTTTTTTCCATCCAGATTTGCATTCATTTCTCTTTATCAAGATCTTGTATTGATGATAGATGAGTTGAAGTACTCTGTAAAGTCTTCTTCGACGTATCTCAAAGGCTTTCAATTAGCTTAAGGTCAAAACTCTGTGGTGGCCAATTCATGTGTGAAAATGATTCCTCATACTTCCTGAGCCACTTTGTGAAATTCAAGCCCAGTGTATCTTGGCATTATCGTCCTGGAATATGCCCGTGCCATTAGGAAAGAAAAAATCCATTGATGGGATAACCTGGCCGTTCAGTAGATTCAGGTACTCAGCTGACCACTTAATTGCTGCATAACGCTGCTGAGCTGTAATAATGATCCAGTCATTGGCTCTTAAGTACTTCCCGATTTAAATTTAAACGGTGACTTCTTTTTGGCCAGTCAGTGTATCTGAATATTAATTAGATTAATTAATTGATTCATTCATTAATTAATTACTTGATATGTAGGTGAAGGGATAGCTGCGATTGCAGCTGTAAGAGATATACGACAATATGGTAGAAAAATGCAAATATTTTGCCAACTCCAGCCTGGCTCTTGCCTGTTATGAATTATTCTAGCAGTGCATTTCATACTTGCACTTAAAAACTGCAAAGTCACAGGCTAATTTTGGGGAGTGGAAATGTACTGCTGAACGAAGGTAATCTACCGGGCAATGACAAGTATCTCTCTCCACTGTCTTACAAACTCTGCCCCCAGTTGTGCTGCTTCAGCGAGTAGGACCGGTTAGGGAAGATCCTTCAAAGGAATCCACAGAGGAAGGAAGAATGAAGCTTGGCGTGTGCTCACTTTCTAAGCACGCAAGCGAGATCTCCTTCCCATTCATAATGAAAGAGGTCAAACAAGTGCACAGGCTTTCAACCTTTCACCAACCGATATTACAACAGCTTTCTGAAAATGTGCCCCCCATCAGTCTGTTACTTTTGAAGTGAACAGCTTGACTTCCAAAAACACATTTTAAACTACACACTTCATATTTCTCAATATTCATTATCAAAGTGTCTTTAGGAGTTGGTGACTGCCCACTTTTTTACCAAACATAACCTCAACCATTTCTTTTGGCGGGCAGGTGAAGGAAGGGGGGAGGGGGCACACCCTGGGCAAGATGCCAGTCTATCACATGTCACACACCGTCACACTACGGGCACCTCAGAGGCGCCAATTAGTCTACCTGTAGGAAAACAATGAGGATATGTGAACTCCACACACAGTGGAGATGGGATTTGAGATTCATTTGAGGAATTAAAATTAATATATGTCCACAATATTAAATATTATTATGGTGTGAAGGATTGTCACCTATGAGTTACTATTTCTCTTTATATATTGCAAAATTCTATGGTAAATAATACAGTATTTAAAATGTTCATTGACTAATTAACATATTTCATTTACACTTAAGTATGTGCATGGTCTAGCTAGAAATTCTAGGTTCTCGAGCATGGGGTCTGGGGAGTCCCCCTAGGGAGATTTTGTGTACTGGGATGCTAGATTTTGAGCCCCTATTAAGTTCTGGGCCCCCTGAATTGGCCAATGATTCCATGCTTCTGCTACTCCCCTGAAAAAGTGAATATAAAGATTAAAACTCAAATCTATCAAATGTAATCGTACAAATATATTACAATGACCATAAAGTGAGTGAATCAAAATCTCTCGGATGATTACATATCACTTTGATGCAAGAGCAGCTTCGGATTGCTCAGAGTTCACATACCGTCCTCGGCTTGTTCAGACCTCTTATTTGAATATTAATTAACATGGCGCCGCCTTCGTATGTAGGTGAAGGGACATTTGCGATTTTAACGACAAGAGACACACGACAATACGGTAGGAACGTGACGTCAGGGAACAAGGATGTATATATACTGTAACAGCCGTGTCACTTAAAACAATTTCCCAATGATATCAATGATTGGAAAACGACACATCGGAGGCCAATAATTCGTTACTTACAACACGAGTTATCTGTCGGCATTTTCTGTAAGTTCTTCCTTCTGTTCTGGGGTTTGTTTTGCAATAATTCATTTTTCATCACATGAAACAGGACAGACGTTGCAGTTGCTGTATGTACAATGTCAATATGTCAAGCACGTTTCGCACTACTCGTATTACGGCGGATTTCTTATCCGGGATACTAATTTTATTTTTTCAGTTTATTCAGAGTTAGTTTGATACGTAGTAAGCTAGGTTTCATAGCATCATGTTTTTAAAAGTACAAAATGAAATTAGTGTCAGGAAGAATTAATCACTGAATAAGTATTTAAATGAAAATGATTCTTGCTATGAGAACTCTCTGCATTTTCCTTATAAACTCTTTGCAAGGCAAAGCAACTTATAATGTTAATTTCTAAATATTTTAACAAATTTCCTTACTGCCTTGAGGCGTCACGCCCATACAGACGGAGGCGGCATGAGAACAGGTGGAAGTTTGATTTTTTTTTTATTGCATTGATAAGTAATTTGCAAACGCAGCGCAGGTTATTTTCGTGTCATTTCTCAAACGCGTGGCTACATCGCATGACTCACGTTCTCTATCGTTGTGCGCTATTAGTACGCACTGCTAGCGTTATTGGTTTAATTTGAGTCGCTCACCCTCTGGGGCAGAGCGCGCGTCGCGCGTGCTCCATATCCTTTTTTACTATCTAGACCAAACCCGGAATTGCTAAATTTGGTCCGCTGTTTGGCGTGATATTTACAGTTCTAAGCCAGTTCACACACATGTATGTAAGAGTTGTATTACCTTGTAAATAGCCTGTAGGGTTTACAAACTACCCACTCGCTTTTGATATAACTAATTTTAAGCTTATAATGGAATAATATATATTTGCCGTAAGATTTCTTGCGTAGGCGTGAGAGTCTGAAAGCTTGAGTGTCACGCAAAATGCGTGAGAGTTGGCAGCCCTGCAATATTCTGGAAGTGTGTACTTTGGAAATATATCACACACTGAGAAATAGAAACATTATTTTAATTATCATATGTATTGGAGTCTAAACGCAGTTCGAACACATTTTCAAATGCGTAACTTTTCATTCAAGGTGGCGGCAATCTTACATTAATGAAGACGTACGAGAACTGTATACTATATGTTCTTAATTATTTAGTAAAGTACTATATTTCTAAATTCCTTAGGCGTTGTTTTTCACTTAGGCTAGGCTATAGTTTACGTGTGCCCCTCAAAAAAGGGGTGCATGAGGTCTTGATGGGCCTTTGCCAATTCAGCTTCACCTCAAGTCACCCCAAGACCAGCAGTAACCATTAAATATCCCACTTTGCCGACTACACCGCTGGCATACCATGTTCAACTAAGAAATACCTCATAAAACTATTTAGCTAACTAATACATTAAATGAGCTGCTTGTGAAATGGCAAGCAGGTGGAATGGCTGGGGTGCATGCCCGTGAGGTGGACTTAGGGACCACAACGGTATTCCCCTAGTCACCGAACAAGATGTCAGTTACTTTTGGAAGAAAAGAAGAAATTCAAGTTACATTTTATTGCATTATTGTTTATTTACATATATTCTTATGTTGAATTGTATTTCTTTGCTTACATACACTTACTACCTAGATAAGCTGTAAATAGTTTCTTTGACTACCTAAGACTTTTGCACAGTATAGTATAGTGCACCTTGTGTAACTGCACAGCTGTCCATGTGACACAGTCATAACCCATAGTGAGAAATACCTGTTTTAAATTCAGAGACAGGTCTAGGATCTGACCCTTGGGGGGGGTAAATAAATTCAGATTAATTTTTTGCATATGTATGTTTCTTCTGTCGGTTGATTTCAGGAGTTTAATTACAAAGATTAACGAAAGAACACCATCAGAAGAAGGTATACCAGACAATGCCTGGAGAAGGTATTTCTTTAATTTGATTTTAAAAAATGCACAATGATTTGAAAATGTTAATGTATCTAATATTGTAATACATTATATAGGATAATGCATTTTGAAATTGACAGGATCAGTGATTGACTGGGCTCTGTTTAGTTTCTATGGAAGCAGAGTACGAGAATTCGTATACCAACGATGCCTATGTGGAAGACGAAAAACGCAGGGAGGATGAGAAGAAGGACCCCCCACCTCCAGAGGAACAGACTACCACGGCAAATAGGAGAGGACTGTTTAGGTAAATGCAGGCGGCTAATTTTCACGGACACAGAGCAATTCCTGACAATCTCTCCTTGCTTTGTTTGAACAGAAGAGGAAATGCTCAGGTCAAAATGATCTCATTTATTAAAAAAGAATGTTGAGGACAACAGTCAGAATAAAACTGTCTATTACTCACAAAGAAATTCAAGGACAAGGTAATTTGCGGTCAGTGGTCAAAACAGAATTTTCCATGCTTTCGCCATGGTTGTTTTTAAGTAGCAGGCTATGATGCAAGCATAAGAGTATGAATTGAATTGCGTCATGGATTGGCAGGCACAGGTGAAGGAAAAGGCTCAGGACACAGGGATGCAGGTCCAAGTACCAAGATATTAATGAATAAGGCATAGAAGAAGTACAAGGTATAACCCAGGACCAGGAGAACTGCAGCTCAGATAACGTGACTCAGGTTGACAAGACTTAGACACTGGGAATGAAACCAAGAGTCTCACAGGGGAGCAGGCGAAGGCTATACAAAATACTGAAAATACTAAATCACCAAATATTACATTTATAGATGCGTGAGGCTCAACAGACATTAGAGTCTATATGGAGGTATTCTGTCAGCTCATGGTAGTCCAGAGGCCCATCAGTCACTTCATGCTGGTGTTCCCTTCACTTAGCCATGTACCCATATACTATATGTATAGGTGGAGAGTCCTGAGGCCTGTTTCTTTCTTGCTTTGTAATGTTCTTCTCCTTTCTTCATCTAGAAGAAAAAAAAAGGAACCAAAGGAACCAGTGAAGCTGGTTGGATTTTTCCAATTAGTAAGAACATAATTCTGTGATATTCCATGAAATTACGTTAAATGGATTTTTCAGAAAAAAAGAGAACCTGTGTAATACTATACTTTATCTCCTTCTTTGCCACAGTTCCGCTATGCCAAACCTCTGGATATTATTTTGATGATTGTGGGGCTACTCTGTGCCGCAGCCAATGGGGTCGCTCTGCCGCTCATGTGTGTGGTCTTTGGCCAGATGACGGACAGCTTCGTCCAGAGCAGTCGACCCTTAAACCTTACAGGTGGGAATTTCTGGGGACCTGCCTGTAGCCTTTAGCTGGGATGATGCATCCATGGCTCTAGGGCTGTCACTGTCAATTATATTAATAATTGAGCAATCTATGAATTAATTTGATGATTACTTGAGTAATCAATTCTATGTAATGAAATAAATACATACATATAAAAAATTCCTGTAGATTAGGCTGCACCCAAAGGCTAATGGGCACATGCCTTATACTTTTCGTATGACTAACCATGCATTATCGGGTCTATGGATGTCTTCCATTAAGATGTTTATGCATTGCAGTCATGTTGTTCTTATATTGAGTTCTGCAACAGCATTTTCATTCACTTTTAATATGACGTGCTACCACACAATCGAGACTTCCAATTTTTATTCGGACCCAGATCTGTTAATGTCCCTCTTCATTCTACCATATTGCAGAGTAAACAAGAAGGCAGATTGTGATCAATGCTTTTTAAAATTCGAGTTATTGTGACGACACTGCTTGGATCAAGAATATCAATTCCAGAGTGAACCTAACATTTTTGTATGTGCCAGTCATGTTCATAGAAAATATATCTGAACTTCTGAAGGAATTTTTGCTTGAATGAGCATGCCATTGTTTTTATACTAAACTTGATGCCTTATGTCTGTTTTTCCACTATCAGCCTTAGGGAATGTTACTCCCAGTTATGCCAGCTCTGACAAATGTCCTACCATGCCTGGAGTGGATATCGAATCCATGATGGCTAAGTAAGTGTCCTTGATGAATGTTACTTGTGCATTCACTGCTACTGTCAGGTGAAGGATCTTCACAGACATAAAACTTTGTTGCATGTTTCATTTACAGTCACGCCTATTACTTTGTGGGGATTGGAGTAGCAGTACTCATTCTTGGAACATTTCAAGTCATGCTTTTCCTGCTGGCAGC
>JAODLC010000140.1:19078711-19095559 GCA_026781145.1 Hippopotamyrus pictus
CCATCAAGCTCGTTTGGGGAGAACTTAACTAATAGCTCAGAGTTGTTAAAATCTTATCTAGCTCTGATTTAAAGGTAATGGGAGAATCAGCCTCAAGAATTGTGGCCCCAGAGATGTCCAATGTTCTAGCCAGAGGATCAGCTTTAAACAGCTGCCAAAAGTAGTTTGCACAACTGCACTGTCATGCTTAAGAACCATTCCATCGCCCACCCTGACTGCGACACAGAAGAATGGATCCCCATGAACCTAATGGGTAAATTTCTCTGTGAGCAGGACAAAAATTGCTAGACCATAGATGGTGTGTCACTTGCTCAGATATTGTTCTAACAAGCACGTTCTTATTTGCCCCTAAAGCCCTCGCAGCTGTCCTCCTCGATTTCTAGTATGAACCAGATTTACCCTCAAGCCATGTGCTATGACTCCTCTCGATAACATTAAAAGTGCCCTGCAAGATGAAGCACCTCCTTCTTGAAACACTGGCAACACCAACACATCCCTCAGGAACCTTCCTGGTATTCCACATCACATTTGGATCAGCTGTCGCACCCAAACAAGTCTGCAAGTACCTCATACAAACTGCATGCAAACTAGTTAAAAATAGCCAGATCCTGGGAGTCTGGCCAGGTCCAGCCTTATTCTCCTAGCAGGTGGTAGCCTACTGGACATAAGCAGAATCTTCAGAGCAGCAACAAGTCTGTGGTCTGAATTTGCAAACTGGGCACTTCTATAAACCTTGCAGTTCTGTAGGTAGTCTGCCCACGAGGAGGTGATTGATCTCCTTTGCCATACCACTAGTAATGGAGTATCGATGGAGTATCAAGTCCAAAGATGCGGCTCAGGCCACTGGAACCAAGATCCAGTGACCTACAGCCCCTCAGCTTTTGCAAAGTCAAGGAACATAGATTACCACGGTCACCAGACCAATGGGGACCAACGCAATCCTCATAGGCAGCCTTGTCAGTGCCAGTGCTCAGATTGAAGTCATCGTCATCGGTGACCAGTGGAGTGTCACCACGTGTGCATCTATCAACCATTAAGCAAAGTTGCAAATAAAAGCTCTCCTTCTCCGAGATATCATGGACTGCGGCTAAAGTATACACTGAGACAACAGAAAAGACAACCAGAGAGTGCAATCATCTCTCATAATGCGCTTGTTGAAAAGAGTGACATCGGACACCATCGTGAGGAGCCAATCCGCTCCGGCAACAGCTACTCCCTGAGTGTGGCAGCCATCAGACCGACCAGACCAAAAGTAGGTGTACCCACCCACAGAGATCAGGCCACTCCCCAGTCTGTGGACCTCAGATAATGCTGCCACCAAAACACAGAGTTTACGAAGCTGCCTGACAGCAGGGGAAGATGGTCATCCTGCCAGACGATTTTAGTCTGTTCAGGTGTATTTTTGTATAGAAGTGTATTGACTTTACTTGAGTCAGTCCCACTGTGGAAATGGTAATTAATAATTTGATGTCCTCTCTGTCTTTTTGGTGTGTCTTGTTTTGCAAAGTGTCGTTTACTGTTCTCATTTTATCTGTGTGACAGTATTCTTTCCGCCCGAGTTCTTGATTACCCTGCTTTCTATGGTTTATTTAATTTTCAGGCACCTTGAAACTCACACTTTTGGGTTTTTCTGGAAGCGTGTTGGGGCATGTAAAAATATCTGTAAACATGCCGCATTAAATTATGAACAGAATGTTAAAAATGATCTAGCACTTTTTATGTACTGTAGAATCAAGGCAGCGACTGGGTCAGTAGGCTTAGATTGTGGGAGTTAGGGATGAGATTTGTAGATTGAGTGTGACGTAAAATGCACTTCTGACATAAATACCAAACATAATCCTGCTTGCATGAGTATAAAGGTTGTTTCGTAAGAACATGTTCTCTGAAACTGGTTGTGTTTGTTTGATTCAAAGCACTTATTTGTTACTGGAATATGCCATTAATTTAACCATGTGGTTAACACTTCACTTGAGAGCAGGGCCGGCTCGTGGCATAGGCAATATAGGCAAATGCTAAGGGCGCCATCCATCCAGGGGGCGCCACAAACGGAGGAAGAAAAAAAGGGTAACATTCCACTATTCTTAAAATTAGTTGGTATTAATGTGTCTTAATGAAAAAGAACAAGCGCACATGAATTTACCTGCTTAGCAAAGCCTATTAAGTAGTACAGGCTCCGTATTACTAATTCCAGACTAACCGACGTTTAAGTAAATCCTGTGAAAGCTTAGCTGGTCATTTAAAACACCCTCGCTACACAGGACCTCATAGACCTACCCATTTTCGTACGGTACCAGTGGCAGGCATTGCGTGAATGACCGCGGACTGTTTAATTGTCCCCGATAGTGTGTACAAACTGAAAAAAAAGACAAAAAGGAAAATTTTGGCCGATAAGGCGTGTGAAACACTTCTAGATCAAACAAGGCTGATTTCGGACGAAGTTTAAAATCTAAATAAATTGCCTATTTTAAAAAATCAAGTACACAGGGGAACAACGGAACCACGTAATATTTAACTGCATGCCTATCTAGAAGTCTTATTTTATGATGAAAGCAACGATAAATAATACAACACACGCGTCCATGTGTAGTGGGGGGGAACCAAATATATTTTTTCCAGAGTGAAGGAAAGAGGTCAGCATTCGTTGTGGGAATAAGGCTTGGCTGTGTCGGTCAGTATTTATCCGATTGCGTGGGCTGTTTTTTTCTTCGGGGAAAGCGTCCCGAAATATAACGCACTTCACAGAGTACTAGACGCTAACAAAGTGACCGCCATTGAATCTACACCGCTTGCGCTTCACATACCTACATACCTTCAGTTATTAGAGATATTAAATCAGTGGAGCTGACAGGTGTCATGCAGGACTGGCCAATCCTACAGGTGACACAGGCGGCCGCCTAGGGCGTCAACTTCTGAGGAGGGCGCCGGCACTGATGCTTGCCTAGGGCGCCACATTGGCTAGGATCGGTACTGCTTGAGAGGGCACAAATAATGTACTGAAAGAACAATTCATGAATAACACGTTAAATACTGATCTCATATTTGTTCATCATTAATGAATCAAGATGCATTTTTCTCTCTCAAGTAGCGACTACATTTGTTCATGAGTTGTACTTCAGTGGTAGCTTAGTTATTACTAAGTATTTGTGTCCTGTCAAGTAAGGTGTTATATAAATAATACTGTGAGATATACTCTTTGTGTCTCTCTAAAGCTCACTTTTAAAATAATCAGTAAATGTGCGTAGTTATAGTTTTTGTGCATGATCGAAAATTTGAGGCCAGTTTAATGTGTAGGCAAACGCAGCCTTCATATAAAAGCACTCCGTTCTTTAAGGGATCAGCTTATTTGCCCAGGGTGCAGATGACGACGGGAGAAAATACACTAAATGAAGCCAATTTCATTAATAATAATAATAATAATATATTCTCGGGGTCTGTAGAAACAGTATTCAATTTACAAAACAGCACCCAATACAAACACGCGAGGGCGTTATTTGTTCACAGGCAGCTATCCAGTGTAACCGTGGCGCTACACAGCGCCGGTCGCAGTCCGTACGGAACACCGATCAGCTATTTTTAGATTCCGTCTGGCTAATTAACCTCGTTAGGGAAATTAAATCAATATTGAACTGGATTTGTAAGTGTTGTAACCAAAGACTGAAGGACTTGAAGGTAGGCATTGGGAAAATGAAAAGGGGCTTTATTTAAACAAAACAGGAGCAACTCGTTTGTGGGTTGACAGTTTCAACAGAACAAAACCAATAATTCTCGGACTCAACACTAAGCATACAAACTTAAAATGATTTTAATATGCCTTTATTATGTTTTTTCTCTAAACTCCCCAATGCAAAAGATGAACCTTTTCACAGTTAACTCAAAAAAATCCATTCTAATGTTAAGATTTCAGAGTTGAAATAAACTGATTTGTCAGGCATTGATTAAAAATAAGTTGAATGACACAAAGGCAGTCAGTTGGTGAACAAAAAAGGAGTTTATGTAACTGAACAGCGGCAGGGAAACAAACAAGACTGTAGGGGGTCAAGGCGAGAAAGCTAGTATGGGGAAAGACACAGGCACACTAGAGGAATGACATCAGTGGCAAGACTAACAGGAACTTAAATACAAATATTAATGAGGGATAACAAGCAACAAGTATGGCTCATCAGGCCACATCAGGGAGGTGGCAGGAGTGTCAAGGAGAAATGATGGGCAGGACGTTACAGTTACCCCTCCCCCCAGAAGCATGTCCTCCGGGCATGGAGGAAAGACAGGGGAGGGGACCAAGGGGACCGGACACTAGGGCAGACACACAGGACTGGGGACAGCCAGAACACTGCAGGTGAGGGCATAGCAATACCAACAGGATACATGGGACAGAAGCTACACCATACCAGAGGGACAGAACCACTGGACAGGACAGGAGGTACAGCACAACCATGGACACTTAACAGGCAAAGGCTGGACTGGAGATCAAGAGATCAGCGGGAAAGAACAACACTGAACAGAAACACATCAATGAAACAGACCAAACATGGGACAGGACCAGGCACACACCAGGGACAACAGACCAGGGATCAAAGGGACAAACACCAGACATCAACAGGAACCAGAGAGCAGAAGAGACAGACAGAACATGCCTCTCCATAACAGGGCAGACAAGAAAAGGAACAACGAAGATAGAGACTGAAACACCAGAAGGGGTAGTAAGGCAGGACAGGGCAAAGAGGTTGAAAGCAAAGGCAGGACAGGGCAGTGGGACAGGGACCAACGCGCAATGAGAGGAAGTGGGGAACATCCAGGGAGTCTTCCGGACCCTGGGGAGTTGGGCGGCGACCCTGGGATATGGGCCCTCCTGGGCCCATTCACCAGTGAGGTAAGACCTAAGGGCTTCAGAGGGCCAGTGAGACCAGAGGGTGCCATGAAGCCACCAGGGCTGGAGCAGGAGGGCACAGAGGGGCCAATGTCAGGGTAAATGGGAGTCTGGTTGGTTTGCACAGATAGTGTCATCCCGCATCTCCAACCCCTGGAGATGGAGACTGGGCCAGCCCCTCTTCTGGGCCCCAGCTAACAACGATGACTGCACCAGGACTTAAGATAGGGTTGGTGTGTAGGGGCCCATGGAGCAGGACTTAGGGCAAGTCCCAGAAGGTCCCACTCTAAGTCCTCTGGGGGGCATCTTCCGAGTCAAACCAACTCGGCCTGGCAGCAACCACAGAGTTTGGTATCAGCTTGGCTGCAACCTGCAGAGGGTGAGGAGACCTCTGGCAAGGAGCCAGTGAGCTAGGCAGGCCCTGGTGGGACACCAGGAGATGCGGCAGGAGTCAGCAGTACGGCAAGAGACAAAACAGGAACCGAGGGGGAGGCAGGAGGTGAGCAGGATGCAGCCGGGGCACCTGGAGGCGAGCAGGGCAAAGCCAGGACACCTGGTGCCACTAGGATTCCCAGCAGGACGGCAGGAGAGAGACAGCAGTCCACACAGTACAAAGTGGTGTTTTGGTTGGAGATGTGGTCTCACCTAGGAAGGACGTAATCACAATAGCTTCCCTAGGGGTCGGCTAGGGTGACATGATTGCTACCGAACTTGGTACAGGTGATGTGGCCCCTATTGTTAGGGATATGCCGATAGTTAGGGACTTGTGTGGGGCAGCCCTCTCTGGGCCAAGAGCCTGACACACAGCCTCTGGGGGAACAGCAGAGGTGGGGACAGCCGTTGGGGGTACAGCAGGGGCACGGATGACCTCTGAGGGAGGAGCAGAGGGAAGGACAGGTAGAATGAGCCCCTGTGCACCAGACTCTGGAGGCACAGGATGAACAGAGGCCTCTTCTGGGCAGGACCCTGGAGACTCGGAACGAGCAGAAGCCCCCCCTGGGCAGGACACTGGAGGTGTGATGATGGCTTCCCCTGCATGGGTAAGACACTGGAGACACTGGGTCAGGCAAGGAGGTAGCCAGCTTTCTCCACTTCTTCCTGCAACGAGCTGAGGGGAGGCGGTGAGGAGAGTGACTTCATGTCACAGTGAAGTGACAAGCAGAGTGGCCTCACGTCACGGGGAAACAGCGAGCCAGTCCACCTCGGAGACATTGGGCTCCGGAGGGATCAGCATGGGCATGTCGTCCATTTTGTGGCGGTGAGCCTGGTGTGGTGACCCACACACCGGGAGACTCATCCTCCTCAGGCTCCTCTACATCACTCTCAGTCAGTGGATCAATGAGGAGATTGCCCACAAACCATTGCTGAGATGGAGGCTTGGCCACCAGGAGAAGGTTAGGGTTAAGGTAAGCGTACAGGCTGAGATGTGGGACGAAAGAGGCTCCTGGGGACACCCACCATCAGTGGAGTCTGGTAATTCTGTCGTAACCAAAGACCAAAGGACTCAAAGGATATGGGCAGACAAAAGGAATGACTATCAATGACTGGACTGGGGCTGATGAGACAAACAGGTACTAAAATACAAAGACTATCGAGGGGCAACCAGCAACAGGCGTGGCTCATCAGGGCCATGCCAGGGAGGAGACAGGAGGGTCAGGTGGACGTGGCAGGCAGGATATTACGGTATGCTTAACAGTTACTTGCTGTGTTTTCTAGATGCATTGGTGAGTTGTTCTTTGTGTATATGTTTAATTATATAGCTGCAGCATATGGTCAAATTTTGAACATGGTGTTATTGTCAGTAATAATAACAATAATAATAATAATAATAATAATAATAATAATAATAATAATAATAATAATAATAATAGATACTTTATTGATCCCTGTGGGGAAATTCTCTTTATGCCTCCCTCAACTTGGCTGTAGGTGTTTCGCTGCCCCTGTTTAGTTAAATAAAACCTCATTTTTGTTTGTCAGCTGATTGCCTTTGTATCCTTCATCCTGCCTGACAGTTATTCAACTTATTTTTAATCAATGCCTGACAAATCAGTTTAGTTCAACTCCGAGATCCTGACATTATAATGGATTTTTGAGTTAACAGTGAAAAGGTTGATCTATTGCATTTGGGAGTTTAGAGAAAATGCATAATGAAGGCCCACTAAAAATCATTTTAAGTTTGTATGCTTAGTGAGCTCCAGAATTAAAACATTGCAGTTCTCATCACTTGTTGGGTTTGTTCCGTTGAAACTGTCAGCTCACAAAGGAGTTGCAGCCTCTTTGATTTTTCTTCAGTAAACATTTATGTGTTAGCAATCCATGCTAGGATAGAACATGTGAACATAGCTGGTGGATGATCCAGAAGTTTGGTAGAGGAGCCACATGTGGAAAAGGTCAGGAAGTGCTGTGTGTGTGTTGTTACACTGTGGGCAAGATTGCATCTGAGATGATGAACAAATCTCAGGAGCATAATTAGAGCTTCTCTGGCATTGTGATGAATATCAGTGTCGTCATGGTGGCCTCACTCGGCTCGTCATCTGCCTTTGGCTCAGTGTTTCCTTCAATCATCACTTGGGCTGCCACTTTAAAACCTTGTCTCATGGCCACAGGTGTGATGTGGACACAATAACCTATAGGCATGTTACCCAGATGGATGCTACACAATGGTGGTGAATGGGGAACACTGTGAATGGGGAACACCAGCCCGTGGCCAGTGGGTCTCTGGCCTGTAATTATTCTCCTGCTGTTGACCTGTACACTCATATATACCTGAAAACTTTTATATTTTGTGATATGGTGTTTTGTAAGAATTTAAGAAATATATCAAAATGCTATGCTATACACTAGACCTGTATAGTTTTATATACGAACAGAAAATTCAAAGGAAATTATGAAGCTCAACCTCTTCAAAGTTTTTGGAAACATTGATAATCACAATATTGTTTGTTCAGCCTGAGAACTGCTATTTTAGTATGAATTATGCTCAGAATAACTGCAGTCCCTTCTATGCACTGGGGCATTGAACTTACCCCAGGCAGCATAGGCCATGAAGTAAAGCTACGCCCTGGATCGAGTGTCAATCTATCGCATCGTACATACACGCTATACACTGCTCAAAGTCTCGCTACAATTAATAGTCACATATTAAAGTTCAAAAATGACACGAGTTTCATTTGATATCGATATCTTGTCGACATTCACGAACGAACGATTTTGTGTTAGACATTTCCAAACAATATAGTATTATTTTATTTTGTACTGAGGATGATATTGTTTCCGCTTGAACTCGATCCCACAATCTTTATATAATTTAAACCGTCAAATTTCTAATAAAATGTACAAGGACGGCTATTTTTGGCGGACTGTATCTGCATCGCCTTGGAAGTTTGAGTCATTTTATAGATTTAAATTAAATTGGGCTATTTTTAAATCAGCCTGGCGTGTAAACGTGGTGCGATTAAACCAACACGAAACAACGTATTTAAATACCAATGAAGCATAATTCATATCGACGTAAAATTGTTATAATACTATGAAAACACTGTAAAATGCAAGAAAGTGTTTTGCAATACGTTTTTTTTTTTTTTTTTTTTAACCACGTTTGTTGTAATTATTCTGATCATTCATTTCCTATTTAGTTCGGGTAGAGGGTCGCTTATTTGAAAACAGATTACAGTGTGAGTCTACAGTTAAATCCACTCCGACTTTATTACCCGGCTTCACCTGAAAAGCCGATAAAGTGTAATTGTCGCAGATTGCTGTAACCGTCAGTGTACAATACGGACATGCTCACTTCAATGAAAAATGTGATTAAACACTCCATCAAATAAATTTGTTTTCAAAATCCTACAAATTAATTCAAAGTGCGTCTCTGACATATTTAAAGATACAACTTGTGGATTAATGTCACTGCCACAGAAATATACATATTTTTTCATTTGTTCTTGACAAAAAAAAGAAAAGAAAATACACTCCCATATATTTTCAGATATTTACTAGAAGCAATATACAACTAGAAAATACTATACAAAACGTATTTAGAACAAATACCTTACTCACCTTTACATAGGCATTGGGTAATGATATGCTACGCTACTCTACTACATATTCCGATTTCCGGCTTTGCAGCAACAGGTTTAATACGAATAGTTAAAAATGGACTCTTTCGCACCAGTAGTTCGCATTAAATATATGGCCAGACTGTAATGTAGTTTTTCCTCAATCAAAACAATAACCATCATATTTTCCACAATTCATGAGCGTGGATGACAACAGAACAGAAACAATGTAATATCACTGCGGTATGTCCGGCTAAAACAGACAGTATTAAAACGACGAAACTATCAGTCTTCAAGAATAAAGTGCCACAGTTTTTTTTCTTTTTTTTTTAATTAAATATATACATTGGAAATTGTAGAGATTTGCTGGCCACGATTTCTTTATTAAGAGGCGCTCATTTGTCAGTGTAGTTTTGTATAATAGATGCTTCCCCAGCAATTTATATTATTATTATTATTATTATTACTACCACCATCAAAATGCGGTGTATAATTAAAACATTACATATCTTAGTTGAATGTCCTTACCAACAATTAACATTGCACCAATTAACTTAAACTGGATTTAACGTTCAGTTCCATGAACTGGGGCAAAATAAATACAGATGTTGATCAATGTCTACATTTTCGAGTCTTTTCGCCTATAGCCTCTGTAGTTCTCCTGCAGTGAGCGATGTCCTGCTCATTCAATGACATTAGTGTGGCCATTTATACCCGTCGTTTGTACGGAGTCCGGAGGCTGCAACAGGTCTGGGGAGTTACACGGGGGACTACCAGGAGCACTGTGCTCGCTGTCTGTATCGCTTCCTCTCTTCCCTCCGCTGCCGCTGGAGCCTGACCCTGCAGATCCCCCGGCACTGTGAGTTTTTACGTGTTTACTAAGGTGGTCGCTGCGCATAAACCGCTTATTGCACACCGGACATGCAAATCTTTTCTCACCGGTATGCGTGCGCAAATGTCGCTGCAGCTCGTCGGATCGCGTGAACCTCTTGCCACAAAACAGCCAATTGCACACGAAAGGTCTTTCTCCAGTATGCCATCGCAGGTGTGCCTTGAGATGCGAAGTTTTACCGTACACTTTTCCGCAGCCCGGGATATGACAGCTGTGAAGCCCTTTCCTACGCAGACTGGCTCCGGCTGGTCCTAGTCGCTCTGCCTCCTGGCAGTTAGGGCAGTCGCAGGTGGCTCTGCCTGAATACCGCCGAGATGACGACCGAGGAGATCCTGCTAAGGATGCCGCTGGCCCTCCGGTCAGCATGGTCCCGCCCGCCCCTGCTAAAGGCGAAGGGCTAGAGTCTGGGTAGGATGATAACACGGGCTTGAACCCGTCCATCAAGTGTTGACCGGCGGTTAGAAGGTGAGGAGAAGCGCTAGAACTAAAAGCCGAGTGGCTCAGACCGGAATAATCTGAACTGTAGCCTCCCAAAGGAGAGTGCAGCGATGTCTGAAGTCCCCCGGAATGCAACGATGTCTGCAATGCGGCTCCATTTGGGTTCTGGACATCAATCCAGCCAGCTCCCACGTCCCACCACGCAGGAGTGGCGGGGGTACCAACATCCCCTGTAGGTATGCCAGGGTGAGAAGATTTAAACCACGACTCATAAGGATGTGCGACGCTCATTCTCGGATAGATACCCTGTAAACTGTCCACTGATGTATGCACTTTGGAAATGAACACCGGTTGGTGGCTGGGGTCTTGGGACGTGTTGGACACGGAAGCTTGGAAAACCGAGTAGTCGTTTCCGAAGTGTGAATTAGAAGAATTGCCAGACGTCAAGGAAAAGGCACTTGATCCCGTGGAGCCGTTTGTCCCAAAGGATTCCGATAGTCCTGTCCCGTTTCTGGAAACTCCAGATACGCCGAAACTCGTGAGGCTGGACCCGACGTTGCAGCTACTAGCGGTGGCTCTTTTCCAAGGGTGGAAACCTTTACCAAAAGATGATGTATTATCCGATATAGAAGAAGGTGAGGGACTCGGGCTTCCGATCTTGTTGCAGGTAGCCGCTAGCATGGCTAAAGGAGTCGATCCTAATCTCGGCTCCTCCTAGAAAGAGATTTTAAAAAGAATTACTAAATGAGCAAACACGATAACCCGGCTTCTCGTTTTAAAATATATCCCCATATAGAGTTTTAAATATGCAATTGTACTACCCTACAACACAGTAGCCTACAACTGGTGCATTCGTACCGTTTAAGATCAGCATAGAACAACTCACTGGGTACATTTCGCAAAACTAACACCTTCACTCGGTTTACATCACATTATACATTTTGCGTGCGAATGACGTACCTTTAGATCGCGATGAACAAGAAACGCAAAAATTAAAATACGGCGAAATGGTACAGCTTTAAGAGGATTATATAATGAAATAACATAAACGTCCTGGGTGCATCTGCAGATAGATGACAGAAAGTGCAAATCCTGTTTCTCTCTGATGAAAGTACTCGGCTTTTTTCCTTGACCAACTTGCTAAAAACATAACCAACGGACTGACTTTCCCACTCGTACCAAAGCAATTTTAATCCTTTCCGCAGGACAATTACACAACTAATTAAACCGCAAAGAAAATCCTTAGACTCACCCCTAGAAGTGAAGTTGCCATCACAAAAAAGCGCCCTCCTCAGAGGATCTTTTTATATTTATAAATCAGAGCACTGTTTTTTTAGAGGTGTGCAATACAATGATGTATTCCGCCCATTTCACCACAATTGTAGGTCCTCTCCGACTTTGAAGTGCCGCTGGGACGCAGCCGGCCAATCAGAGCACCGGCACCTCCAGCATTCCACATTCTAACGTGAGGTCATCAATAGACTACTTCAGCCTCCACTCCCCCTCACCCACGCTTCCGCAGTGATAGAAAAAAACGGAAACGATAACGTTATAATGTGGACGTAATAATAAAAAGATTATAACTACCAGAGTATAAACCCTAGCAATTATGGTCATATTGACCGAAGTACTTGTTTTATGTCCATCTGCGACACTCGGTGCAGGAATTTAAGTTTCCAAAAAAAAATTTGCAGGTCTGTGACTTGAGGAAATGAGGAAAAGTTTAAAAGGTAAAAGTATATTAAAGGAATATACATATTAACATATTATTATTCAGCTATTTTGCAACGTTTTCAGCCGATTAGTTTGGCTACTCTTTTTAAATAATTCTTAAGGAAAAATGCCGAAAATAAAGAAGTTTTGTTTTCAGACATACGAATAACATTTATTAGAAGCTGACTGTGCAGCATTTTCACAAATTTGAGCAACTTATTTATACTATAGGCCTACAGCCTGTATTGTATATACTGACCTGTAGCAACTAGTGCATGTTTATTTACGCTTGCTGCTGAGTGATTTAGGCATGTTGAGAGGGCGAGCCTGGGGTGCAGAGAGGGTTAGGGTTAGAACGAGCAGTGCATCCCCAATATAACCGTTTGTTTCATGTGGAACATTATCTCCGACAGCTTTTTTTTATTATGAATTAAATTATTAAAATAAATGTAATTTAAACATACATTTTGAGTTAAACCTTAAATTTCCACGCACTTGGATTTTTTAATGTGAATGCAGAGTTTTCATAGATGCAAAATGATATGCAAGCATTTTTGTATACGTTTGACATAATCCGTCCTATATTTTAGTTGACCGCTGGCATGTTGTTCCAGTAATGTTTGATTCCATTAGCATGCAGTGTGCACGGACTGCATGAATTTAATTTGAATTTCAAATTTAATAAAGCCCGTGGTTTTAATCATTTGCAGTTTTATTTGTTTGGTATTAATATGCTTATTGACCGAGTCTGTTGACCAGCTTGGCCATCGCAGGACAAGGAAAAGTTAATTAAAGCGACCACGGAATATTCATCATATCATCTGCATAGCCTGTACCTTCTATACTTTATTACACACTGTGATGGATGGGCAGTCAGGTTATTCTCCTTGTTTCTTCAAGTCTCTTGTTTCGACAATAGATCTTGGGAAAATACACGATGAAAGGTCAGCCCACACCGTGCCCAAATTTTGCAGAATAAAGAAGTCGAGATGATAACAGCGACTTCCAGAACTTGATACATATAAACACGTATTTCTTATTTGATTATGTAGTAGTAGTAGTAGTAATAATAATAATAATAATAATAATAATAATAATTATTATTATTATTATTATTGATGGTTTTCTTGTACATAATTTATAGCTTACAATACCAGTAAATATATATTTTATATATTTTGTATTGCACATTTATCACTTTATCACTCATACTTTGTCATTGTTATCAACTTATCTTTTTCCAGTATTACTGTATCTATTAGTAATATATATTTTATAGTCTATAACACCCCCGTAAATCACGTCACCGCAAACCTATGGAATTGTAAATTGGAATGCCCTTGTCTTCGAAATCCGTCTCATGAAAGTATTTTGTTTTTACATCACGGTTGTTTACATTAACTTTTCCATAGCATACGCCATTCAGAAAACATAATACGATTTTTATATTCAAAATTGTATTAAGTGTAAATGTCAACCCGCAGTTAAATCTCTCTGTTGATCAACAATGTCTTGATAATGTAGCTTAAAGCAGTTATATTAAAGTGCACCTAACTTCTTTAAAGTTTACCCCTGCATCACAAGATTATTAGCGGCAAAAGAAAAGAAAAAAAACATACTGGTAACAGACGGTCGGCATAAATGTGTGTAGTGGCTATGTCTTCGTGATTATTTCATGCATATACGTACCGTATTGTCTGATAAGCATTACCGGAAAAGTTTCACCACGTCCAGGAGAGAAAGTAGATTGCTTCAACAATCTATCGAAAATGGAGAGAGTTATAAGACAACAAAATATGAAAAAGAGAAAAAAATACGGGAGTACGGATATTACCACGGGAAATGGGAGTAACCGAGAAGACAGCCATTCAACACCATCTTAATCAGATTATATGTTCCGCACCGGTTTAAGCGAAGGAGGTGGTCATTTACCTATAAATCCACCGGTCCGTTGTCATCGTGCAGTGCGCTTCGAGACCCTTGTCGCTACATTCTTGTTTGTTAAACGTGCATCTTATTCCACTATAAAAGCTGCGGAGATTCTATATATAATGTATATACGGCAAAAGTCTTAGACGTGTCTGACATAGTTACCTTTGAGGTTTACCTGAAGACAAGCCTATTCACTTTAACGTGCAATGTCGTTCAAGTACTCATACCCCTATTGCAAATATATTAGACAATTTCAACAGACACAATTTATTTCAAAGACCGGTTTCGCGAAAAAAATATATGTACGTATACATACACACCACTCACTATATTTTTGTTTGCATTTTGAAATCTGAGCAAACTCCCAGTGTAATAAATATTCCAAATTCAAAAGGTGGCGCCCGGGTCGTGCTTTTCATTCTGGCCTAACTGTAAAGCATAGAACAGATGTCACAATTTAAAGCTGTCTTCCCACACGCATGGCCTACATTGCCGTCGTGAAATCAATCTTAAAACCTCTTCTACTTGTTACAATAAATAAAAGGGTTATTCAGCACCACTAAGCAGGAACAAAATGAGTTTAATATCGCGTGCTTTCGAGTAATCCTCCCTAGAGTAAAGAAAAGAAACTGCACCATGAAATTGATCGGGAAAATATAAGCTACGTGTGTCCGTGCGTGCGCGTTTGCGTGTATGTGCGCGTGAATTTTATGTAATTTAGCGTCAAAATGCCTTCTTAAACGTAAACTGCGTGTAATTAACTGCCACCACAATTAGCTGAGTAACGTGGAGAAATTAGATTGCCCACTGTACCATGAAATAATGCGGATCGTTGTAAAAGAATAGAAAGCAGTAGTTCTGCGTTTCCACCGTACGGCACGCCACTTACGTAGGCTTAAAATTATGCGGGCGGGAATACATCTGCTGTCATATACTGAGTTGAAGAAATCATGGAAGACATTTATTGTAACACAGAGTGTTACATCAGGCACTTTGTGAGATCACATGGAACAGTAATTTTAAAATATTCCAGATTACAGCGTGTAACATTTACTGTTTAATCTTACAGTTTAACAGATTAATCTGAAATACAATGCAGCTGATGTAGAGTTGCAGGAAATGTGAGTCATTTTATGTATGTTTAATTTACTTAAGCACATAAGTTAATTTGCCGGACATAATGATACAATAATCCATTTAAGTGCGCTAATTATTTTTTTAAATGTGTAGGTCCTTCTAGAGCACAGCATTTACATGTGACCGAGGTTATCTGTAAGCAAGCGCTTCGTCGTTTCTCCACATAATCAGAAAGTGCCAAGTCATGCGTTTGTATTCAGACTAGAATGATAGCAGGTTGATAGATCTTATATAATAAGTTTTATAAAATACGTTTTTGGAGGAACTGGTATAAATTTATTGTAGAATTTTCTCGTATATTGAAAATTCATAGTTATTTGTTTCACAAAATACCTATAAAATCTTGATGCACAGCTAGTTAATTAAGTTCCTATAATTGTGTTTCACAGGCGAAAATATTATAAATTGAGCAAAGTAGGCTATTTGGAAGTTTATGAAATAATTTCATATAGGCCTAGCAGTAATTTATTGCTTCATAGTTACTTGTGCAGTGACTTACCTGATAACATTTTGTCTGTTTCTGTCATTATTACTTAACAGATGTCCAGTCGCTCCCTGGGGTCAGTGCTATCTGTCAGCCTAAATGATCGCCCTGTAGTCTCTATTGTACAAATGTTTCTCCATGTGCAAGCTGGTCAGGAATCAGCCCCGAAACGTTGAAGTACTGGTCTTACGGTCGATTATCCGCAGCCAGTCTTGACTGCGTGAGCAAAACAGTCTGTTCCATTATGTAAAAAAATAATATTCTATCTAACAATTCCAACTAATCGTGGGAGCACGTAATATGAAAGACACAGCGCAGTGAGCAACAATTCTAAATCATAGTTAAACTTAATACATCCTTTAGTCACACCCATCCAGCTGGATAAGACTCTGACCAGCGATTCAGTGTTGTTGCATTCATTTTCTCTCCAAAAAAGGAGAGTTAAATTCGTATAGTTTATAGAATGGGATTAATTACGATACAGACGATACATTCCTAAGAAAAATCATCAGTTCCGGGGATTTGTTTCTATCAGAACTAACTTTGAACTGATGGACAGTCAATCCTGATTTATTCGGTTGTCGTTTTTGTGAATTATGTCTATACTATTAGGTATAAAGCAGACTTTTATGTTTTCTGAGAAAAAACAAACGATTTGATTTTTTTTTTTTATCATTATGGTTTATAAAAACACAAATGCCACGTGACAGTGATAATTTTTACTTTCAATCAATATATCGTATAGACAAATTACCAAAAGTTTACTAGCCCCTTGGTAAGAAAAGCTACATTTTCCCGACTCCAACCACAATTTTGCGCTGGGACATGTTTCACGTGGGTAGAGCAGGTGCTCACTGTCCTACACGTATCACAGGGTCATTCACTGGTAGAGGTGGTGTATGTTATTTTTAAAATTATACAGGCTGAGTGACGTTTGGTCCAGGAAGGTTAATTTAGCTGCTTGGGTTTTACTGCGCCAGAGTGCAGGACTTCCAGCACAGCAAGCGGGGCGGTTGGATGCGGCGGTGCGCTCGTGCCGCAGTTCTGTCCGTTCACCGGGAGGTCCGAGGTAGCAGATGTCCGTCTGTGGAGCGAAGTGTGAGCGGAGCCAGTAGAGGTAGCACCACAGACACGGGGGCCCAAATGGTGTGACAAAGGATGTGCAGGAAGCGTCTCTCTGCCTGGCTGAGCCCCGCGAGGGCTGCTGGTCTGCCAGCGTGGGGGGTGGGCGGGGAGGATTCCTCCCCTACTTATTTCCACTCCTTATTCCTGATTCCTCATGGATAAACAAATAAATATGAAAGCAAACTCTTAATTGGCTCATTCA
>JAODLC010000140.1:19124838-19138550 GCA_026781145.1 Hippopotamyrus pictus
GTTCCGGCCCCCCCCCCCCCCCCCCCCCAGTCTGTCACAACATGCCGGGCACTGCTGGCTGCACAGAAAACACTTTTCCTTAAAACAGATCCTAATACTTTTATCTGTACTGGTGCTACCTCTCTCCTTTTACACCACCACCACCCCCCCCCCCTCGTTTGCCTGTGTTTTTCTTCTCTTTTTTTCACCTTTTGAGCCGCATTTCCTGTTTCATTGAGACCGGGGACTGGAGGGGAGAAAAGATCGGAGGTTTTTCATTCACCACCCTTAAAGAGTGATTCCAGGGTTTAAATAATTTAATTAACACATAGTTAATATGACTGACGGCTCTTTTGTCGCCCCTGCTTTATTGCCACATTTCACAGGGCCGTCGGCGTTTTCCACTTGCTGTTGAGTGGCGCATGTGATAAACACCATACATATTAAATACGTGACTCATTACTGCTGCTGTGTGTCACAGTTTCCCTGAAGAGTAGCGAGTAGCACAGATGTCAGGGAATTACAACACAGGCCCGAGCCCCTGCACTCAGTATAACGTGCTGCTTCACACCTGAGGAACACTAGCTTACTAAATATTCACTTCATATAGGTATATAGACAGTTTAGCCATGATCCGGATGTACGATAAGTGTATGGGTGGATACACACACAAATACATATACACCCACGCAAATATAAACAGAACAGCGTGTGCATTC
Organism: Hippopotamyrus pictus; assembly: GCA_026781145.1. Taxonomy (NCBI): domain Eukaryota; kingdom Metazoa; phylum Chordata; class Actinopteri; order Osteoglossiformes; family Mormyridae; genus Hippopotamyrus; species Hippopotamyrus pictus. The sequence goes on from JAODLC010000140.1 coordinate 19,125,537, forward strand.
ATGTCTTTACAGCCATGCGTATAAACAATAAGAAATACAGGACAGGAAACACGTGAGGTGGCTCCATGTATGCATGTGCATATATATACGAAGTCTACATATATATGTTTTCCGTACGTGCTATTCATCTATGGGACATCTATGAACCTCACCATCGCCTCTGCCATCGTTTCGTCCATTAGATTGCCGCATGTAGCTGAAGACTGTTCTCAAGCTAGAGGGCAGCCTGACTGCCTCATTGTTCAATTGACTGGAAAATGCTGCTTTAATTCTTATGTTAATTGAAACGCAGTGATATATTCTGCAAGCACACTGGCGAAATGACTGCGAAATGATGACTTCTAAAATTGACACCGTGTTTTATTTTGAATAACTTTGAAGTGCAGATAATTGGGAAATAAAATATTACTCCAATAAGCAAATCTCAATAGTTTGATCATTTTAGCTACAGTAATTACTTTTAAAGGACCCCGTGCAGTGTGAATTCTTGCATGTTCCCTGTATATGAGATATAAATCACAATCGCTCTATTAAAAATTCTGTTTAGCATTTTTGCAAGGTGTTATTGCTAGACTCTGCAGTTATGCAACAAAAGTAATCTAAAACTGAGTGACGATAAAAATGATCTCCGGGCCGCGGAGGCAGAAGGGGGTTAGCACGCCGATTCGCTGCACATTTTATTTTTGTGAAGCAGCTAAATGGGTTATTCTCCATGGCCCCTTCGCTCACTCACGACTATAGAAATTAGCCCTGCGTTTCTGCGCTCTCACACATCGATGCACACACTTGCATGGACACAAGGAAGGAAAAAAAATCTTTTCTTCTGTCAGCATTCCTGACCAACAATGGCTAGATTAGTGGACGTGAGGGCCTCCTCTGGGGCCTGTATTGAGGCACAGAATACCCCCGGCAGGAACAGCTGGTAGGGGTTAATGGCCACTGAACTCCTCAGTCGGGGCTCTTTCTCTATTGTGTGTTCCGCTCATGGGAAGGAGGGAGGCCAGTGACAGCCTGTGGGATGCAGGGGACCCTCCCGTACGGGGGGGGGGGGGGCATCTATGAGACTCACACTGAATGCCCCTGTTGTGGAACAGGGGCATTCTGTACTGTCACCAGTAAATATTCACCCCCCACTAAGAACGTGTGGCAGTGGCAGGGGACACACTGTACATGATCCCCCTGCCGGGAGGTCAGACGCTGGCGGGGGGTGGGGGTGGGACGCTGATTGTATAATTATTCTGTGGTTATCGTGTGCTATTGCATTGCAGGTGAGTGGTGGCATTTTTTTAAAAAAATACATTTTCTCCTTTAACTTACATTATTAGCAGCATTTTTTAAACCTTTCACATCCGTTTAATGGGATTAATTGCACAAGACTGTGTGGGTGAACGAACACACACATGTTTTAAGCAGTATCCCACGATACTTACGCATATTTACACACAGATCCTGTATAGAGTCACAGGACACGTGATATTCTGGAAAGAACATGGACACAGCAAATTACATATATGTTTAAAGACATATAACAGTGACTGAGCATTGGAAAGCGGGGGGTCAGATGGGGAAAGGCCCGTTGAATCCTGTTTCATGATGCGTGTTTTACATGTCTGACCTAGTCTCACACAGGCACATAATCAATAGGGGCCATCGTTTGGCCAAGTGGGTTATGAATCTGGGCCGTATCCACGGCGTTATCGATTCCAACCCTGTGGCCAGCAGAGTAATCATCACTGTTAGACCCCAACTCCTCCCGGGGCCCTGACTAACCCTGGGCTTTGACCCCAAAAATGTCTCTCAAGGAGATTGGATATTTGAGAACCAACAAATTCGAATATATCCTTTACAGATGGTAACGAATAAAGTTATCTTACCAGGAATGGCATCCCTTACCATGGGAGGACCCTCCCCTCCTGTGGTCATGCCTGGTGGGAGGGGCACGTCCCTTTATTCTGCCGTGATATGGGTGCCAGCAGAGCATCAGCATCATACCGCCACGGCGAGCTGAGCTCTGATCGTCCCTCACCCAGCCTACCCTGGCCCCCCCGGCCCCTGCAAGCGTGCGACCAGGAGAGCCTCCCCACTGCAGCCCAGCCCCCCCCGCCCCCTGTGGCCCTTGATACCCACGCTCATTAGACGCTTGATTATGATGCCGCTCCGGTGTAATGTTTAATCGAGTCTGACACCTGATTTGCCCCGTTACAAATCCCGTCATGCAAATGGGGCCATTTGTGCGGCGTGATACGGGGAGATGGGCTCCGAAATGAAAGATTAGCTGGGAGACGAGACTCCGGGGACGGCTGCCCTGTGCCCCGCGCTGTGATTACAGAGAGGAGGACAGGCATGTTTACACTGCTCTCCCGCACACGGGAGGGGAAGGTTAAATGAATGTGCACCCACCCGCCCCCTCTCAGATTAGGGGGTGGAAGGGAAGCGTGCATCTGAGTAAATATCTAATCCCCCCCCCCCCAGAAATCAGAAAGGTTATTTAAAACACACAGGCTCCAGAAAAATCAGTATATTGCAAAAGAGGTATGTAACCTTATGCTGTCATTTGTCCACTGAATTTGGATGTTTGCCATTCATTGTGCAGGTCTGTGATATACCTGCAATGTATTAAATGTCTAGAGAATATATTACGCATAATAGCGCATCACACTTGTTTTAAAATGATTAGAACATTTTTAACAAAACAATTGCAACAGTGTATATTCAAACATTTTAAAATACATTTGTTATCATTCTGGGTGAAGTACACATCTCCCTTTTTTACATTCAGCAGTCACGCTTAGTTAAATTCTCTTAGTTCCACCTGGGCTTCAAGGGGCTCACGCAGCCAAAAGGCACTTTTTCCGTCTCCTGCTCCCTCATCCCCCCGTTTAGCGGTGTTGATAACCGCAGTCTATCCTCCCGGTTTGCTTTCGCCTGTTGACTCTCTGGCCAAAGAGAATTCGACTCGCATTGTCCCTGTCCTCCCAAATATGGTTACAGTACACTTTTCATTTCCTCTTCCTGGCCAGGTCGCCTTTGTCCTCCCCTTACAGGAGGCTCCGCTCAGCTGGCTTAATCTGAAACACAAACTCACCGATGCTGCCACATCCCTGCCTCTTTATCACCTCTGTAGACCTCTGTTCACAATCACATCCTACCACCTGTCAACGTTTGACTGCCCCCCCATTGCCCCCTCTAATGCCTCCCTTCTACTTCCTCCCTTGATTGTTTCACTTACTAAGTGTCCCAGCGTACATTTTTCCTGCCTTTTATCAAGGATTCTCATTTTCTTGTTCTGTCTGAACATATTTTAAATCGTTTATTTAATCTTTCCCTTAATGGAACCTGTATTCCCGTATTGTCTTTCTGGAGTCTCTATTTTACCTGTGCCGACGACGCCCGATGTGTTATTTGATATCCTATAAATTTGTCCCGGCGGAGGTGAATTTTTTATAATGATGACATCATCATTTGCATCATTACCGCTCACGAGCCCAAATAGCCGCATACGGCCGTCGTGCACCTGAGAGGACATCTGGGGTGTCTGAGCAAAGCCCTACCTGTTTGTAAATCTGTCACACCTGAGGAAAAAACACTGGTACTCAGCCAGTGAATCTTTGTTCTGTTTTTTTTCCCTCCCTTCGCTCTCTGTTGCTTGTGCACCGTGAAAAGAGAGGGAGATGAGAGAGACAGGGACCGGAGGAGTAACGTCTTAGTCCTACTGGTGCCAGTCCTCTGCTTGTAATGTTTCTGGAGCAAACATCCTGGCTGTGTCGTGCATCAGACTCCAGATTCCATAGATTATGCCCAAATCACCAGAGGGGCAAGTATGGAAAGGCCACAAACAGAAAGTCAGAGCTATGAATGCGGGGAATCCTTAACTAGTGCCAATCCTTAACTAGTGCCAATCCTTAGCTAGTGCCAATCCTTAACTAGTGTCATGTCAGGCATGGAGTGAACACAGAAGCTGGAATGCGGAGGAAAAATGCAACACAGGCCTAATTGTTTAAAAAGTCTGTTTGTTATTTGTGAATGGAATCATTTTAATAGAATGGGATCAGTTTAATAGTTTGCTTTGCATGATAAGAAAGCAAAATGCATTTTCTGTCACAAATCACATTAAGAAATCCCGTCAGTGTGAACATTCCCAATCAAAGAATGCATTTTCGTCTGACTTTAACTGAAGTTTCTCACAAGTCAGCTTCTAAACTTCTAAAAAAAACGATGGTTAGTAAGACTCTCTACCTAGTCTGGCTGCCTCATACATTCCGGCAGGCACAGACGTTTCCGAAATGCTGCACAGACGTTTCCGAAATGCTGCACAGACGTTTCCGAAATGCTGCACAGACGTTTCCGATATGCTGCACAGACGTTTCCGATATGCTGCACAGACGTTTCCGATATGCTGCACAGACGTTTCCGAAATGCTTTACCACGTAATAGTTACATTTTAATACCTGTCTTCAGCACACCCCCTATTTCCCCAGGAGGTGGTTTGACCCAGAGCCGGCAGTCAGGAAAGTAGATATTGACCATGGATATAAAATGATTTAATTTCGCTGGAGATTTGAGAGCAGTGTTTCTGGTCACATGTAAGAAACCATAGCAACTGAAAGCAAGTTCCTTTTATGTTAAATTTAAATGTAACAGTTTCCCAAAATCACTTGGAGAAATGTAAAATTATGGATTGGTTGTCAGGTGTGGCAGCCGTTATTGATGGCAGAAGAATGTCAAAGTAGCCCAAGACCTGGATGTAAAGATCAGAATTTATTACCCAGAATCTCCTGAACAATTTTATCAAAAGCTTACTCCGGTGCGACATTTTTTCTGCCGTAAATCATTGAGCGAGGATCTATCAGCGGACAGTAGTCTGAGATAAATGACCAAGTGGAGAAGAGGTCAGCCTGGTTTTTTTTCACTCCCCGCACCCATCCGCTCGGCAGACCTATTTGTTTAAGTTTATGGATGGCCCTTTTACTGACCCGCGGTGGTTTTAATTTCTGTGACACGCCTTAGAGAAGAGAAGAAAAAAAACAAGAGAAAGACTCAACGTTTAAGCTTTTCTGGCAAAAGGGAAGCTAGAGGTAATGTATTGATTGTTAAAGCACTCCAGATGCTGCCTGGTAATATATAAGTCAGTGAAGGAAACTTATAAAATTATTAAGAAATACATAACGCTGCACCATTGAATTCTGTCTGTTTTATGATGACAGAAAGTATTCCGATTGTATAAGATTAAGGATTATATGGTCCTTGATAAAGATAAGATTCCAGAGGGATTAATGAAGTTTTCTATCTATCTATCTATCTATCTATCTATCTATCTATCTATCTATCTATCTATCTATCTATCTATCTATCTATCAAGAATTGGTCCCAGGCGGAAATTCACAGCTGAAATTTAAATTGTAATTCAAATTAATTGTAATTAATTCAATCAATTGTAATTGAACAATAAATTATCATTTGAACTGCAATTTAAATTGATTTTAATTGTTGTAATTTGAATTTACTGTATAACAAGTGGGTTAAGCCCTTTGATTAATATTACAGTACATATAGCGTGTACTGGCATAGAAGGTAAGGTAGGGTTATAGTAGGATTAGGAAGTACCAGGTGATGAAGCATAAACTAATAATTATTGTATTTAAAATGTGTTTGTTTGTTTGCCCACTTTAAGCCCAAAGTACGTTTTGATGTCAGGTATGCTGCTCAACTATATGTCCTACAGAACATGGACTGATGATGAATGAAATCGTCAGCATGATTATTATATGCTGATGGAAGACAGCACATACTCCCATCTGCCGTCTTACTCCCTTACTACACATGCAGCCAGGCTGCTGATATATAAATGCTAAGCCACACTTGTTTGAATCTGTCAGGCACATGGAACATGCCCATCCACCATCTTCTCATTGCATTCGGCTTCTAAGGTCTGGGGCCTTTTGAACAACAAGGGTCCTGTTTTAACACTGAAATGACACAATCTGGGGGGTCTGTATTTCCCCCTGACGTGTCACCTATTTTTAATCAGGCGGGGGCGATCATTCATCAGGTGCAGTGGCACAGGAAGTGATCGGATTGTAAATGATTCTCAGCCGTTTGGCGGGTTCAGCGTGAAGAGCAGACGGGAAGGAGCTCGGCTGAAGCAGGGCACAGGGGCTCCTCGCTGTCCATCTACCCCGGCGCCTCATTTGGCCGTTCATTCATTTCTTCGTCTGTTTATTAACCCGCTTTGAGTTTCCTTGCATGAATTGCACTCGCGTGTAGCCACACATACTCTCACACAGCCCAGTATGCCACTGTCATGATGGAATTTACTCCCCATCCTATTCATATTTGACACCTTCTGGACTAAAGATTTTGAAAAGGCTCAATCCCTACAATGTTCCGGAGTCTCATGTTCTACATTTGATTACATCACAGAGAAACGCCCCTGCAGGATGCAACTATACTGTATATGTAAATGTCATATGTAAATGTCATATCAATAACAAGCCTATAAAGCAACTAAATTACATATCTTTGCTGTTTGATGAACACCATGTCCACTTTTTGACGATTGTGACTTTTTACTATAAATGGAATTCTGCCATTCTTCTTTGCCTATTGATAGCGTTTGACATGTAATTGATCAATTAAAAGATGTTTTATGAGTCATCTCTCGTTCTCAATAGAGGATCTTTGCAATGGGAAATGTACAGTACGACAGGGCACTAATTATGTGCGAACATTTGGACTATCTGTCGATAACCCATCCTGTTCTTGTAATATAGGGAGATGAGGCTTGAACTAACCATGGGCCATTGGATTGTATAATAAGAAAACCAACTCCACATTCACTGACAATAATCCACTTAAGTCTATCTAAAACATTAAACCATTCACTGACGGCGGCGTAGAGATAAGTTCCTATTTGTGGTGCTGAGATTGTCTCATTACTGTACATTGCTTTAGGTTTATTTTGTAAAGCAGTTCCTGAGAAAATGTGTGTTATCCTGAAATAATTGATTTTTGGAGAGATGCGTTTTTCATTGGACAGTGACGATATATTATTATGGTAAACTATAGTTACACTATAAAATGATATTGTCATCATCATTATAATAGGTCACAAGCTTGGAAAGAAGCTATGTACAGATGATATTTTCTATAGTAAAAGAACTTCTTGTGCTGACCAGTGAATACCCTCATTGTTCAGGGCTTGTAATTGTCATACCGTTTAAGTGAAACGAAGTTATGAAAGGTATTTTGTAAAATTGTACCTTGGTGCTTTTTTTCATTCCAAGCACTTTTCTTAACACCAATTAAAATTATATTAAAGAGTTACTCGAACGCTTGAAGTTATGATGCCTGCCTTTTGTAATTTTGGCAGAGGATAAAGGGTAAACTGCCCTCGGCTAGGTACTACAGCAAAGGCGGGGTCAGAGACACTCGACGGTAAAACCAGACAGACAGCGCAGCCACTGGTCTCAGGTACGCTCCGGTACGCTCAGGTACGCTCCCTCCACAGACCTGCCGGGTGCTGAAGCTACAAGCCAATTCTTGTACTTCAGCTAGCTATAAGATTTTTACGATGTCAGCTACCCAGTGCTTAGGGCTCCATAAATTTCCCTTTGTAAAGTTCCCTGAGGAACACTGAACAGTGTTGTCTTTATAGTTCCTGTTTAGGCCAAGTAAAAGAGACCCTGTGTTTATTTACCGATTTTCATTCTGTCTGATATCTGACTATATCACTGTATTAACACAGGAAGCTGAGTCACACGTGGACATATTAGGTTTGGCTGTGGGACCGCTATGATCCCAGAGTTCAGAGCATGTTTTTCATTGGCCCATTGGTGTCTCTAGGAAGGACCGTTTTTGCACAGATATGTGTTAATGATGAGGCGCTTGTGCAGCTGTCCCTGCTGATACAATGCATGCGGGCAGCACAAGTGGTTTTCCCATTTTGTGATCATCCTGCTGGGGGAATTGGGATCAGTACTATGAGCATCCATTCAAAGTGCTCATATTACAAGTGCTTTCAGCTCACTAACATGGAGCTGGAATACTTTAAGGCTTATATAGGAGTCCACTGCCCCTGGATGGATGCAGAACTCTCACAATAAAGGCCTCTTCATCTCATATATAAATTCAGTATACAGATATCCATCGACTTATATATGGGCTACATTCAGGAAACGAGGATCTAAGTCAATCTGGACATCTAGCAATCATTATAGGGCAGAGGTCGATATACTGTACGTACTGCGTGCTTTTTTCTTAGAAAAAAATAAACATTAACATAACAAGAGTACCTATCTGTTCGTCATTGCTGTCAGTGACATACATGTATTATAAGCATCATAAAAGCTATATACGTACTGTGTACCATTACGCAGATAGCAGTGTGGTTGGTTGAGTTTTGGTTCTAGATGTTTGACACTATACCTGCTCCGGACGTATCGCAGTAAATGTTACTAGTGCTTTTATGGTACCTCGGACGTAAGTACAATCGGATGTCACTCAGTTGGACGTAAGTCGATGGATATCTGTATATGGAGGAATTCTTCTTCTCTTGCTGGTGTCTTGTTGGATGGCTAGAACATACCCTTAGTTCCCAATGCTCTCCTCATTGGCATCCCAGCCAATCCTTCTATTTGTCAAATGTCACCGCCAGTTCAATTAATTAATTAACTTAATTAGTAAAATAATTCAGTTGAGGTATTGATTAGTCAAATGTGCTGCTAGTTGTCGAGTCAACAGATACGGGAGTATATTGGATGGTTAGTACAAATACTGGGGGGACTTTGGAAGAGCTTTCGAAATGGTCAGATATAATATAGTTTTGTAAAGATCATTTAAATATAATTTCCTTTGGCAGCCTAAGACATTTCCACAGTACTGTAAATGTATTGCAGTTTTGACACAGCAGAAATTGCCTACCTCACATTTGTTGCCCTACTGTTGCCATTTCATACAGCACACCAAGCTTCTGGGTCCCCGTCACGAGCTATGGAGTCATATCAAGCTCCGCCCAATGGCAGTAAAATGAGTCCCTGGAGTGCGCCAGGCAGATGTGACACTGTAAATGGTCAAGGTTAAACATTTGGAATTAAAAAAAAAAAATGACTGCAAGATTGATTAAGCACACAAGGCCTCTAGGAAAGATTGTGGAGATGACATGACTTATAGGTGATGGGATTCGCAGGTCTTGCCTTGATGATATTCATGTGGAGGTCAGCTTCTTTGAGAATGCCGACACAATGGGGCATCTCTCAGCCCGGCTAGCAAAATCAAATAGCAGGATTTATTTGGCAAAACCATAAAATAAGTTAAATGATTTGGTTTCGCACATTTTTCTCTTACCATTCATTTTGCGTATCTTATTAGCACAGGCTAATAGCCATTTAGCATTCACATTTCCATGCCATTACAAAGGGTCATTGAATCAGAAAACTGAGAAATTCTTGTTGTTAGAACAGGCTTCCAATCATGGACACACACAAAAAAAAATGATTAGTCAAAGTATGGCAGACATATTGGAGAGTGTATCATGCGTCATAGCTGAGCTGTGAGGTAGGTAAAACACATGGTTTTCTTTCATCAGGTCTAGCTATTTTTTCATTGAAATATTATTTCAGTGTTTCTTGAGTCTCCTTGTAGCTGCCAAATGTTAACGTTTGTGTCTGTTCCCATTTAAGAAGAATCACAGATGGACATACATATAGACATTCCCAATTGCCCGATTGCCAGCCATATTGTTATTGGCCACAAAGTGTTAAATTACAAGCTACTGCTGTTTATGTGCTGGACTTTTTGGTGCAAGTTGCTAAGCAACTAGGATTTTGATCTTTCTGTGTGTTGTGTGTTTTTTCTCTCTTTTGAACATGCTGTTGTGCATCTGCATCACTGGTTATTATGGTGGAGGAGGGATCAGCAGGGGTACCCATGTCTCAGTATCATTAAAAGAGCTCTGGAGTTAAGGGACAAAAATCTGAAGTCATGTGCTGTTCATTGTACGTCAACATACCTGGCAGAGACAGCCTCTATGGTCCAGCTAATTTCTATTCCATGGTTTCCTTGTGGCGGTATATAAGGTCATTTGGGAGGAAGATGTTTCAAAGTGCATAGATAAGTTAATAATCCATTTCAAAGAGACCGCTGAAATGTAGTTCATTGTTGTCTTGCCATAGCTTGAAAAGTAGTTTCCAGAAAGTTGGGTTGTGTTTCATTTTCAGACGATTTGTAATTTTGTCATATGCCAAACAAAAGCCCATAGAAGGTTGTTCACTATGCATATTATTTATAGTCCCTGAAAGGTGGCTCTTTCCATAAGGGCTTTAAATTCCTACTGTCAGATTTGTGCTGGGCTTTTATTTACATCTGTACCTCTGCCCGTTCAGTTTCAAGATGGCATTTTAAGTCAACATAATGAGCCCTCAATTACCTGCTCATGAGTAATTATCCCATTGTTTCCACTGGCATGGTACTAATTGCTACTAATTATGTCTAGTAATTAAAAGAATAGCGAACCTGTTCAAACAATTTTCAGCTCAGTTTAAACGAAAGTTGTTGCGAAAATTTGTCTTGGCCATTTATGAAAAACAAAGAAATGCCATAAGACTCAAGCATGAAAAGTATATTCTGGAGTTATGAGGAGACTATAATATGTTCTGTAATGTTTCAAAGTACAATTTTCAAAGCAGATTTACCTAATCATAATAAAATTACTGTAAATACCTGCCCTTTGCTATTTTTCCTGAAAATGACAAGCAATTGCTTTGATAACCTTAATAATGCATTTATTCCAAGAATTATGAAAAAAGATTGTAGATGTCCCATCAAGTACAAATGTGTTCTCACACAACAGATATTCTTAATGTTGTTTACTCCAGTCACCACGGACTAACAAAATTCAGGCTTGTATCTGCTGGATTTCAAACCAGTCCCACTAAATTTATGAAAGTGATGGTATTTGACCTGACAGTGGCATTGTGGCCAACAGGAATCTGACTGTGCTGTAACTCCTGAGACTTGAGTCAGACTTCCATAGGATTCAAGGAGAAGCTTCAAGGAGAAATCTCCCTCGGAGCTTAATAACTGCGATTTCTCAAAAATAGAGAACACTGCAAGATCCTGAACAGGAATGAGGTCAGTATTACTGTTCAACACAGTGGACTCTTTTCAAACACTGGTTCGCCAAACATTTTTTAAAAAAATAAGAGTGTGTGTGTGTGTGCGTGTTATGCGTGCGTGTGCGTGTGTGTGTGCGCAGATAAATATATGTAAATATAAATAGGCTCTGATGTTTTTATGGATTTTTAATGTGAAACAACAATGAAACACAGTTTATAGGTCCACATATTATAATGGTAACACTGAGGAAATAAGGAACTGAAAATGAAACCTAAAAGCCCATTAACTTACCATGGTTTGCACTGTCCTTTGTTATAGGTTCTTTGACAAGGTAATACTATTTTTAAAGCTGTAATTTTTCACCTCTAGTTGCAGATCTATAATTTCCCCCCCCTCCTGCCATCTCTGGCATTTTTTGTCTTTTGAAAAAACATTTCAAAACTGCACAGATCTGAATGGAATTTGGCAACTGAACTTGAAAGATTAGAACCTTTGACTTAGGTATGTGTACGTGAATAAAGTTTTTTGTCACATAAACTTTACAAGGAGTCAAAGAAATCACAGTGATCTTTGCAGAGATAACCATGAAGATGACTGCAAATGTGCAACTGCACATCAGCCAGTGGTCCTGTAATTAATAAAATGCTGGTATTGTGTAGTCATTAGAATGATGTCAATTGCCTTAAGACAATGACAATCACAATTCAACCATGTTTTAGGGTCCGAAAAGCCTGCTGTAACTTCAGTGTTAAATTTTCAATTTTCACTCATTCCTTCATGCAAAACACACAGACGAAATTTCATTCAGATCAGCCTTAAGGCAGCTTTGTTTGTCCCAAAAACTGTTCAAGGCTTCCTGTCACTGTATTAGTTATTGTTTTTTGTTTTCTTATGTGATATATTTTTTTTTTTTATCACAAGTGAATTTGGCATAGTTAAAGAACTGCATATTTTATGGGTGAGATTCAGGTGAAATACTGTTTCTTGGACTGGTAGCCCATTCCGGGTGTCCCTTGCCTGTTGCCCACTTGTCTCTTGGTGCGGGGTGACCAAAACATGTATTGATAAGTGGGTAATTATAGATGGAGATCAGCTGAGACACAGCAATGGCACGGTAAAACCCAGCTGGCATACAGTATACTGCACTGTGAGTAGGGCAGTCTGCAAAGGATCAGACAACCTGCATCATCCAGCTGAAGCTTGCCTTAGTTTGTCTGAGTACTCTGACGAACTAGAAGCTGAAAGTATATTTGACTGCCATGTCACTCTGGTACAAAATGTATTTTCAGTATAGAATAAATTAACCTGTCGTTTCTGGCAGTAAGTGCAGACCAGTGGTTTCCTGTAACATTTGAAGTGACAATTTCCTGGGTCAGGCCTGGTTGACAGTTTAGTGTGACATATTTTCACAGAGTTTACGTTTAGCTTCAGAATGGACAATTGCCCTTTAGTCACACAGCAACTGGAGCTTTTTCTGCCCACAGTGGCAGTGTGCATCCAAATGTATTCCGTGCACATATAGTGATGAAAGACGACCAGTGCTCCTTCTCTCACCAAGAAGGCTGCTGTGCCTTTCAGTCACCCATTATGACACTGTCTGGGTTTGAAAGAAACTGGAAAAAAAACATACCTTTGTGTCTGAAGGAAGGGAAAATTGTTACACTTTCAGGATGTTTTGGTTGTTTGGTCACCCAATTACACAATATAATAATGTTTTAAAATTGATATTGAGCATTGCAGTTGTATACACTCATTCAGATCCTTGGAATCTGACTTTGACCATAGTAGCAGTAGTAATAATAAAAATGGTTGTGACAAATAATACTAGGTCTTTATTATGTTGTGGTGGACATTTGGTCCCCACAATGTAATATAAACCTAATCCACACACACCCATTATAT
>JAODLC010000140.1:19145854-19161660 GCA_026781145.1 Hippopotamyrus pictus
TATATATAGAATGATTGGCCATGCCATGCCAATGCCATGTCATAACTTTCATTGTTAGCCTGTGTAATTACTGGAAATTCTCATTATGCATTGTACTACGGTTTGTATTTCTGTAGTGCTACGAGCTCAGAATAACCATGTATGTATAGACAGTTTTGTAGTTTTTGTCATTATACAGTTATAAGCAAAGAGAGAATTTTAATCTTTTATTCAGAAAGCACATCTGCATTTTTTTTCAGAGGAAAATTACTTTGTCTTTGACCTTGCCTTTCAGAGAATATCTACCACCACCAAACAACGAACCTATCTTCCTGCTTGAAATCGTACGTGTGTTCATCTCCCTAAATTCACCATGTTTCCTCTCCTGTTTTCAGAGATTTGTTTTCCGTTGGTTGGGTTCAGATAAATATGAATGTAAACCTAGATGGATTACTTTTATATAATATTAAATGTATTAATTTGTTGTAATCAATATTAGAATACACTGCCATAATGTAAGAACAAAATACTAAATAGAGATAACAAATGGCCCTTACAATACTTTGACAAACACTGTCACACAAAGCAGTCTCTTTAATAAACATAATTTAGTAATTGTGTTATAGATCTCACGTTTCATTCTGAAGTTTTATTTCGGTTTCTGCAGGAATAAGTTTTTTATTCATCATCTCTTTTTAAGGTAAGTTTTTATATAGGAAAAAATACTATGTAACACTAAGCTAACACTTAAAGAAACACCATTTGTTGATGGTCAATTAAATATAATAATTGACTTATGTAAAATGGATGCCTTTGTACTATGTTCTTTGTCACAGAAACCCACATGCTCAGCGGGGTAGCCAGTACAGAACTGGCTCTATTCAGCAGTGAATTTGTACGAAAATGCTCCCATTTGAACCTGACCCGACACGCTGCTGGGAACGCCGGCATATGACGGTTCGGCGGTGAGCTGCGGGCACCTGGAGGAACACGCCGTGGAATGTTTACCGCACTTCGTCACTGACATTCCATGATATTATGATGTATGGCGAAAGATTATTTAGTTTAGACAATTCAGAGAACTCCATTATCATTTTACCGTTACTTGATGCGATACAGGCAAAAGATTTATTTATAAAGTTACTTAAAGTAATACTTTGAATACAACACATTTTGTCCTTTGTAGTTCACATGCTGGTTCGGCTATAGGCCTATTTCCTTCATCTTAACTTGAAGTAGAGCAGTGAATAACCGGAAATACGTCTTGATCATGTTTTAGAATCAATATGTTAAATTCTTTGAAATTAAGCTGCACTGGAGTAAAAATACATTATTCATTGTCCAGTATACGTCACTGAATATTTTCAGAATTCTTTATATTGAGCAGTACGGAACAATATTAAAATGTGCAAGATTGTACTGTATATAAAAAGATACCATGCTATGAAAACACAAGATCCGAGATTGTTTTATCAATGTAGTGATTCGGACTAAAACGTATTAGAGCCCTGTAGGTGTTTATAAATCGGTAGACGGATCTCTAGTGTCCAGTAATCTGCATGCATAACTCTGCACATAACCATGAGATGTACGTATTAAGACCTCTACACGTCTCGTCGACACTTGCAATCTCCCACAGCACTGAGCTATAGACCGCAGAGATATAAATCATTGTCTGTGAGCAGAATGTCTCGATGAACGCGAGTACTCCACGGCTGATGCTGTTACTAAATCACAACAGTACACTTACAAGCATAACATGCACTGTCCCAAATCTCACAAAAGACTCGAGTGTTACTGTACTGTTAATTGCTGATTTCACTTAATAAACTATTACACAAATCCAGACTGTTTGCACACCAGTGTGATCAGAATGCAGTTTCATATAATCTAATGGCAACATAACTCACAGGAAGTCCAGAAATTTTTCATTAATGCGACAGACGCGATGTCAATAACTTGTTATATTTCACTGCTATATAATAAATTACGTCATTCATTAACGGACATGCATCCAAATATATTTACTGCATTCCTTTCACTTACATTTGTTAACAAATTTCAGGTGAACATTGATTGTCTTGCACAAATACCTTATTGATATGCTGCAGATATATAATCAGTTACACGTCTATGGTGATTACAAACGCTAGCTGATCAAGGGTGCTTACAGGGACCCCTTAAGGAGCACAGCTGAAATGCAGCTGGAAACAGGCATGGCTTTTACTGGCAGTTTTTAACATTAACACAGCCAAAGCCAGACTGCTATTGAATGCGGCTTTACAGTCATGTCTGGAATACTGTGAATTCTAGTTTAACACAGCCGAAGCCAGACTGCTATTGAATGCGGCTTTACAGTCATGTCTGGAATACTGTGAATTCTAGTGTGTAAAAAGTCCATATGAACACCACTGTACGTGAAATGACAGTCATTTCTATTTGTTTGCCGTTTTCATTTGGAATTTACGCACTTAAAAATAAAATTTAAAATCTAAATGACAACAAACATTAATTTTGTTTTCCCTTAATTAGCTGAATTTAACTGGTGTATGTGAACGCGGTGCTAATTTAGAAACAGTGAATAAAAATACTTCGTGGGTTTGTTGTTACATTATAATATAAAATAAGCTAAAGAGCATATATCTATGGTCTTCATCAATGCCGTGTCTCATTCGTCACCCTCCAGAGTCATGCTATTCCCTCCGGTTCCCAAGCTTCCAAACGCACAGGTCAAAAACGGAAAAATCTGCCGCAGACATACTGAGAGAGCTTTAATGCTAAACTAGGAATGCTGTTTTACGTCTTTTATTTTATTTCATGAACTTGAGAAGTTCTTCCATGACATTAACCTTGGAGTGTTTAAAAGTCAGATTAAGCTAAGCATGCTTACCTACAGCAGGACTATTGGACCAAAGGCCTCGCACAAAACCTAGATTCGGATAACCTGGAAGTGCGTTTTTAAACCTTTTGTAGAGGTGGAACAAACAATTCATGATAAATAACGTAACAAATATAAACAATCATATGTTATACCTATCTATGTTCAACAACATTTCACTACAAAATTAGGTTGCCGGCTAAGGGTTGGTTTGGGGACGTCCAGATGATTGTTGGAAACTGCTTCTTTCGTAGTAAACGACGGCTTGCCCTCTTCAGGTTGTCGGTGGTGTTTTTATTAAAATTCGCGAGAAACTCTTGAAATTACCTATGCGATGCATATATTTGAATATTTTTTGTGATTAAACATACAAAGATCAAAGCTGTGTACGAAGGACACATTGATTTGACAAGTATAACAATTAAGCATTCACGTCTGCACACTACAGGCAATGCTTTGGACTCGAAGAGGAAAGTGCGGGCCCTGAGAATTTCATACCACAAACCGAACATTAATATGTTTTTATCTAAATATAATATTTAGGGCTTAAAAAGATATATAAACAAACACAAGAAATATGATCAAATTATGTAGTACTACTACTGTGGTTTTAACAGTAACTTGATTACAAAATTAATTCATTTTGAATTAACTGTTATGAGATCCGGAGTAAAGAAGTTTATTAGGCTATATTTTTTTTTTTACATTTTTTGGAATTGAGCACATATCTGCGTAATACCACCAGAGGGCAGTGTTGCAGCACCTTTATCCCCCACATATCGATCTTATTTTTAATTTAGGCATATAAAATGCCTTTCTTACTTCCCAAGACAAACTCATTTGGAGTTTAACACCATCGCGTTTAAAGTTAAATTTAGGCGATGCCAATACAATATGACGCACTTCTGTTGTAGGAGTTAATGAAAACTTGTCAAGCTATAAGTAATAAAGCAGAAACAGTTCTAATATCCCCGGAATATTGAGTTCTTTTTTGCACCTCTGTGCGAGTTATAGAAACATTTTATTATAGACTGTAATAGTAAATATAATAGACTTTTTCGGCATCACCAATTTATTGTCGTCATTAAATGTACTGCTGTATCGGTGCCCGGAGCCGTTCGGCAGTTCAGTGGGTACAGCCTCCCCCTAACCCCACCAGGAATGGGGGCTCGCATCCTGCTTTTACCTGGGTCCCCAATCGCGCCCGCGCTTTTTGTTCCTACTCCTGTACTGCGCGTTACCGCCAGTAATCCAAAATACGCGGACTAATTTTTGGCCGCGCGTATGTGTCCGTGCAGAATAGCATACGGTAAGCTATAGAAAAGGAGGCGATGCATTAATAATGACGCGCGACGAGGGCTGCAGTGCAGTTTTACTTCATTACCTGTGAGTAAAAATATGAGAATAAGATAAAAAAAGAATTAAACATTCCAACAAGGCCGTAATTAGAATTATATTGGGGGGACACGTCCCCAATATTCAGATGTGCTCAAAGTCCCCCCAATATATATATTAGAATATGTATTACCCAAACATATTGACACTGTTCAAAGTACCCTGCATCGGCACAAGTGCTTTAAAACCCATCTCTTCATTTTCTGAATAAGGTTCATACCTTAACCCCAGGTGGAAAGATATCACATATTACATATCTGGCTTCTCCCTTACCGTCCTCTACTTCTGCTAGGCTGCAGAAAAACAAGTATTTTTCTTCAGGTGTCAGACAAACATTGATTTCCTTACATTGATCCAGGGTTATTGTTCTTCTTCAAATAAAGAAAACTTTAGTGGTGTATTGAAAAAGGAGTATATAAGCAAACTATATAAACAAACTAGATATATAAATAGACAGTTACTGATAGTTTTGCAGGTTGATGTTTATAGCAGTGTGTCTGTTTAAATACGTACACACACACACACACACAGAGGGTTCATTTTATTAGGTCCACCTGAGCAGTACCAGGTAGGCCACCCTTTTGCCTCCAGAGCCACTTCAGACAATGAGGAGTTTTGCATTTAGAGAAGCCTTTCGTCACGTCACTGTATGAGCTGTTATCTTTGAACTTGTGGCCTTCCTGTCAGCTTCTACTAACTAACTTCCCTGGGGGGCCCTAAGGGGGCCATTCAAGCTTATTTTTTTGGAGCTGAGAGAGAAACAAGCGGGAATTAAAAGCGATGGAATATCAATAATATGCTAATCGAAGTGCAAGTTGCCAGTGGTAAAACTTACTGATCAGCGTGGGGGTAGGAGTGCTATTGGATCAGGCAGCCAAATTACGATATATTGTTATAAATTATAATATCTTAACCAAAACTGTGATATATATGGTTTGGAGTGGACATTTGCTCTGTCTGTTTTATTATTAAAATACAGTTGAGATTAGTTGGCCGGCCCCCACAGTGTGGGGCCCAGGGTTCTCTCAATTAAAAGGTGTTTTCATCCAGAAACTGCACATAACTGGATATTATTTTTTATTGCTCCACTCCCTGTAAACTGTAGAAACTGCAGTGCATGAAAATCCCAGGAGGGTGGCTAATGCTGGCATCAACAATCACGCCATGCTTAAATTCACTTTCCGCGTGCGTCTGACAATGCTTAGCTGCACGGTAAGTCAGCCTCCTGGCCCTGTTTGTGGGCTGTATTTGTGTTCAGTCGCAGCCACATGATTTGCGCTGTATTTGTGTTCGGTTGCTGCCACATGATTCACCGTTTTGTAGACGAGGCTGTTTACGCTAAAGGGCAGGTGTACAAGTACAATGGCTACTGGCTGTATGTACAGCCATGGAAGAAATTAAGAGACCACAGCACAATTTTTCTTTCACGCATTTCTCAATTTATGTGTGTGTGTCTGTGAATAATATATATATATATATATATATATATATATATATATACACACACACACACCTATACATACATACGCACACTCGTATATAGATATATATGCATATATATACTTCTTTTGCAAACTGCAGCTTGGCTCTTCCCTGTTTCTCATTAATGAAGGGCTTCTTCCTTGCTTTATGGGACTTCGTACAAACTGTCCTAGCAGTGCACTTCACACCTGCACTTAATGTTTCCCGTTCCTTTTGAAGGTCACTTGATGTCATCCTACGATTCATGAGAAACTGCTGGATAAGCTGACAGTCATCTCCGGCATTAGAAAGTTGCTTCTGCCGTCCACCTGGCTGGTTTTTGGTCACTGCCAGCGTCTCCTGCTTCGTCTTGTTCTTGTGTGCTGTTGTCTTAGAAAGCAGCCTCCCTCGCAGTGTAACCTTCTGCCAGCAGAACCAGGATCAAACCAGGATTTAAAAATGCAGATTTGTTTGAAAATATAGAGTGGTATTATAATTTTTTCCACAGAGGTATGCCTGTCTTACCTGAAGCTTGACAATTTTTTATCATTTTCTCCAAACCAAGAAAAAGCCATATGGCTAAAAGATTATGGAGGTCTAAATCCTATACAGGTACTTTTTTCAAGCAGTTTTTATTTTCATTGCACTTCTCGGCATTCCATTGAAGGTTGCAAAGCCATTTCTATTCATAGCCCATGTTGTCCGTTTAATGCTGGATCCAGGCCAGCACTGCCGGTTTTCCTATGATCTTGAGTTGGTGGCGTGAGAGCTCTGCAGGAAGGGCTGTCGCCGCACACCTCCATGACGTGCGATGGATGTTAGGATGTAAGTGAAACGTACCAGGAAACCACCCACGTGGCACATTAGCCTATAAGCATGAGGACTTGCCCACGTTTTTAAGAAGTTTTAGAAGGAGATAAAGACAGAACGCTTGTCAGTTTGTAATGCAGCATGTTCAGGTTGTATTAAGGATTGGAAATATATCATATTAATTAATAGGTAGGTTTTGTAAAGAACTGGGATTATTAGGTGAATTAAAAATAGTTCATTTATGAAATTGTTTAGATATAACTGACCTCAAAATTGCACTAAATTGAAAAGAAGATTAAAAGAAAATAGAGTTGCTATAATCTTACCACTAAGTTGAAAATGGGTAAAATGCGGGAAAGATTTAACAATGAAAAATCATAATGGAAGAGGGTGATTTAGGAGAGCATGTCAAGGAGGTCTTTGGTCATGCTGGATATCCACTGGAAACTGATTCAAAACCTGTAGTAATGTCAGAGTTCAGACTAAAATGGCATGGAGCAGCTTCCGGTGCATATTGTACCGGTGCGCTATGGTGGTTGAGTGTGTAGCCAGTGCTGCTTGGATTTGGGTTTAAATCCCACTTCTGCCTGGTGTGCAGGGAGTTTGCGTGGCTTTCGTCCCACAGGCTAAAGACATGCAGGTAGGATAACTGCTATCTCTAAATTGTTCATGGTGTGTCGGTATCTGTACGGCAATAGACTGGAGTCCTGTGCGGGCTGTTTCCCCGCCTTGTGCTGCTTGGGTTAGGCACTACCCCCACCCCCAGCCAGGCTAAGAGGCTGGAAGATGGATGGATGGATGGATGGATGGCTTAGCTACAATGAAAACTCAACCACTATATTTAAATATAAGGCACACATCTTGATAGTGGCACCAGGGTGAGCAATGCTGCCTCACAGCAGTGGGACTGGGGTTCAAGTCTCTGCCCCAGTTCCATGTCTGTGGAGTTTGCTTGTTCTCCCAGTGTCCCAGTGGGGTTTCCTCCTCAATCTTGAAATATGGTCATGTGTATTAGAGTTGCCAAATCACCCAATGCTGTGAGTGTGTGTGTGTGTGCATGTGTTTGGGAGTGTGTGAGTGTGTGTTTGTGAGTGTGAGTGTGTGTGTGTGTTTGGGAGTGTGTGTGTGTGTGTGTGTGTGTTTGGGAGTGTGTGTGTGTGTGTTTGTGAGTGTGTGTGTGTGTTTGTGAGTGTGTGTGTGTGTGTGTGTGTGTGTGTGTGTGTGTGTTTGGGAGTGTGAGTGTGTGTTTGTGAGTGTGTGTTTGGGAGTGTGTGTTTGTGAGTATGCACCCTACTATAGGTTGGCACGCCATCCTGCCTTGTGCCTGTAATTTTCAGATGGGCTCCACACCCTGACAATCCTGCAGAGGTCAAGTGAGTGCAGAAAAAGGATGGATGGATGGATGTGTACAAATTTTGACATTGCTGGATATAGTATAGTACTTGGCGACTGAGTGTGTAACTCTCGGGGTTACACCTCTGTGACTGGAAGGTCACCACTTTGCATCCTGTAGCTGTCAGAGTGATCATATCACTGCGGGGTCCTTGAGCATGACCCTTAACACCGAGAACTGCTTCAGCCAAGACGAATGCATGGTTTCACTTGGACCCTTGTGTCTGTCTCATATGTACTTGCAAAAAGGCAAATAAAGTATCATTATTATTATTTTTATGAAATGTTTGGTATAATATGTTCATTAAATTCTTCTATCCATGAAACTACCATCTGCCATAAATGTCTCTTTAGGATAGATAAAAATATTATTAATGTACTTGACACAGTTCACAGTGAAATCTAGAAGGACAGTTTTTTTTAGAATGGAACATCCGTTTGTCTTCATATGCTCCAATCTAGAATAACCCACCACTTCCTGTTTAATAATTACGAAACATTGTGTTCAGAAGGATATTTAGGAATATCTGATATGTATTGGAATTCAAATATTAGGTTAAATGACATTGCCTGGACTCAAGTCAATGAACTTCAAGCATTCTGTTTCCCTTGGAAATTGACTGCACTAGCTGCAACAAATATCTAAAGATACATTTTGTCTGTGATGCCCAAAAATGGACAATGTAGGGTAATCAAGTAAACCACATGTCATGCACAAAATGGATTGAAAATGCCTGAAGTGAAACCCAAAGAAAACATGTAGACTCTCCTTGTGATAGAGATGAAATCAAATCTAACATTGAAAAATGCAAACTACATGTTTTTCTATTATTGCCATTATATCTTAGTACAGGATATGAAGAAAATGTCCAAATACAACTGTATTTTAGTGATATGATGATGAAAACAGGAACATTTTATTCATTAGCTCTAACAAATTCAGGAGGGAGGGTGGCAGGGTGGCACAGTGGTTAGCCTGGTACCTCACACATTTGGGACCGGGGTCCAAGTCTCCACCAGGGTTCCAGATGTGTGCATTTGGCATGTTCTCCCCATGTCATTGTGGGGTTTCCTCTGGTTCAGAGTCCAAGAACATGCTAAGGCTAATTGGAGTTACCACATTGCCCATAGGTGTGCATGTGTGAGTGAATGGTGTGTGAGTGTGCCCTATGATGGGTGGGTCCAGGCCTTGTGCCCATAGACTTCAAACCTCCAGTGACCTTGAACAGGACAAGCGGTGACAAAAAATAGATTTATGGATATTAAAGATAAATTAATAAACATCTACTAAGTTAGCAGTTTTAAAGTCATACATACAAACTCAGATTTCATCTCATATTTTCCCTTAGTAATGTAACTGAGCTGTTATTATTCCACAAAAGTATGGGGAAAATTGTTCTTAAATATTCTTTATTCCTAAAAGCTCTAGGATGAACCTTTCGTTTAACTGTAGATTGTAGTCTGACCGCATACCTTGCATTTGACAAATAAATAAGGTACTAAAGGTCAAGTATAATCTTTCAGTTATCATAACAGTTGATGTGCAAATAATTACAGCCAGAAGGTTTTTTTCCGCGCTAAAGTAAGTACCACGCGGCAACAAGGCCGAACTTAAAACGAAAAAGAGACACCGCCCCCTGCTCCCTTCCTTCACATTTGCCCAGCCCTCGGGACATTAGAAATACCGCCCTTTCTTTACTTCTCAACCTAACTTGACTGCCAATCTCCGCCTACTCTTTGCGTTGCATCACGGGAACAGCAGTCCTTTGTAGTCCGTGCTCATCCAGAATTCGAAACCTCACCAAATACAACTCCCATATCAACGTTCGCAGATAAAACGCCCTTTTATCCAATCTGAATATGGGGGAGGGACGTCCGACTGACACAACTGTAGGGGCTTTTCTGTTTTCATACAGATTACTTTAAATTCAGTGACATCTGTGTGTACGCGGAGGTGTGTGTTGTCCATACCGTTAATTGTACGTATGAGACAGTAACCGTAGAAATTATACGTGTAAAGTCGACATTTTATTATTTTCTTTTCTTATAGCGGGCCTTTCAGTGGGTGTCGATGCGTAAATGAGCCTGCGATGCTGTTGTAGCTGGGTCGGCACGCGAAGGCAGTGGCTGACTGAAATGACACTCGCTCGTGCAGTACGCTCGCGTGCGAGGATTAGCCGCGAGTAACTGGACCGTGCAGGAGGCGCGCGCCGGCGGGGATGCGACGGGGTCGCGCAGAGTTTTCGGCAGCATCACTCCGGGGTTTGACTGCGCCGTGTTTGGTACCGCCCTTCCTGACAGGAGGGACCTTCGGCAGAAAGAGGAATCTGATTATAGCGGCCGAAGGAGCTACGCCACAGCCCGGCAGCAGCCATTCGTGGAAAAATAGGCCGTCCTTCTCCTGGCTTCAGCCAGCCTCTGATTCCATATCGTCCGGCCTTTTTTTCTTGAACAACTCCTCTCCGTTTTTTTCTCATTAATGCGGGATGAGTGGTACGTTAGCGATCTAGCTACCCTCCTCCCATCCGTCTCCACCCCTCCATCTTTCTGCATACCCACAATTTACTATTGTCATATATAACCGTGCTTGAGTTTATTTCTTTAGATGCACTTGTTGGTTTTTGCAGGGCTCGAAAGGCACACCACCTTTCGGTGCGCTATAGCTTGGCACTTGGTATAATCTTAGGCTATTTTTGCTCAGCTGGCTGGTCTTTAAGCGATAATTCCAGGAGTAATATTGATTTCTGGCTAAGTTTTCAATTTTTTCCCTTTTATGACTTCGACAGTTAGATGTTGTAACTATTACTGTAGATGAAACATTATTTCTTTTCCAGATCAAAAGAAGGAAACGATGGCGACAGAGGGAGGGAAAGCATCTGGTGGTGATTATGGTAATAAAGGCAAAACTTCTGGATCACAGGTAGTTAACGCGGAGTACCAGAGATTGCACTTCTTTCACCCATGCAGCTGAAGCACTTCCTGCTTTTATGTTACGAACGATAATGGCAGCACGATTGTGGCCAGAATGAAGAAATAAAGCATTAATGGCTGGAGTTCCTTTTATTAACACTAGAAACCTGTTACAGATAAGAGCGAGTCATACCCAAAGTCCATGTGTTATATTGCATATAGAATAACTGCTGCCATATCCTCAATAAACGTCACCGATTACTTTTAACAGCGTTATCTATGCACTGAGATGTAGAGCACTGAGATTTATTCTGATAAATATATGAATATTAATCCAGGTCGAGTCTTATACGTGACATACGTTTCATCATACCATGACCCAGTTATTTAAAGTGAAGACTATAATTCTCGCACAGAAATTTAATTCACGCCCACTCCTGAACCAGTAAGCCCGCCCACATTTGTTTTCTGTTTCTCTTGCCTTGATAGGACGCGCAGCCGTCTCCCTTAGCGCTGCTTGCGGCCACATGCAGCAAAATAGGCGGCGTGCCCGGTGACGGCCAGGCAGCGAGCCAGCAGCAGATAATCATCGACCCGAGCCAGGGACTTGTGCAGTTTCAGAACCAGCCTCAGCCTCTTGAGTTGGTCACCTCTCCGATTGCGGGGAATGGGTGGCAGATAGTCGCGGCGGCACCTAAAGATAATAGTGCCCAGTCTGGACTGACAGGTGCGACCGTCACCGATAACAGCAATGACGGCGCCTCGACCCGGAAGGCTAAACCAGTCGGACCGAATAATGCGACCATCGGACAGCAGCAGCAACTGCAGGTCATCCAGGTGCAAAACGTGTCCAATCCTTCAGGAAACATCCAGTATCAGGTGATTCCGCAGATTCAGACTGTAGATGGCCAGGTGCAGATAAATCCGCTGAGCGCCGCTGCCCTCAGCGTGCAGTCGGATCAGATTCAGCTCATTCCCGGCGCAAGTAACCAGGCAATAATTGCCACGGCGAACCGGGCAGGTTCAACTAACGTTGTTTCTCAGAATGTGCAAAACCAGATGATCCCTTTACAAATTCGGCCGGGCGTCTCTTTCCCTCTTCAGCTTCAGACAATCCCGGGTGCCCAAGCTCAACTGATGACCACGTTGCCGATTAACATCGGTGGGGTTACCCTGGCTTTGCCGGTTATCAACAATGTGGCCACAGGAGGAGGGCCAGTCCAGCTAGTCCAGCCTGCCGACACTGGGATGTCTAACGGGAGCCAGCTGGTTTCCACACCTATATCTACATCTGGTTCCACAGTAGCGGAATCCCCCACCACATCCAGTTCTACCGCAGGCTTATCCAGAGGTGATTCCTTGGCTGGGACCATGACCGAAGGAGGGCAGCTAAACTTGACACCGTCCGCTACGGATAGCGCTGCAGAGTCGCAGGATGTGCAGGCATCTGAATGTGAAACCTCAAGCTTGAATCAAGTCCTGACAAATGGGTTGCCCCCTGTACCGGACCAGCCGGGCCAGATACAGCAGGTGCAGATTGTGGGACAGCCCGTCCTGCAGCAGATCCAGATCCACCAGCCCCTCCAGGGGCTTCAGCAGCAGGCGATACAGTTGCAGCCGGGGCAGACCATACAGGCACTGCAGCAGCAGCCCTTGCAGAATGTCCAGCTGCAGGCCGTGCAGAGTCCGGCACAGGTGTTCATCCGGGCGCCGACCCTGACTGCCTCAGGGCAAATAAGCTGGCAGACGGTGCAGGTGCAGAACCTGCAGGGCCTGCACAATATTCAGGTGCAGAATGCCGGCGTGCCGCAGCAGCTGACCCTGGCCCCAGTGACGACCAACACGGGCGGAACGGCGTTTGCCCAGATTGCGCCGCTCGCCCTTGGCGGGGCGCCCATCACCTTAAACACTGCGCAGCTCACCTCTGTGCCAAACATCCCCTTGAACATCGCTAATCTCGGAGCTGCTGGAGTGCAAGTTCAGGGAGTCCCGGTGACGATTACGGGCATGCCAGGTAAGTCTACCCGTTATGTCCTCTTCTTGTGCTCTTTGTGATTGATATCTAAATATAGTATAATGCAAAGTCATTCCTAGTGAAAGTAAAGTTTTATTCACCACAGACTACACTGTCAGAGCTGTCAGAAATTTGGTTTACTTTTACCGGAGATGCAGTATTTATAGGTAGGATGCATAATTCCGTGCATGTCTATTGACATAGCAACTTATTATTTAATGTACATGCAGTTTATATGTTTCTGTTATAGTGCAAGTTATTTGTGCCAGTCTTTGGAAGGCCTTTGGGAGCACAAGAGCCTCAGAATGTTCTCAGGGTTTCCAGGTTCTTCTTGTGCTGAATCCTGCACAATGCATGTGTTTTTTTTACGCTACCACTGCTGCTGTTCACTGAGTAATGAATGGCATCACGTTGGATTATTAGGTCTTTAACGCTGCACACATCCGGACCATCAAGGCCGTCTCGACGCTTGTCATGCCAGTCAGAAATTATTTTCAGTTTAAAAATGGAAAAATGAGACATCTTTATCTCTGAATGTTCAGCTCTGGAAAAAATTAACAGCAGCAACACGTTTAGTAAAATATACATTTTATTTGTAAATTTCAACCTGGCTTTTCTCTGTATCTCATTAATGAAGGGCTTCTAGGAGCCTGTTATGAACTGTCCTAGCAGTGCACTTCACACCACGTAATGTTTCCCATTCTTTTTGAAGGTCACTTGAGGTCCTCCTCCGATTATGAGGCAACCGTCAGATAAGTTGACGGTCATCTCTGGCATTAGAAAGTTGCTTCTGCCCTCTACCTGGCTCGTTTTTGGTCATTCCCTGTGTCTCCTGTTTTACATTGTTCCTGTGTATCGCGGTCTAAGTAATTTGGAGCCTGGAAGCAGCTTCCCACTGAGTACAGCCTTCTGCCAGCAGAACCAGGATTAAACCAGGATTGAACAATGCAGATTCCTGAAAAATATGGCGTGGTCTCTTAATTTTCTCCAGAGCTGTATTTTCAGCCAATATTAACCCCATCTTCTCATGATTTACCAGTTAGAATGCAGTAGACAGTATTGTGCTTAGGCTTTGGCATTCAAAGGAAATAATGTTTGAATGATCTTCAGTTTTGATATTATTTTTGTATAAGTGTGTTAGCTTAACCATTTCAGTATCTCTCGTAAATTAATCCCAATATTTGCAGCAACCGTCCAATACACACAAGTGTTTTTTGACTCGACTACTAGCACACCTCATATGGCTAATCAGTAGCTCACTGACTTTTTGCACTAATTAACTTAATTAAAAAAATGAGCTTCAGATAAAATTTATTGAATACATTGAATGGCTGAGGTGCCCCTGAGGAGGGGATTGGGAACTGATACTATATCAGTAACATTTTTTGTATTTTTTGTTCTAAGCAAATATATACTTAGTACTTAGTACCCAGATAAACAGCTTTAAACATTTCCTTGTTTTAATAAAATGCAAACCCTTCAACCCGTGCGGAAGTGTCCAGCTTTCAGAATTAGTGTGATGCTGCTCTCGCAGCCACGCCTTCAGCTGTTTGTTGGTTGTGGTTAGGTGCTATTAGGAGGCGTGATATTGCACAAAAATGCAACAAAGAGTGCTTTTAAAGCTTCTGTTTGTTACACGAGTGCTGAACTTCAAAACACACCACCTTAAGAAATGCAAAAAAAAAAAAAAAAGAAAATTCAAAAATCAAAGAACATAAAAAATAAACGCAAGTCATTATTGAAAAATCACAAAAAATAAAACACAGAATGCAATTGTTTTTAATGCAGTTGTGTTTCCTTAATGTGTTGTGTTTTGGGGACAGGTGACTTTTCCAAGTGGAAGTGCTCCAGGGTGCGGGGAGGGGGTGGGCAGTATACCCTGGGGTACTTAAGGTTTTCAGCTGATTTTCAGGTAATGAAATCATTTGTGGCTGCCACCCATAAAAGTCATGTTAAACCAATTTTGCCAACATGTCAAGTGCTGGATAGTTGAATGAATCCTTTTGTGATGAAGTGGTTGAGTTTGCCCCCATTTATAGTCTGTATCAGTTTATCCTAGAGAAATTAAAATCCCATAAAGCTAGACATCATGTTTTCTTTGTCTTTTAACTTGCTAGCCGGACATAGTATTACCTCCTATTACCCTTACCACTGCTAGCTGAACTCTATTCATTATAAAAGTTAAGATTAACTGTCCTACATGATAAACAGACAAGGTAAACTAGGGGACCCCCCATGGCCTGAAGCATTTCTTTTTTGAACTAGTTAGCTGGATTTAAAGTTTGCCCCCATTTATAGTCTGTATCAGTTTATCCTAGAGAAATTAAAATCCCATAAAGCTAGACATCATGTTTTCTTTGTCTTTTAACTTGCTAGCCGGACAAAGTATTACCTCCTATTACCTTTACCACTGCTAGCTGAACTCTATTCATTATAAAAGTTAAGAATAACTGTCCTACATGATAAACAGACAAGGTAAACTAGGGGACCCCCCATGGCCTGAAGCACTTCTAACTTCCACTAGTTAGCTGGATTTAAAGTGCAAGACACATCACACTAGGAAAACACAAAAACAGCAAGGAAACACTAAATGGGAACTCAAAGACGTCAAGGAAATCCAAAAACCCAGCCAATTCTCCCATCAAACACTTAAGTCATCAAAGCACTTAAAAAATGACACACTTTTGAGTTACACGTACGGAGCGAAGATGTTACTTTGCTCTTGACAATCAGTCCCAATGGCCCTGCAAGTTGTTTCTTTCTGTCTATCTTAAGATCCAGTCACTTTTTTCCCAGGGTGTTTCATAGAGCTGGTGGAATTTACTGCAGTGCTGATGTGTTGCCATTCAGCACACTTTTTAAGATTGACTTTTTAAGATTGACTTTTTAAGATTGACTTTTTAAGATCGACTTTTTAAGATCATCAGAACCTGCAGATCATGCAGCTTGCCATCCAGTCCGCAGATC
>JAODLC010000140.1:19161760-19174147 GCA_026781145.1 Hippopotamyrus pictus
GTGTGTGTGTGTGTGTGTGGGGGTGGGGGTGGGGGGGGGGACCAAATGTCCCCCACAGTTTTTCAGGTCCCTACAAAGCTCTGTGAATGCAATCAAAAACCTAAAATTGCCAAAGGTCTCATATTTTATTTGATTAGGGCTGGGTAAGGGTTAAGGTCGTGTGTGTGTGTGTGTGTGTGTGTGTGTGTGTATATATATATATATATATGTATACACATACATACGTACATGATAGATTGTGTCGTGCCTCTACCGCACACTGTTTAAAATTCCTCTTCTTGGTTTTTAAGTTACAGTTGCAACCAAAATGGCTTGATTTTATTATTATATAAGCACACAGCTCATTTGCATTGACCATTTATGGTTATTTCTGGGCGGCAACTGGGCAGGATCTCAGGCTCATGCACATATGCAGATTTACCAGTTTTGACAGGTTTAAATGTTTTTAACACATATTCATATAGTCTCTTTTTTGTTTTGGGAGGCTTCCTATTTTAAATGGAGCCTCAATTAATCTTATAAATCATATTATATATATTGAAATAGATGGTTAGTTTTAAGTGGTTTTTGTATCGTGTTTGAAGTGATAATTTGGACAGCATGCACGGCAATTGGACACGCGACACTTTTGTGTGCTCATGCACAAATGGCGGAAATGTGTAGATACAAACTGAAAATGACATAGCTTTCATGTGTAGGAGACTACTGTGGTATAATTTTCCTCTTTGTGGCTGAGAGATGTTGTAGTTGTGGAACTTTAAGATGCAACAGGTGATTTTTGGCCCTTTGCGTTCCAGGTCAACAGCAAGGTCAGGATGGTCTGAAAGTGCAGCCTACCCCAGTGACTGTCGCCATGGGAAACCTTGCTAATGCAGCCTTGAGCGGAGTCAGTCCCGACCAGATAGCCCAAGTGCAGCTGCAACAGAACCAGGGCATCTCGGATCAGGAGGGCCAGCCCAGCAAGAGGCTCCGACGGGTCGCTTGCTCGTGCCCGAACTGCCGGGATGGAGAGGGGAGGCAAGTGCAACCCAGTTTCACCTTAGCTTCTGTAAGGTTTCTGCGGCAGGGGGGCTAAGTTACAGACAGGGCAATGTAATACTGAATCTGTCTTTTCAAACAAATGGGCTCTGTCTTCAATTTCAGGGTTTATGATGTTGATTATGTTATTCTAAGTGGTGGTTTGAATATGGTTTAGCATTAACCTATTTACCCTAGTAAACCTGCCTTCACAACACCAATCTCTGTGTTGAGACACTAGCTTATAAGTGCAGGAATATGCACGAAATGTGGCTCCTCTCAGTGGTTAGAAGCCGAGGGCTTGGGGAGTCCTGCTGGAATGTCAGTGTTGGGGTTCACTCATCACGGTGTCCCTCGTCAGGAACAGCAGCGAGCCGGGCAAGAAGAAACAGCACGTGTGTCACATCGAGGGTTGTGGGAAGGTCTACGGCAAGACGTCACACCTGCGGGCGCACCTGCGCTGGCACACGGGCGAGCGGCCCTTTGTCTGCAACTGGATCTTCTGCGGCAAGAGGTTCACCAGGAGCGATGAGCTCCAGCGACACCGGCGGACGCACACGGGTACGAGAGGCGGACACACGAGTTTCCCTATGACCTGTAGCTCCTGGTAAATTGAATGTTGACACTGTCGTCTTCTGCTCTTGCTCGCAGGTGAGAAAAGGTTTGAATGTCCAGAATGTTCCAAGAGGTTCATGAGGAGCGATCACCTGTCTAAGCACATCAAGACGCACCAGAACAAGAAAGGGGGTGCAGCACTGGCCATCGTCACCACCGAGGACATGGAGGAGACCGTCAGTGAGGTGCTCGGGTCACCGGCGATGGTGGCCTCCGTGTCTCTCTCCCAGGATTCTGACCCCGCCACGCCGAACACTGCCAATAACGTGGAGGATTTTTAGCCACCTCTGCTACCCCAGAAGCGGGGCCCGCTTCACCATTTTGCACGTAGTTGTCACGAGCCTTTCAGGATTCGGAAGTGGACGGAAGGAAAAAGACACCAATGCACATTAGAGAAAATAAATTATAAGACTTAAAAGTATGAAAATAATAACAATAGCAAAAAAAGAGATGTTTATATGATGCGCTGGATAAGCACAAAGAGAATGGTTGAGTGTACAGAGCTACCCTGCTAAGAAAAGTCATTTTGTAGGTAAACGGAATCTTTTTCTATGCACCGAATGTATTTCTGCGTTTCACTACAAATGTTAAAACATGAGATATATTATGTAGGGGTCATATTATGGGATGGATCTCGCCATTAATCAGGTAAAATGCTACAGGTGCAGAGTGAGGAGAGCTGTTTGCTCGATACGGCACAGCTGAAGACCTGGACAGGTGCTAAACATAGTTTGTGGGTAAATGGGGGTTTGTCCATAGTTTTAGGGCCTGAGGCAAGACTGGGCAACCCTCCGCAAGTTCTAGAAATGACTGCATTGTGACACATCCAGGGGGTGCCCTCCGGACGCACATATACCACCTGAATCGTCTCCCGAGGGCCGGCCCTACGGGCAACGACATGGGTGTAAAGTGTGTCGGGCCTCTCAGTTTTCACGCGGTCTTCAGGAACCTCATGTCATTGTTCAGAAAGTGTACATAACAATGAATCTTGGAGAATTATGGTTTTATGGTAAACCTATGATTTTCCTTATGGCACATCAGCTAGTATGATAAATTTACGATGGGAATCGAAAAAAATCTTACTAAAACTCTTTGGACGAGAGTTAAGGAGAACTTGTTTCATTTTATAGAAAGTAAAAATTTTGAGTTTTAAATTCATTAAAAGCACACATTACCTTGTTAGATGTGTGGAGAGACAGGCATCTCACAAATACTGTTTTTTTCCATATCATTGTACTACTTGATGCATTTTGTGGGTGTTATAAAGACAATCTTGAAACCATGTTTACATTAGTAGATATTATGTTCTTTTGTTATATGAAAACAAGCATTGCTCTATTGAGCCTAATAAAAGGTGTGTGCGACGTATATAACATATCTGGGCACTTCCATATACAAACGTATATGTAATTATTTACGTCTGTTGTGACCTTTTTGATGACGTCATATGTACTACAATGCCTTAATATATACCGCATACAGATATCAATCGTGCCCCCTTACGTGTGAGAGGGAGCTCTTCATAGCTAATTATACACCTGCGAAGTAGCTGCTGTATCTCCTAAGCCATGGTAATCAGAGTCCGATTCGACAGAAGCTGCAGTTACATCTGAGGGAATAGGTGTGCAATAACGTACTGTATGTCGAACATAACCTTTTGTATGTCCTCCCTGCCATTCCTTTTGATTCCCATTGCAATATGGATGCCACTTGTCCTGCTTGGTTGCAGACCACTCAGCCACTTCGATATTGCGATAAATCTCTCCTGCATTGATCTTGGCCGTCAGGTCTTCTTTCAGTCTTGTTCATAACTGGGAAGCAGTAGATGACTGTATGTTGCTAATTTATTGTTTACGATTAACCTTTTTTAATCTGCGCGTTTGCCTTGACATTTTAGTGTATGATAAACACGGAATTTACGAGACTGCAGCATGTTTAATTTCTTATTGTAATTTGTCGGGTTTGAATCTCGTGGTACTTTTGTACGTGTGGCCACAGCATCCCAATTTATCAGGCTTTTTCTTACACATGTTTGAACTTTAATAATAATTGAAACCAAAATAATTCAAATGGCTTTGGTAACATTTTGTGTGACAGTTAATATTTTCTAGTGACATCTCATTTGTAAATCTTTTTCTAAAAACAACAAAAAAAAACTTTTCTTTGCCACCATGATGTTTAATATGTATTTTTTGCTAAAAAGCCTCAAAGGCTTCAATTTATTGACGTTTTTAAAACAATAAATTTGTACAAAAGTGTTTTGTGAATGAAAAAATAAAAAAGTTGCCTGCATCACTTGCAAGTGACTAAATTAATAAGTACTGGATTGTTTTGTGTTCTCTTTTGTTTGGTGATATATTTTAATTGTAGTGTAAACCCACAATTCCATTCCTCCATTTTCTAGTGAATTCTCTTGGTTATTGTTGCTGGGTCGTGATGGGGGGGAGGGGCAAGCTTAACCCAAAATCATATATAAAAACTCAATTATTGTTCCCTTATGTAGAGAAATAGTTATAAAAACATGGCATAATTTTTGGGAGGGATTATAACTTTTTTGTCCTTATTCTTAGAACATTTAGGTCATTTTGATTTGCACTTGTTTACAGTTTAAAAGCCCTCTTTTTAAAGACTTTGCTCACAAGCGAACCCCTGCTGAAATACCATTTTAAGCACCGAACGAATTTCACTGGGCGCTGAAAAAGCATGGTACGGTGAGCGGTGAATTATGGTTTTATTTTTTGTATCTTTTACTGCAACTTAAACTAAAACTATAAAAGAGATTTGTTGCTCCAGATGTTCAACTCAAGTGAAATACATAGTATTACATTTAAAAATGCGTCTTATAATTGTGTTTTAATTTTTCTATTGGCATATATTCTGACGTATATTAAGATAGACCATTGATTAAAACCAGTGTTTGAGAGCATAAGAAGCCTTATTCGGTTTGATGTAGACACCCTCCTGTAGACTGGCGGCCTGTTCTGGCTGGTGTGGGCGCGCGGCCCCCCAGTACGCCAACATCAAGATTTACGAGTTACTGTCGTTGCCCTGGTAACCAGACGCTGCACCGCCCCCAATTTTTATAGCAAGTTAAATTTTGCTTCTTTCCAAGGAAGCGCGTTGTCTCTGCTCGTCCTTTAACGGGGTCAACGTCAGCGTAAAATAACGGGACTCCTCCAGTGCAATAGTGCTTTGCATGCGGGCTAGATTTAAGTCTGAACTATAGCATACATAAATACGTATGAGTGTTTTAAGAAACGTAAACAACAAATGTCCGACGAGGAGGAAAGCGTTCCTTCGTTTGCAGAAGACGAAAGAGTCCGCTATATTGGAAATAAAATATGCCAGTTTCTGAGGATAAAACCGGAAACGTGGGATAATTATGTAGCCTTGGAGAACAGTCAAAAAGTTCTTCAAGACTTTTTTGAGAAAAACTCAAAGATTTTGATTTTCAGCATCCAGTCGAGTGGTGTTTTAACTTCGTGTGAACAGGTAAGTTAGGCATCACTCAGCATTGGCTTTATCCATATATATACCTTTTAAAATCTGGAGTTTTTTTCGGTTTGTTTTAGAATTTAAATCAGACGCGTTGTAGTCGCGCCCATGTTTGGTAATTTGACTTGTTCTTATAATAGCTACCCTTTCGGACCAAAGTGCTACTAAGTTTGATCTTTTTAGGCATCTTCTGCTGTCAACGGGGTTTATATACAGAAGAAGGAAGATGTCACCCTTCTTCCTGTGAATTACAGAGAACACTTGTCGTTTGGTGTAGTGTCACTGTACTTGCTGGAACAGTTGTTGCATGCGGTTGATCAGGTAATTAAACTCGCAATATAATGATTGTACGTTTAATGGAACGACTTTGTGAAAACTCATTTTGCCGTTAACAACATAGGCAACCAAGTAATACAACCCCAATTCCAAAAACGTTGAGACGTTGTGCAAATTGTAAATAAAAACAGATTGCAGTGAAAATGAAATCTCATAAAGCCATATTTAATTCAAAACTGAACATAGAAAACATATTAAATGTTTAAACTGAGAAAATGTATCATTTTAAGGAAAAAATAAGATAATTTCGAATGTCATGTAGCAACCTGTCTCAAAAAAGTTGGGACAAGGCCATGTTTACCACTGGGTGGCGTCCCCTCTTCTTTTAACCACTGTCTATGCGTGTCTGGCGACTGACGAGATCAGTTGCTCAAGTTTTGGGAGAGGAATGTTGTCCCATTCTTAATACTTATACAGGATTATAGTTGCTCAACTGTCCTAGATATTCTTTTAATGATGCAGCTAATGTTCTCAATGGGTGAAAGATCTGGACTGCTGGCACGAAGCCACGATGTTGTAATTCATGCAATGTGTGGTTTGGCATTGTCATGTTGGAAAATGGAAGGTCTTCCCTGAAAGAGACATCGTCTGGATGGCAGCACATGTTTCTCTAGAACCTGGATATACCTTTCAGCATTGATGCTGCCTTTCCAGATATGCAAGCTGCCTATGCCATATGCACTAATGCACCCCCATACATCAGAGATGCTGGCTTTTGAACTGAGCGCCGATAACACACTGGGTGGTCCTTCTCCTCTTTAGTCTGGATGATACGGCATCCCCGGTTTCCAAAAAGAATTTCAAATTTAGATTCGTCTGACCACAGAACAGTTCTCCACTTAGCCACAGTCCATTTTAAATGAGCTTTGGCCCAGAGAAGACTTCGGCGGATCATGTTCATATACGGCTTCTTCTTAGAATGATAGAGTTTTAACTGGCATCTGTGGGTGGCACGGCGAATTGTGTTCACTGACAATGTTTTCTGGAAATATTCCTGAGCCCATTTAGTGATTTCCATTGCTGAATCATGCCTGTATGTGATGCAGTGCCGCCTAAGGGCCCAGTATGGTTTTTCAGCCTTGTTCCCTATGCAGAGATTTCTCCAGATTTTCTGAATCTTTTAATTATATTATATACTGTAGATGATCAGTTTTACACTGAGGAACTTTTTCTGAAATCACTATTTGTCGATGCAGTATTGGGGGGCGGGGGATTGGTGACCATCTGCCCATCTTTACTTCTGAGAGACACTGCAACTCTAAGACGTTATTTTCATATCCAATCATGTTACTGACCTGTTGCTAATTGACCTAATTAGCTGCAAATTATTCCTTCAGCTGCTGCTTTTTGTACCACTAACTTTCCCCGCTTCTTATTGGCCATTTTTTTGAGACGTGTTGCTGTCATGAAATTCAATATGAGCCAATATTTTTCATGAAATAGCAAAATGTCTCACTTTCAACATTTGATATGTTTTCTATGTTCTATTGTGAATAAAATATGGTTTAGGGTTTATGAGATTTCCATGTCATTGTTTATTTACAATTTGCACAATATCCCAACTTTTTTGGAACTGGGGTTGTAGATACAATGCATGCCCATGAGCAACTTAATTAGAAAGCTTTGTATTAGATTTTGCAATTGATACAATATTGATTTGATAACAGCAGTATCACTATGCATATAGCCTTGTTTGATGACAAAAAAGAGTCAGCCTACTCTAAACAAATTTCAAAATATCCCTTTCGATGTAATAATGGCATCTCAAAAACTCAACTAATAAACATAATAGCAGAAGTCTTTTGATGATATTTCTGCATGCAAATCTGGTGTCTGCTTTATCCAAGGTTTTTGTACCAGTGCTGACAAACAAGAAGAATCACAGGACATGGCCACGTGTGGTATCTCAAGATATCAGTCAGCATGCGGAGAGCTTGCAGAGGAAGGTGTCCATTTTGAGGGGCCTTTGCTCCGGAAAAACCCACCTTCCCATTCCTACGGTGACAACCGAAATTGAACGTCGTTCATATTCTGGATTCAATGTGTAAGAACATCAGCTGACTGATGTATGTTGTTTACATTCAGTGCAAGGTATCCTTCTTAATAACATGGTACCATTAAAAAGAATCTCTATTTCAAAACATATTTCAGGCAAGATGGACATAACAGGACAGTGATATATGTCATTGAGTCCATGGTCATCAACTGGACCCATCAGATCCGAGATGTTTTGAAAGAAGATTCCAGGACATTTCTCCAGAAGGGTTCTAATCTGGGGCCGAATGCTGAATATGAATTCTGGAAATCTAGGAAGGAAAATATGCAAAGTATTTATGAACAGGTGTGTCTCTCTGTGCACAAAATTATAGACAATATATCGATTGCAACTTTATCAGGTGAGTTTAACTTATTTTCTGTGTCAGCTTCAGAGTCCTGTTATTCAGAAGATGGTGGAGATTTTGGAAGCATCCGAGAGCAGTTACCTTCCAACTTTCAAAACAACATTAATGGATGTATTTTATGGTAAGTAAGCAATTAAAGGCTCAGTTTCACTCTTACAGCAAAACATGGTTGATTAGCAGCTCTGATACTGATTGAGTCACAGCAGGAGGATCACTGGCATTCTGGTGTCACCCCTAACTGAGCCTGCTGGACGAATGAGGCAGGAGGGTCCTTATCGTAGACACAGCGACACAACAACGTCTTGAGGAATGGTTTCTAAGAAACGGATCTCTCTCACTTTTTTTTTTTTTTTTTTTGCTTTTTTAATGGCAAATGTTATTGGGCCAACTAAAGCTCAACATATCTATTTAAAGGTGTTATTCTGCCCCTTTGTTTGACTTCACTTCTAGACTTTGATGTTCAGTTACTCAGCTATTTTTACTATGTTGGTTGTTATGTCTAATTTGTATGAATCTGTCACATATATGAATCACTTCGCTTTCTCGTGCATGGTTTTGGACAGTGACTGAATAGCCGCAGAGGCTAAATAAGTCGAGTTCGGCTGAATCTGTGTGACATTCCATGCTCCTGGTTTCTCTTCAAGCTCTTCAGGAGGCCAGAGACATTGAGCTCCACCTGCGCCCACTTGTCCGGCTGCTGTCTCAGCTGCAGGAGAAGCCGTTCCCTCATGTGCAGCGACTTGTTGGCCCTCTCCTCCATGTTCTCTGCCTGGTCTGGTGTCACTGCGAGGCCCTGCGGTCACCACCACGCCTTGTGCTGCTGCTTCAGGAGCTCTGCAGCCTCTTCATCGAGCAGGTGACTCAGACCCGTCCCTACAGCCACTTCAGTGAGAAGGATCCACTTACAGGTCGAAGTACAGCATCAGATACCATGCATGATTTTCTATAAACACTTATTCGGTGTAGGTTCATGGTGAGCCTGGAGTCTGTCCCAGAAACAGTGGGCGGGGGACACTTAAAATTAAAAATATATAAGTGTTCCATTAGCAGGATTTTTGTTTTGGGGGGTGGTGTGGAATGTAAAATTTTGCTATAAACAGTCGTTGAATCCTTCCTTCCTCAAGGCTACTGAGTACCTCTCACCAAGGGACCTTCTGAAGGTGGACACTGAGGAAGCCCTGGAGAAGATCCAAGTGGTGGTGGCATGCTTCGTGCACTTTAAGGAGACCTTCCATACACAAAGGGAGAAGCTGGCCAGTCGCAGGGGTCCTGGGCAGGCTTGCCAGCCCTGGGATTTTCCCTCTGCTCTGGTGTTTGTGCATTTTGATCGTTTTCTTGTACGCCTGCGACAGCTGCAGGTGAGAAAGCCGGGTCTTGGAAATCGATTTACTCTGCTTGTTGGAGTCAGGTGCCATAATTGCTCATGGGAGTTTTACTTACACAAAAATGTTCACATCCGATTGGTTCGTCCTGCATCCTCTAGTTATTGGACCCACCTCCTCCTACAAACTGATTGGTTATCTCTCAGAACCAATCATTTTTTGCTCTGCCCTCAGAACATTTTTGTGTAAATAAAACTCCCACAAGCACCATAATTGCATCTTCCACAGAAGGGTATTTTTATAATCAACATTCGGGTAGAAAACGTCGTACTTTTGTTTTTTTCAGGACCTGTTTATCACCATGTTAGGGTTTGAGAAGCTGGAGAAGCTGGAGTTTGGAGGCACCAGGGGCAAAGGCTACAGTGAGCAGGTTACTTCCATTTACGTTGAATTCCAGGAGCATTGCAAGGTGTTCAAGAACAGTGAATGCAGCCCCCAATGTCTCAGTACTAAGGTAATGACAAACATGGCAGGCATTATGAATATTTTTGCTTTGCAGTAAATTATCTATCTATTGGCTCACTATCAGATTTACATAGAACTCACAATTCAGCAATGAGGTAAGCTATTCTGCACTGTCACTAAACCGTAGCTGCTGTCCTGTTGTGTGCAGTCCTGTTTTACCCTAATCCATATGACCTAAAGTTATCTCTCATTTACTCATATTATTCTCTTGAGAAAACAAAAACAAGAGACAGACTTATAATGTCCTGAAAATTAGCGCGCAATTGAACCCTCAGGACTACATCAGTAGCATTTCTTAGAAAAACCCATCCTTGGCAAAAAGATGTAGAGTTCATAAATTCTTGTCGCCTGTTAAATTGTATTTCACTTTTTAATTGCTGATTGTAAGACATCAATAGTCTTTGAGCATTAACAGTCTTCGCAAAAGGAAATACATGATATATGATCTGCATGCACAGATAGGATGTCTCTGTAACAGGGAGGACAGCTTGTAGCCAGTCGGGGTAATCATTTTGTTGTAGGCAACATGTTACTTAGTGCGTAATTCTGAAACTGAGATACTGTTAATGTGTGTCATATCTCTGAACATTTCTGATGAGAACTATCATAAAACAGACACCTTCACAGTTTAGTAACTTAAGACCTTTATGTTTAATATTGATGATAAACTCCCACGAAAAAAAAACATCCAAGAGTATCAGCAAGTGGTTTTAACCAGAAGAGAGATGCTGTATGAGTATTTTTCAGAATGTACTCAGATTAGATTATGTGTTGAAAAATATTTTTCCTGTAGCAACTCAGCTGTGTGAAACCTAAACTTGGAAAAAAGAGGTTCACTTTCACCAAGGTCCTTTCTCAGCATGTCAGTGAGCTGGTAGTGGTGTCATCAAAGAAGCTTTTCTGCAGTGACAGTGTCTAATCGGCGTTTGTACTTGGATTTTGTACTTGCATGCAAGGCGATTGGACTTTGGATTTTGATAAATTCGGTATAAAATTGGCAGTTCCTGCGTCCTTCAGTAGCCAAAGTGTGTTTTCCATTCCATCAGGAATTTGAAGGTCACTATGATGATTTCAAAGAAAAAGTCTTGGACTTTGAATGTCGTCTTGCCACAGTCATGTGTCTGGCATTTAATGATTGTTCAGGTTTGGAATCAGCTTTGAAGGTAAGAAATTGGCTTTTCTTAATTATTTAATCATTTTATTCCATTCTCTCGCTGGTAAAGCAATTTATTTTAACTGCATATAAATGTCACTATTCATCTGACAATAGTCCTTTTTATGATATGTAATATTTTATATACTAATGTACTCTTATTAAAAGTCAGATAAATATATATTTGTCTGTGATAGCATGCAGATGTTGTTTTGCTAAAACAATTTGTCACTAAATACATACATCATCTTTCAGCAAGATCTGAACAAGTACAAAGTTTCAGTTTTTGATATATTTTTGTAAGTATATTAACCATTTTAACAGGTTTATTCTACAGCAATATCCTGGGCCTGAAAATGGCAGTTTGATGTGGTCATCAAACACTAATTAAGCCTTATTGTGTCAAATTATTAATGTCACTTATGAATTTAATTATAGACAACGATGGAGTTATGGAGTTAATGTGTGTTTTTTAATTTGCATAAAGTTACTGACCGTTTGTGGACCCTTCCTGGAAAGACCAGTTATAAAGGAAATCTTCAGGCCCAATTTTTCACTGGTGCTACAGCTGTTTGGCCAGGAGTTAGAGAAATGTAGACAGCTGTATGTCACCCAGCATCATCAGGTAACCAAGTACTAAGGATCATCTGATCTATTATTAAATACTGGCAATAAGATTTGATAAGATATGCATTCTTCAATACAAGAGTTAAGAAAAAACACAGACAGGTCAATGAGGTTTGTCTATAATATGAATATTATAGACAGTTTTTTTTACTTTGAAATTTAATTTTAATTCTCTATGTTCCTAAAAAATAATAACTATGTTTTGATATGTGGTTCTTTGTTTGCAGTAAGTCACGATTAAAAACATGTTTGTAATTTGAAGGGAAAATGTGCTGTTTTTGTTCTGCAGATGAGGAGTGGAAAGGGCTTAGTGAGTAAGAACATGCCTTTGATGTCAGGGTCCTTAAAGTGGGCAAAGATGCTGAGAGAAAGACTGGAGATCCCTTGGGCCACATTCACATTTATCCAGGAATTGTGAGTTCTGCTGCTGATGAGGACTGTGTACTTCATAATGGTCCAAATTCAAAGTCATCACGTGATATCTAATTAAACTTCCGTGCTTAAAGCAACTCATTAGTGGGGAATACTCTTTTCACTTCTTAGTTTGAATGATATAAAGAATCTACTGTTTGTGTAGTGTTTAAACATTCAAACATCAAGGATAATGTCATGACCTGAGAGACGAAGTACTCGAAGGCAGGCGTTAGGCAAACAAAGGGGGATTTACTGGGGTCGAAACAGGAACAGGGAAATAAGCAGGACCA
The DNA here is from genome assembly GCA_026781145.1 of Hippopotamyrus pictus. Lineage (NCBI taxonomy): Eukaryota > Metazoa > Chordata > Actinopteri > Osteoglossiformes > Mormyridae > Hippopotamyrus > Hippopotamyrus pictus. The sequence goes on from JAODLC010000140.1 coordinate 19,173,957, forward strand.
CAAGGGGTTAAAATGGGAAGACTAGTATGGGGAAGTACACAGGCAACAAGGGGACTGACTTCAGTGACCGGACTGGGTCACACAGGACAAACATGTACTTAAATACAAACACTTACAAGGGGACTGACTTCAGTGACCGGACTGGGTCACATGGGACAAACAAGTACGTAAATACAAACACTAACAAGGGG
>JAODLC010000140.1:19180950-19199747 GCA_026781145.1 Hippopotamyrus pictus
CTAACATCAGACCATCTCTAACGTCAGACCATCTCTAACATCAGACCATCTCTAACATCAGACCATCTCTATTGTCAGACCATCTCTAATATCAGACCATCTCTAACGTCAGACCATCTCTAACGTCAGACTATCTCTAATATCAGACCATCTCTAACATCAGACCATCTCTAACGTCAGACCATCTCTAATATCAGACCATCTCTAACATCAGACCATCTCTAACGTCAGACCATCTCTAACATCAGACCATCTCTAACATCAGACCATCTCTATTGTCAAACCATCTCTAACGTCAGACCATCTCTAACATCAGACCATCTCTAACGTCAGACCCATTGAACTCAGCGGAGAGACAGATCTGACTTAAGCAGCTGTATTGAATCCTCTGATTTGTAGTGTCTGTGGCTGACTGGACATTGTTCCCATGCTGATACCTTTGTCAGGATAATGCATCTGCCGGTTTGGGCGGAGGAGAAGCTCGGCATAATACCGGACGCATCCTGGATTTATCTACACATTTTCACTTGATCTAACATTTGGTGTCTTTAATCCCAAAGAAACTTTTAGCAAATTTTATTTCTTTGTCCAATGATTAATATATCTGTGGTGAAAGTGCAGAAATCCATCCGTCCGGCTGAGGGTGACGGGAGTTCCTGGAGCCCATCCCAGGCACCACGGGTCGCGAGGCTATGGTGCACCATAGCATGGAAATCCCCCATAGTGCAGAAATTAAAAGCTTTAATATTATTAGGCTGCTTAGGAATATGTAAGCGTTCATTATAGAAAAATGCTAAATTTAATTAAATGTCAATTGTTGTCAAGTGTAGCTCTGAGTTTTGAATATGCAATTTTGAATATGCAATTTTAAATGACTTTAGTCGTCAGCGCATATATATTTTAGGACAATACGCACATATATATGTGCAGTTTTTTGTTTTCGGCATTTCCTGTCTTCCCGTGTCACCAGAGCATCTCTCTTCCCCTCTCGCAGGTGCAGTTGCAGCTGATCCTGCAGAGCACACATGTGCACTACTTCCTGTCTGAGGTGTCTGACTGGCAGCGCCGCCTCACGGTGGCTGACGCCGTGCTGCGCGTGTGGCTGGAGGTGCAGCGCACCTGGGCCCACCTGGAGAGGATCTTCATGGGCTCGGGGGACATCAGCCAGCAGCTTCCTGACCACACCCACAGGTTCCAGGACATTGATGCAGACTTTAAGGTGCCCAGCAGCCATCTTGGTTTATATGTTGTGCTGCTTTCCATTGCTGCAGATCAGTCTACAGTTTTAGGCTATCAGGAAAGATTTCTTTACAATAAAAAAATGTTCAAAATATAGCTGGAGAATCTTTTATGGTTTTTCTGTTATATCAAGAAAATACAGGTTATTTGCAAATACATATGAATCTGTATGAAAGTAAACAGAGACCCTGTATGGAATAAACAGTTATGAAAGATGGATGGATGGACGGACGGACGGACGGACGGACAATATAAATGTTTAAATATTATGGTTGACGGTAATACCTGTAATATGTAGAAATATTAAAATCTGTTGATTTTGAAATATTTCAGCTATGCAGCTTATTTTTACTATGCCGTGGTTTTGTGTTTTTGCAGAAGCTGATGTTTGAAAGTGCTAAAACCAAGAATGTCATAGAGGTCACCAGCAAGAACTTTTTCTACGATACTCTGGAGGACCTCCAAACTCGGTCTGTGAAGTTTTCCTATTTGGAGATAATAAGATTATTTGGCTTCGGTGCAGAAATGTAAATGATTTTTTTCCCTTGTGATTCTTCCACAGATTGGCGCTGTGTGGAAAAGCTTTGGCTCAGTATTTGGAGACAAAGCGGCTGTTATTTCCCAGGTTTTATTTTGTGTCATCGACAGATCTATTGGACATACTATCCAAAGGAAGCCGACCTGAAGAGGTGTGTTACAATGTGGCACAGAAAATGCACCATGTCTCATTTTTCGTTACTTCTGTCGCGTTTCGCCTCTTCTCTGCTGTGTTGGGTGACAGTTGTGGTGATTTTTTTTTCCTGGAGGTGACACGACACCTACCGAAATTATTTGACAGTATAGCTGGGCTGCAGTTTCTACGGCGACAGGAATCCGAAAGGACAAACATAGCAGAAGGAATGCTCAGCAAGGAGCAGGAGTATGTTCCATTCCAGAATCCCTGCCATTGCACTGGAGCGGTAAGATAAGTAGCAAACAGTCATGTATTCTGATATTCATGCTGAAGATTATGATTAAGATTACCCATTGGTGTGTGTGTGTGTGTGTGTGTGTGTGTGTGTGAATGGTGTGTGAGTGTGTCCTGCAATGGGTTGAAGCTCCATCCTGGGTTGTTCCCTTCCTTGTGTCCGTAGCCTCCAGGATAGGCTCTGGACCCCTCATAACCCTGAATAGGCCAAGCGGTTACAGAAAATGGGTAGATGGATTGCTTGTTTGGCTGACGTTGGTTCTCTGTATTTCAAGAGTTAACTTCTTGCTGGAAATCAGGTCGCTGGTACCCCGGTTTAAAAAGCCGTGATGTCACACAGGTGGAGGTGTGGCTGAGCCGTCTGGAGGACTCCATGCTGGAGACGGTGCGACGGCGTGCGGCCGAGGCCGTGGGCAGCTACGAGGAGAAGCCGAGGGAGCAGTGGGTGCTGGAGCAGCCCGCCCAGGTGGCCCTCCTCAGCTCACAGATCTGGTGGAGCACAGATGTAGGGATAGCATTCCAGAAGGTGGAGGAGGGCTTCGAGTCCGCCCTTAAAGACTACCATAAGAAGCAGGTACCAATACAGGAATCACGCCAACCGTGATTAGAACCGCAGAGGCAAAGATAACCCTACCTCAAAAAAACGCAATCTTTCTTTATTGTTTTGTTGGATTTGTGAATGTCACTTTTGTTAAGAGGGTTGAAAGGCACTGTGGCTCTTCTGGATACTTCTTAGTTGCCTAAGCTAATGAATGACTTTGTGTCCAGCCTTAACTTAACTTAACTAAACTTAAGGACTGTGAGATCTCACTAGCAGAACGAGGACAGAATCACCCACCAGTGATCTAAACTTGCTTTGTGCTGCATCACCTTTTTCTCTCTCTCTCTTTAGATCATTCAGCTCAACTCACTGATCAACATGTTGTTAGGGGAGCTGTTGCCAGGCAACCGGCAGAAGATAAGGACTATATGCACAATAGATGTCCATGCCAGAGATGTTGTGTCCAAGCTTCTTGCCCAGAAGGTGTCTGGTCTTACAGTCACTCATGTGTTTCATATAATAATTTTATAATTTGATGGAACTGCAGAGTAGCTGCTTCTAAAAAATACACTTTATCCTTTAAACAGTAAGTTAGATACATAGGTACTACTGTAAGTTGTTTGGGGGGGGGGGGGGCAAAGAACTCTAGCTGATGCTATTTCATCGATTTAATTAGTTAATTAACTCAATGAGGTATTGAATTGCCAAGCAGGTTGTGTCAGTGGTTGAGTCAAAGAATACTTTGGTGTATTGGATGGTTGCTGCAAATACTGGGGTGACTTTAGGAGAGGCTTTGAAGTGGGTGACACACTTAGACAGACATAATATCACAGTTTTACACGAACATGAAGATAATTTAAACATCGTTTTGTTTGACTGCCTAAGACACAGTACTGCATATTCATTCATTCATTTATTCATTCATTCTCTCACACATTATGAGATGGTTTAACTATAATAAACATGCATATCTAGCTAAGCTCTAGGCTTTCGTCGTTTAATCCTGCTTGAAAAATGCTTCCCCTGCTGTATGACCAGGTGACCAGTGCTCAGGCGTTCTCCTGGTTCTGCCAACTTCGTCACCGCTGGGACGAAGAGCTGAGACACTGCTTCGCCAACATCTGCGATGCCCAGTTCTTATATTGCTACGAATACCTGGGCAACACGCCTCGTTTGGTCATAACACCCCTCACAGACAGGTATCTGATCTTTAACCCTTTAACACAGTCTCTCCTGATCCTATAAAAGTTACAATGACGATGTCTGACTGTTTTTCTTCCATCTGGTGCTTCCACTGTAAAGAACAGTTTTGAAAGCAAATCACGTGGCATGTTTTTAAAGTTTAGACTCCCGTAAAGGTCGCCTATTAATTCAGGGTGTGCCCAGATCTTCGGTCTTAAGCAGTGAAGAGTGTTGGGCAGTTATGTAAGGTGACTAGAGTGGCCACCTAATCCATGTCAGGAGTGACACTGTGAGCTACTTCAGGTTTTACAAACTGCTCTAAAACTGAAAGACCCCTGTGTTTGGCTAATTAGTTCAGTTCTTTGTACTTTTACTGGTTTGTTTCCTTGATTAAAAGACTCAGATTCAGATCAGATTAACAATAGTGGCACATGCAGGATTATACGTGGGAGACTGACCAATCAGCACACAGCAAGTCTTGAGTGCTTAAGTGAAATCTAGGTCCTTGAGATGGCTGAAACGGTGGTTTACAAACCCTGTCATAGCTCATAGTGTCCCTCCTGACATGAACTACTGTAGGTGGTCACTCTAATGGTGACAGGTGGGCATTTTGCACAGGTGTTACATCACACTGACTCAGTCCCTGCACCTGACAATGAGTGGAGCACCAACAGGGCCAGCAGGAACCGGGAAGACGGAGACCACCAAGGACCTTGGCAAGGCCCTGGGCATCATGGTCTATGTCTTTAACTGCTCTGAGCAGATGGACTACAAGGTGAGACGCCCCAGAAGAAACAGGCACTGTCTTTAACAGCAGCATAATACTCAGGTGTCATTTGATTTGGCCATATGCAGGAGGTGTGCCTTTCCCTGAAGCCTCAGCTGTCATAATCGTCACTTTCTCATGGCATGTTTATGTGCTGCGTGCAAGACACCCGGGGTGACACCTGCAGATCGCAGCAAATAACAGCGCTCACCATATGGAGCGGCGTCCCAGAAAAGCTAATTACAGCATTAAGCGGATGTAATGAGCCAGCGCAGGGGCCCGGAGGGGCCGTCGGAGGGGCTGTCGGAGGCACGAGCTTCCTGTTAATGAGGAAATGTCTGAACTCCCAGTCCTTAGGGAACATATACAAAGGCCTCGCTCAGACGGGGGCGTGGGGCTGCTTCGACGAGTTCAACCGCATCCCAGTGGAGGTACTGTCTGTTGTGGCGGTGCAGGTGAAGACCATACAGGACGCCCTTCGCAAACAGAAGAGGAGGTGAGGCCTGTTTCGTCTGTGATTGACCCAGGTTTTGTTTCTGTGTGCCTGTTTCGTCTGTGATTGACTCAGGTTAGGTTCCCGTGTGCCTGTTTCGTCTGTGATTGACTCAGGTTTGGTTCCTGTGTGCCTGTTTTGTCTGTGATTGACTCAGGTTTGGTTTCTGTGTGCCTGTTTTGTCTGTGATTGACTCAGGTATGGTTCCTGTGTGCCTGTTTTGTCTGTGATTGACTCAGGTTTGGTTCCTGTGTGCCTGTTTCGTCTGTGATTGACTCAGGTATGGTTCCTGTGTGCCCGTTTTGTCTGTGATTGACTCAGGTTTGGTTCTTGTGTGCCCGTTTCGTCTGTGATTGACTCAGATTTGGTTCCTGTGTGCCTGTTTTGTCTGTGATTGACTCAGGTTTGGTTCCTGGGTGCCTGTTTCGTCTGTGATTGACTCAGGTTAGGTTCCTTTGTCAATAGTGAATTTGTACTATAAAAATAAGAAGTCATCCTCAGCTTCAGATTTTCCCCACAAGCATGTACTGGATCATTTGCTATGAGATTGATGGGTTTTTAAATTTTCACTCTGTCTCAAGTACCTTGAAGGCAAATTATATTGTCAGTTTCCTGCCCAGATTTATGAGTTTCCTACTATGCCAGAGAACAAGTGCCAGTTTTAAGCGTTCTGACAATGGGTAGCATGCAAGAACCTGACAAGTCTGTGGTTTTTTTTGTTTACTTGTGCCCATAACTGCCCCTGCCTGGTGGATTTTTGCCAGTTATCTGCCACCCCTTCAACATGGCAGCTCCTTAGTGTTTCCTATTGGACTTTCAAGCTCCCTGGCCTAAAGGTGTGGGGCAATATGATTTATGTATGATACATGTAATATTTAATAGGAATATGTAACGGTACTGACTGCTACAGCATTCGTAATTACAAATGTTGCTATAGTAACATTTATATATGTTGCCTTTGTGTCATATTACGTCATATTGAGGGGATCAAGTGAAAGGTTGAGTACACTTAAAAAAAACTTTCTTATGGGACAATTATATTGTTCCTGTGTTTCTGCATTAAATCTTCTCAGGTTTCTTTTCTTGGAGGAGGAAATCCCTTTGAAGCCATCAGTTGGTATCTTCATCACCATGAATCCAGGATATGCTGGTCGCACAGAACTGCCTGAGAACCTCAAGGCCCTTTTCAGGTTGGGATCTTCTGATTTTCCCAGACAAGTTTATTGTGTAAACGCAGCAGCTGTAAGACTTTCGCTGTCTGTCTCGCTCAGACCCTGTGCTATGGTGGTTCCGGAAATCGAGCTGATCTGTGAGATAATGCTGGTGGCCGAGGGCTTCCAGACAGCTCGCCCGCTTGCGAGAAAGTTCATCAAACTTTACAAGCTTTGCCAAGAACTACTATCTAAACAGGTACAGAACATGAAAATCAAAGAAAAATGTTGCAAATTACTAATATTCTCCATCTAGTTAAGGTACCTCATGATAATGCTAATGTTCATTATAGCACTTTCTGTAACAAAACACCAGGAATACTGACAACATAAATATGCTACTGCACTTATAATATTCCCATGTTTTCTTAAAGTCCTCTACCTTGGACTTGAAGTAACATTGTATTTTACCATGAATTTCAATTAAGATCACAATGGGCACTTTTCCACTGCTCCAGGTTCCAAACCTTTGGTACTTCAGAGCAGTGAATAGTACTTCTCGTTCTTTTCCACTGGTGTGAAAAACTGGTACCTGCGCAGAATGACGTAATCAAAACTTAAGATGGGGTGTATGTATTGACTTCAATAGGACTGGCCGATATTAATATCCACGTTGCATGTTATGGACATGCAGTTCTTACATTACAAAGACCGTGATAGTCGGCTGGGTTTTTGCACATTACACTACAAAGTATTTATTTTCTATTTTTTCTATTATATTGTACCTCTGCATTTTGTGTGGACAGCAAAGTAAGAATTTCATTACACAGAGAAATGCAATTTTCTACTGTACATATAACAATAAACTCTTTGAATCTTGATCTTGAATCTGGATTGAAATCACACTTTTTGACACCTTTTTACTGTTCAGACATTGTAGCATGGAGGGGTTTACGTTTAGCTAAAACATTTTTATTCCATAATTTGAAACAAAACTTAGCAAGCTTTGCAATTTTACTGATTGTTCCTTATCACCCCTATCTAGTATATGTTACAAAATGATCATTTTCATCCTTGCTATATAAATCACTCATAGATGAATTTGTGAGAAATTTATTTCAACTCCTTTTTGCTTTTATAAATATTGCAATATTTGTCACTAAAAAATCATTACGATATTTGAAATTTTTCAAATATCATTCAGCCTAACCAAAAACTTTTTTATTTCTTGTCAAGCCAAAGTACCAAAGGAGTATCCCAGCTGGTTTGGTACTTAGACACTGGACTGGAAATCAATGGAAAAAGGAGAGTACTGATTTTTTAGTACCAAAATTTTGTTATCTGTTGCAGTGGAAAAGCGCCAAACGCTGCAGTCTTACTGGCCTGTGAATGGCTTGGTTTCCGTATCTGTTGTATACACTTTCTGTGGTCCAAGACATGAAATTTAACAGTGATATATTACCAGAGAGGTATGACACCTTTTTGTCTGACATCAGGTAGCATAGTGTATTTCAGCTCACACTACCAAGGCAGGTGAGAAACTTTGAAATTCAGAAGTTGTTTGTGTTTCACCACATTTGTATGTGTAATGTTTTACCACAATGAATGTATGATCTGCTGCTGAAAGTTTCACTGAAAATACAAGATACGTATGCAAAGGGCAGGATAGAAAATGCATTATTATGAACTTTTCTTCATTCTTAGGATCATTATGACTGGGGTCTGCGTGCCATAAAATCAGTCCTGATGGTAGCAGGTACCATCAAAAGAGAAGACAAAACCAGACCAGAAGCTCAGGTGAATGATCTTGAGCAGTTGCATTGATAATTAATTTGTCCTGAAGCAGATGTACTGATCGTCAAAAAAATCCCAGACGAGTTTGACATTGTCGCCCTTCCTCACTGGCCAGGCCTTAATGTGTGCCCTGAGAGACTTCAATCTGCCTAAGATCATCACGGATGACGTACCCATCTTCATGGGCTTGATTGGTGACCTCTTCCCTGCTGTGGCAGTTGAGCGGAAGCGAGACCTTGAGTTTGAGAAGATGGTTATTCAGGCCAGTCTGGACCTTTGTCTACAACCTGAAGAGACCTTTATCCTCAAGGTGAGAGATCATCTCCATGTCAGCATGGCCTTCCGTGTTCTTCACACTCAGACTCTTTTCTTCTACTCTAAACGGTGGACGAGAATTACTATTGAGCTCAGTTTAATAGAGAAATCCTCTTCATCACCCATAACAAACACGTACACCTGCACGTGTATACCTTAGTATTGTCTCACCTCCTCGCAGATAATATGTAATGACAGAAGCATCCTCATTAAACAATAACATATGTGTTTCAAAGAAATACCTCTTGATATGATATTCTAAATCTGAAGACCTGTTGTTAAAATTTTGTAGAAAAATTCACATGCGCTTCATAATTAGCCCGGTATAACTCTGTCACGCCAATATAAGCATGTATTAATGAGTTTTACCCTGGGTTAATGCTCCTGTCAGACGCTCATTGTATACTAATGAGTGGCAGTGTTTCTTTAGTCCCTGTGTCCCTGGCCCTATACCTGGCTACGCTCCAGGTCGCTCCAGGTCGCTCTACCCGCTCGTGCTGCTCTCCCGGGCTTCTCAGCAGCACTGCCCTCATTAAAATTCCGTCAGCTCCAACGCCAGACCGGTGAGCCGGGAACACAGAGCCACTAATCATGTGTCACGTTGAACCACTGCCCGCTCACCGCCCTGTCCCGCGCCGGGCCACGCAGCCTATGCTCTGCCCGCTTTGAAGTTCACATCAATTAGAATATGGAAGATGAGGCTCCTGTCAGGAGTCCCTCTGCACTGCCAAAAGGTGCTAGGATCATTTTTGAAATTCCCCTTCAGGTGTCCTGCTGTAATGAAGGTCTTTTGTGGATTTTTTTTCCCCAAGGATTATTCTTTTAGTCCAAAAAATGCTGTTTGCCAAATTAGGAATTTGCTAGCTGTACTTATTGACAAATTTTAATTGAACCATGTTAAAGTATGATAGGAGGTCTTTATGAAGTGTGTCTAATTAATACTGTGCTTTCCTAATTATGGCATCCTTGATGAAGCAGCCCATTGCCCTTAAAAGGTACCCTTCTGAGGTGAACACCTCTATGGCGGTTAATCCAAATGTTCTCAGTGTCCTGCCAGGCTGATCTAATGTTAACCTGATGGAACGTATCTTAAAACATGACACTGGTCCACCTTTCCATCTCTACATCAGGTGGTACAGTTGGAGGAGCTTCTGGCTGTGCATCACTCAGTATTTGTGGTTGGAAATGCCGGGACAGGAAAAAGCAAGGTAGCTGGTCTGTGTGTATGTGTGCATGAGTGTGGGTCCGCTGACTTCAAAACCTCAATTGATGTTACATTTGCTTGTTTGATTTTGTTTGACTAGATATTGAGAACTCTGCATAAGACCTACATTAATTTGCAAAGGAAGCCAGTCTGGGATGACCTAAATCCAAAAGTCCTGAGCACGGATGAGCTGTTTGGCCTGATTGACCCCGTCACCCGAGAGTGGAAAGATGGTAGGCAGATCCATAAGTAATTGGCCATTCACTTCTGCCATTGTTTTTGTTACGCATAGATTTTGCTAGGATTTAAGATTTCAGAAAATATTTTTGCCATTGTTGTTGCTGTAACATTCTAATATACTCTACCTTGATTAACGTATAATATCCTTTCATCAGGCTCTCACGACTGATTTGCATGTTTATTGCAATGCATTATTTAGTTTGTTTTATCCTGAATTCCCTGTCTAAGGTCTCCTGTCCTGTCTGATGAGAGAACAGGCCAACATCTCACACCCAAGGCCCAAGTGGATCATCCTGGATGGGGACATCGATCCCATGTGGATTGAGTCGCTAAACACCGTGATGGACGATAACAAGGTGACAGGATGCCACATTTGCACTTTGTTACTGACGGCACGCTCGGCCTTGTAAGGGTTGGCGTTGTGACAGAAATGAAGGAAGAGTGGCATATGTCAATCTGCCCTGAAGAATTATAAATCACAGATTAACACATATAAAATTTAAAAGCAAAACAGTCACAAAAAGTCTGTTTTACATTTTTATCTTGGAGTATTATATTAATTTCAAGTGCATTTCAGTGTTTTATGGGATTGTAACAGAAAAACGGCCCTTGTGCTTTGAAGGTCCTTACTCTGGCCAGCAATGAGCGTGTCCCCCTAACCCCTTCCATGAGGTTGGTGTTTGAGGTCGGCCACCTGAGTGTGGCCACGCCCGCCACGGTCTCACGAGCCGGAGTCCTCTACGTCAACCCCCAGGACCTGGGCTGGAGCCCGTGAGTCTCTGCCGTGATGCCACACATGACTGGTCCTGAAACCCCGAATGTCTCTGGCTTCATTCCAGAATCTCAGAATTACTAGGAACTTTACACCGTTTGGTTTTTTGTTTTAGGAAGAGCAGCGTAAGCTTTGCTGGGAGTGAAACTGAACATTAGCCACCTGACTGAACGCTTATCAATAACCCCTAATTTTCACTATGACTGCAAAATGATACACATGTAGGATTCTTGCAAACTAACATTGTAATATATTATAGCTGAAAGATAACAGTATGATTTTCTGCATTTATTATCCAGAATGGTACAGCAGCATGTTCCAGGTTATGAACAATAACAGCGAAAATAGAATTACTGTCATTTAAACTGAGCCAGTATTCAAGGCAAGCATTTGACTTCTAAACAACACTTTTAGCCCTTTTGTATAATAAACATGCATCTATGGCAGTAATGCTTTGATTTGAGAAGCTGGGTGCTTTAAAACACCTTATTTATTTGACCTCTAGTGAAAAAGAAGAGAAAAAATATTCTTGACCAAAGTGCCTTAAGCAGGTTATATTCGTGACTGAATAAAGGTGGTTTATAACTTGAATTACAGATCAGTCAAGCTTCAGCTATATCCACTGTAATAATCTGTACTATGGATAAGTGTTTCAGAAGGGGATCATTGGTTTAAGTTGTTAATTATGTCACGTTCTTGCAGAAAATGTTTTCAATGCCGGGCATCAGTAATGGTTGTGATTAAAGTCAGATGTTGGCTTCATTTAAATTTCTGTGTCTGACAGATATGTGGTTAGTTGGATTGACTCTAGGACCCACCAGTCAGAGAAAGCCAACCTGACTATTCTGTTTGACAAGTACATCCCACGCTGCCTGGATGTGCTGAGGGCTGCTTTTAGGACCATTACCCTGGTGTCTGAAAACAGCTTGGTGCAGGTAAATTTTACGTGGGATGGCTCAGAAGGAAAAGCAGACAATTGGTCCCACAGCTGTGTGATTATACTTCAGATCTCTGAATGAAAGATTCTGTTAAACACTTTCACACATTATCTACCCTTTATCAATCAAGTATGAGCTATATAGGTTTAATTGGTCAAGAGCCGGTATTACAGTATAATGCACCACATATTAATGACAACGTGGAAACACACAAGAGAGTTTCTAGATGCCTTCTGTCACTTTCTACTGATGAACAATATCGTCTTTTCTGTCCCTGATGTATCTCTGTGTGCAAATCTACCCCACAGACCCTGTGTGCCCTGCTGGACTGTCTCCTGACCCCAGAGAACGTGCCCCCCGACTCACCGCGAGAGCTTTATGAGATGTATTTCACCTTCGCCAGCATCTGGGCCTTCGGTGGAGCCCTCTGCCAGGACCAGGTATGCTCCCCGAGGGCTGCCATGCCTTATGGTACCGCACAGTCACCTCTAATCTGAAAAAAAAAAATATCTTAGCAGGTGCCATTTCGACATTCACAAAAGCAATATGTGGCGATTGGCCGCAGTCCCTAGAAATATAAAGAACACAATGCCGCAGCATTAGCCTCAGTCCTATGGGGAGCTGCATACTATAGATCTACCAGCCTCAGTCCTATGGGCAACTGTGTACTGTAGATCTAACAGCCTCACTCCTACAGGCAACTGCATACTGTAGATCTACCAGCCTCAGTCCTACGGGCAGCTGCGTACTGTAGATCTACTATCCTCAGTCCTATGGGCAGCTATGTACTGTAGATCTACTAAACCGTAACAGAGAGTGCCATAAAGGCAAATCAATGATGTATGAAATGATGTATCCCAGGAGTTAGTCATGATTGTGTTTTTCGTTAAACTTTTTATGGGGCAGCTCCATGACTATCGGGCAGAGTTCAGCCAGTGGTGGACCAAGGAAATGAAGTCTGTGAAGTTCCCGGCCCAGGGCACTGTCTTTGACTATTACATTGACCCGGTGACCAAGAAGTTTCTACCTTGGAATGACAAAGTGCCCAAGTTTGAAATGGAGGCCAAAACACCATTGCAGGTAGCTAATTCAGACATTTATACAATATTTTTTATGGTGGAGTGTAAACTGATTGCAGTATATTCTACCTGGACATTTTTTTAAAATCTCAGGTAAAATGAACTGCTTGTCACAAAAGTGCGGTCAATAAATGCTGCTTATTAATAACTTTAAAAACTGTTCTAAAAATAGCTGCAAATGTAACTGTGAAGCTTATATGACGCAATGGCTGAGGAAAATTGATATATATTCATGTGCAGGATGTTTTAGTCCAAACCGTGGAGACCGTGCGCTTGGGCTACTTCATGGACCTGCTGCTGGCCAGGGCTCAGCCCGTGATGCTGGTGGGGGATGCAGGAGTGGGGAAGACCACTATGGTGGGCAAGAAGATGGACGATCTATCCGAGAGCTACATGGTGGCCAAAGCGGCCTTTAACTACTACACCACATCGGCCATGCTGCAGAGTACGTTTTCCGACAGGCCAAGGTTTTCTTTACTCTTCAGAGATACTGGTACCGCTCCCACTGTACTGGGAACAACACATTCAAAGGCGAACACCAACAGAGTCAATGCTATCTTCCCATAGGCTGAAGAATAATGCTGGTATTTTCTTATCTTAGAGGTATTGGAGAGGCCGCTGGAGAAGAAGGCGGGCAGAAGGTACGGCCCCCCGGGGAAACGGAAGCTTATCTACGTCATCGATGACATGAATATGCCGGCAGTGGACAGCTATGGGACAGTGCAGCCACATTCGCTAATCCGGCAGCACCTGGATTACGGGCACTGGTAATCATGTGACCTTTCACACTGAAGTAAAGGGGTAACGGTGGGGGGGTGGTTCCGAAGAATACAGGGTGGAAAATCGTATCTTTAGTTATGCTACTTAACTAAAGCGCGTTTTCCTTCCTGTAAAGTTAAATAGCAGTAGATAAGCTAATAATAAATTCTCTAAAATAACACTGATTTTTGTTCATCTGAAATACTAACCTGCTGTGCTACTCGCTTTAGGTATGACAGACATAAGCTGTCACTCAAAGAGGTCCGCAGTTGTCAGTATGTGGCCTGCATGAACCCATCCTCTGGCAACTTTACAGTCGACCCAAGACTCCAGGTGCCAATCTATTTTTATTTTTCTTTACAGTAGACTACTCATATCAAATCATGACCTCACATATAAAGATTATTAACATTTTTGCACATTTTTTTTTCTGCTCACAGCAGATTTTTTTTTTTTGTATTTGTATTACTGAGTCGTTATGTAATCCTTTATTTCCCCAGAGGCATTTTTCAGTGTTTGCGGTGAATTCTCCGTCTTCTGATGCTCTGGAGCGCATCTATGGTCAGATCCTGGGTGTCCACTTTCAGCAGTACTCCTTCAGCCCAGCCGTTTTGGCTGCGGGCGCCCAAGTGGTTCAGGCTGCCCTGTGGCTCCATCACAGGATGGTTCAGAACTTCCTACCCACTGCTGTGAAATTCCACTACACCTTTAACCTCCGCGACCTCTCCAGCACCTTCCAGGTATTTATCTACAGAGTGTCGTTTTGTTTTTGTTTACTCACATTGATCTTGTGCTTGATGAACACCTTATATTGCTGACTACATTGATCTTGTGCTTGATGAACGCCTTTTATTGCTGACTACATTGATTGTTGTGCTTTTAGGGACTGCTCCTCTCTACGGCAGACTCTCTGAAGTACAGGACAGACTTGGTGCAGCTCTGGCTCCATGAGTCTTCCAGGGTGTACTCCGACAAGCTCCTGGAGCCCCGAGATCACGAACTGTTCCGCAAGCTGCGGTTGGAGGCAGCTCACAAGCATTTTGAGGTCGGCCGCAGAACTCTTGCTTCAGAAAAGTATCAAATGAGTGAGCAAGAAGCTTAGGCAATGAAGGAATTATGGCAATAACGTTCTGCCTAATTCTACTTTTTTACAAAAATTACTGGTATTTATCTGAGCACATCTGGTGGATTCCTTCCAAATCAGAAATGTCAAGTATTACACGACTACCGATACTGATACAGATTCCGATACAAGAGCTTTCTACTTCAATATTTGAATATAATAAATATATGATATAAATATTTATATATATAGTTAATATTTTTACCTAGTAAAAGCAAATGAAAAAATATATGCCAAAAAATCTTTAATTAGGCTACTAGAAACACACATAACGTGCTGGTCCACCTTGTTTGTACGTCCTGTTTTAAGTGTCTTTGAGGCATTTGCTGTTCTATTTGAATATCTTCCAAGCGAGGACACGCAAGTGGCAAAATGCTTAAAATGCCCCATAATGTTTCTCCCTCTGGCAACAGCATCGCTTACACGGTTCCCGTCTCACAATCTGTAGCGAGTGCGCAAAACACCCCAAGCTAGCCACTCGCAAACCATCCATTGCTTTCTTTGTATTACTAGTCGTTCTAAAAAGCATAACATACTTCCAGATCGTCAGCCGCTTATCTTCTCCTGCTACAAAGGGTGCGCACATGACATCACAGCAGGCGGAAGTCATCGCGCTCACACCCACTGAGTAGCAAAAACTGAGTGGCAGTGTTAGTGTTCAGCTTGAATGGTGCAAAACACACCTAAAATGGGAAAGAGCTGTCGTGCGATTGATTGTAGAAATCGATTTAACAAGCAATAGAAGCTGTCTGTTTAGAGACTGCTGAAAACTGAATAAGTATCGGGTGTGGGTCGGTCACGTACAGCCTGACCTGAACTTTCCACCTCTGACTTTTGACCTCTGACCTGCTTGAGTAGGATAGTATAATCAAAGTAGCTAACGGTGGACGTTTTTGCAATGCCTCTTCCACACTGGTAGGCTTGTTTTGAGCTGCCTGATGGTTGGTGTGTTTGTAGGGGCTAGAGGACCACATCGTGCTGAGAGAGCCCCTTATCTACTGCCACTTCAGTCAAGGACCAGGGAAGCACCACTACATGCCTGTTAAGGACTGGGCTGCACTCACGAGCATCTTGACAGAAGCACTTGAGAGCTACAATGAGCTGCATGCGGCCATGAACCTGGTTCTGTTTGAGGATGCCATGCAGCATGTGTGAGTCCAGTGCTGCTCTCCAAGCACATGTGTGATGAAAGCCTATGGTGCAGAAGGTGTTGTCCGTGTCCCTCACGAGCAGACACTTCAAGCTCATAACCTTAAGTGGCTATAGGAGTGCAGATGGTAATTCTGCATGCTGGTCTGACATGAAAGTGCTGAAGCGCCTGAACAATCTGAGAAAGCGAGGCCAGCAATAGCATATATACGTAGCATGTACTGGTTTGCATGCCTTTTAGGTCATGATGAAAAACTGAATGTGCTGTAAGTGATGTCTGTGAATGGAGATCTTCACACTGCTTTTCTTGGTGAGGCTGGTGGTGTCAGCATGACAGGCAGGTCAGCCTGGGCCCCCTTTCTGAGCTTGTGGACTCCAGCCAGCTGGGAGATATGCTCCCCCCAGCTGGTCCTGGGTCTTTCCCTGAGGTGCCCAGAACAGTTCAGTTGGGAGTCAACCAGTCTCATCTTTATAAGATGCCTGAACCGACTCAGCTGACTCCTCTCGATCTAAAGGAGCGACTGCTCTATTTTGATGCCCTTCCAGATCTCCGACCTCCTCACCCGAAAATGAAGAGCTAGCGTCTTGCTGTATTTAAATGCCACTCTGTCGGCAGGTGCCGGATAAGTCGCGTCTTGGAGAGCCCTCGGGGGCATGCGCTGCTGGTGGGCGTTGGAGGTAGCGGCAAGCAGAGCTTGGCTCGCTTGGCAGCGTATCTGTCCTCCATCAGTGTGTTCCAAGTCACCTTGCACAAGGGCTACAGCTTACAGGACCTGAAGGTACTGTACCTATCTACGCCGCTCCTTTTGGCTCCAGCCCATAAATAACTGTCATTAGATGAGGGACTTGGATGGATGCTGAATTTCCACAGCTAGCTAAATATGACAAACAAAACTTCAGAATCATTAAGGACTCCTTCCGAAAAAAAAAGAAGTTAAAATATCTGTCACATAAAAGATTAATCGAAAACTAGGGATGGAACGAAAAACCGATCCGAATGGGAAATCAGGTCCAAGTGTAGGCGATACGTCTGCATTGATTCAAAACCCTGAGCTCAGATTTAGAAGGAAACTGACAAAAAACTGATGATGCTGTCACAGACCGATACACCCGTCATGTGACTATTACTGCATGTTACTGCAATATTTTTTCATTTTTAAGACCTACTGTTCAATTTCAGTTACCCAGAGTCTCAGATGATTTTTTTGCAGCGCATGTGAATGTGTGTGTGTGTGTGTATGCGTGTGTTATGTTTATATTACATTGTAGGGACCAAATGTTCCCCACAATGTAATAAAAACCTGTTATTTTGACATTGGGCATTTTTCAGGTCCCCACAAAGATTTATGAATGCAATTCAAAAAAAAACTAAACATCCCAAAAGTCTTGTATTTTGTTTGGTTACTTCAGGTTAAGATCAGGGCTGGGTAGGGATTAAGGTTGTCATGTTGGGATTAGAGTTTTTCTCGTCAAAATGAATGGAGAGTCCCCACAAGGATATAATTGTAAACCTGTGTGTGTGTATACATGTACAGCTGTAGGAAAACTTAAGAGACCACTCTTTATTTTTAAAAAATCTGTTTTGTTAAATCCTGGTTTAATCGTGGTTTAGCTGGCAGAAGGCTACACTGAGCAGACTGCTTCCAGGCTCAAAGTTCTAAGACAGCAGTACACAAGAATGAGGTGAAGCAGGAGACACTGGGAATAACCAAAAACCAGCCAGCTAGACGGCAGAAGCAACTTTCTAATGCCAGATGACCGTCAGCTTATCCAGCAGTGCCTCGCAAATCAGAGGATGACCTCAAGTGACCTTCAAACATTAAGTGGTGTGAAGTACACTGCTAGGACAGTTCATAACAGGCCCCTGGAAGCAGGACTGAAGTCCCATAAAGCAGGGAAGGAGCCCTTCATTAATGAGAAGCAGGGAAGAGCCAGGCTGGAGTTTGCAAAAAAAATTATATTTTACACAGACTCATACCCGTAAATTGAGAAATGAGTGAAAATTATTTTTTCTGTGGTCTCTTAATTTTTTCCAGATGTGTATATATGTGTGTGTGTGTGTGTGTTTCACAAAACTAGGACACATCAATTCTTATTCAATTGATCTAAGGCATATCCAATCAGGATTTAATCTAATTTAATTTATTGTTTCATTTTTAAACCAGATCAAATCGTATCAAATTGTTACATGTTTAACGCTATCATTTTGTGTCCCTGACCATGTATCTTGATGAGTATCAGATGAGGCACAGATATAGCTCTGGTGAATATAGTACATGACAGTTTAATGGAAAATGGGGAAAGAATGTGACTGGAATGACTATGAATTTCTCTTTTGTATTTTTGCATAATTTCACATTTATTACTGGTGCAATGAAAATTACATTATTATGTCTCTGTCATACTGAATCCACGAAGTCTAGATTCTAGTGTCATTTAGCGTGCTACAGGTCAGGTCTGCAATTCTCCACCTGATTAATCAGCACAGATCAAAGTTTCTTTTAGACAGTGTTGCCCACATCAGTTGAATCTTAACTTCTTGCAGAATATTGATCTCTGTCGGGTCTGTTACTCTTTTACTGACTGCTGAGGATGGTATTGTCATCTATACAAGTGAATGACTTTAGGGTTACACTTCACGAGTGTCCTGTTTCAGTGACAGCTTCACTAACCATTTAACCATTTTCTGTTTTATTAGTGAAAGAATGATTCCTCAAAACCTCAAAAATTATGCATATATTATTTATGCAGATTAAATATATAATGACATCATAGTCTGCATCATCTCTTTTTAGGTCCATTTCGGTTAAGGTTCTTTCGAATAAGGACAGTATGGTGATTGTGCTCCATTCTGTTATTCAGACGGATCTGGCCAGTTTGTATATCAAAACTGGCACCAAGAACATCCCAACAGCTCTACTACTGACAGACACTCAGATCCCAGAAGAACATTTCCTGGTGCCTGTCAGTGACCTTCTGGCCTCAGGTGAGTACCCTCTGGAATTCTTCATGTCTTACCTTATTAACCCTACATTGGTAGGATGTTGGGTAGGTATAGATGTCAGTGACCTTCTGGCCTCAGGTG
>JAODLC010000140.1:19208187-19240216 GCA_026781145.1 Hippopotamyrus pictus
CGGAATACGAGTTCCCAGGCAAATAGAACGCACCAAAACTGGGATTTTGAGTCATTCTGCACTGCAGATGGGTTAATCACGTTAAAAATTTTAATCAAATTAATCATGGTGTTGGATTAATCCACGTTAACGCGTTAATTTTGACAGCCCTAATAATTATATAATGTTTGTTATTAATGTATATTGAAGCTGTTAAGGGATGTTAGGATGTTAAGGTATCCTTACACGCTGCTTAGGAATGTTCTCTGAATGCATTATGAATGAACACTGAATATTCTATGAATAATTAATGCAGTATTAAGATGCACTGAATGTTAAATTAATACATAATGAATGTATTATCAAGGTACAATTATTGTAAAGCCAAATGCCTTACACAAAAATATAGCTCATAGTTACGAACGTGCATTATGTATATATATTACTATGAAAATGATCTTTTACCTAAAAAATAGACTGATTTCACACTGTCATTTTCATAATAAGAATGTAATGAAATTAAAATAAATCATATAATGTAACTTTTTAATGATATTCAATATTATATTTAATCATTTGTTCAGATGGACACAAGAGGGTAATGTGCATTTATTCAGGGTGGTCGTCCTGGTTTGTTCTGATCTGCCGTGATACCCGTAGGTGTACTGTGAAGTTGCACCGAAGAGGCAGGCCTTGTTCCAGGCCAACAGCGAGCTTGAGGTTGCCACGGGGAAGCTCACTACCATCCGCAAGAAGCTGCTCGTAAGGGCCTCTCCACCCCAGGAACACATGTGGACATTAAAAAGTGCAAAATATTTCACGCACCTCAAAGCTGATCTTTAAATAAATTCTACTAGATACAGAGCTATATATACACACAGCATGTAGAGCGCAGTTATAAATGTCCTTTGAAACGAAACAGTCCCTGGCCTGCTGACCATTAGGCATGTCTTTCTGCGGTGCATCTGTAAATTTGGACCTCGGCTAGGATTTGGATGCCAACCTCCGAAGCCTCACAGCTCGGTTTGAGAAGGCCTCGGCAGAGAAGCTGCGCTGCCAGGAGGAAGTAAGGCACAGCAGCCTCACCATCGAGCTCGCCAACCGGCTGGTCGAGGGCCTCCAGGTACGGGGGAGAGCGGCGCCCGCTCCGTTGGCCTAGCAGCCGGTCAAATGCCTGGAGATGAGTGGAGGTGGGGGTGGCAGGACCTCGTCGCTGTGGCCGGCTGGCTGACGGGAGGAGGGCGCTGGGTTTACAGAGGCGTGGGCGGAACTCGCACCTTTAGGAAGGCATGAGGGAAGATGCCGACCGGCGAGAGGGAGGCTGGGAAGGAAGTAGTGACCCACAGCCAATGCATCACTGAACTGGATAAGCTGCTGGTCAGGGTCCAGGTGGAAAATGATAGTTTAGGGCAGGACGCGCGGGGCGGGATGGGGGGGTCATCAGCATTTGTTCTTGCCAACAGACTGGTAAAGGGGGGAAAAAGTGACAGAATGACCACAGAGTGATATATGAACGTTTAAGACTGGGCTCTCGTGCTGTTTTCTACAATTCATACACCTCTGCTCCGGTGTTAGACACTGACAAAACGGCGAATGCATCACAGTCATTTTTATAGGCGTATGATAAATGTGTGGCCAAATATTAATATTAATATGATTGCGGCCGTTAAAATGGGCAGCGAATCTGATAAAATCATAGGCATTTAAAAATGAAGTTGACATTTTAAAATATATCCAGCATAAATAAAGTTTTTCAGACTGGTGTTAATTTTGACATTAATTTCATGCGGATGACCATTCTGTACCAGAATTAGAATAAAATTGTAACAAATAACATAAAAAGGTAGGAATGTATGAGTGTAATACATTTTTAAGCAGCTAAGCTTTAAGCTCTCTTGCTTGGGAAAAAGGAATATTCGAGTAGGGAAGCAGGGCTTTTAAACATATCAAGATAAATGAATTGTCTTTATGCCATTGACCTGGAAGCAATGGTGTTTAGACTAATAAATCAGACAGTCTATATTTAATCATTAACTTACTTCAAAACCTCAACAGCTGTTGGAAATTAAAAACGGTTCACCCCAGACTGAGTGATATTACAGGCAATCCATAATACATTAGGGAAAAATGATAGTGATTTTTAACTGTCTCGGAATTTATTACACATTTTCCAGCTCTAGGGCCCTTGTAAGGCAATGCTATGCATGATTTATTGTTTGAAAGAGGTCAGAGTAACATTACTGAAGTCAAAACTGGATGCTAAATTGATTCTGAAATTTTACCTTAACTTTTTTAAAGCTAGTCATGGTGGATTTGCACTTGGATACTGTACATCCTTGTTCTTATCTCCAATCCAAGTGACCAGACCTTGTCCTTTCCCAAATTTGCGTGTGTGTCACTTGTGTGCAGTACTGAAAATTAAAAACATTGTCTGACTCATTAACTAGCAATAGTATGAAGCACATTAATGGTGCAATTTTTTCTTGCATTTTGTCTAGTGAGAGCCTTTGTCCTACGTCTCCAGCAAGGTTTTGTGAGTTTTTTTCAGCTGTGTCATTATAGAACATATTTGGTGTGAATCTGATGTTCTAAAACACAAGATAAGTGAAATCCATCTTTAATTGGCTTCTTTTAGGCTTGCCGTAGCAGGAAACCTCTCCCAGGAGGGAGTCGTTAGCAGTGCAAGGCGTGTTTGCTAAGAGGGTGTTTTGCATCTAAAACACCTGTCTTTTACACGGATTTGCACCAAAAGTGAGAAATGTGACTCCATTTGCACATTTCATAAAGTCTTCTCCACGCATTGTTGAGTTGAGAACTACTGAATTTTAATGTATTTAAATGTGTAAACTGTTGTAAGGTGAAGCCCTTGTCTTAATAAGAATGAATGTCATACTGTTAAGAAGTTTTGTGAACAGAAAATTATGGCAAGTGTGCATAATTTGTATTTTATTTTGCACTCTAACCATGACCAGTTTTAACAATAGAAGGAAAATATCGCTCACACATACAGTAATTATCTATACACCAAAAATACATAATATTGTAAATTCACCTAAATAAATGTTTTGAATAAAACATTAGTGTCAAACAAAACAAACAAATGTTGTCCAGTGTGCAACATATTTGTCCCATTTCTATAAATAGGTTAATCTGATTTTTTTTGTGATTAATATACGTTTGGCATTATAGAGAGAATAAAAACCACACTTCTGATGCCATAATAAAATATTTGAAGAACAAAGACTTCAGTCTAAACTCTGAATGGTGAAGTTGCTGTTAATTGCAAATGTTATGTGTAAATTAAAGAAAAAATATATATTTAAGAAAACGGTTGGTAATAATACCCAAGACATTTAAAGCTGTAGCATAATGTGTGCCGATTGAACGTGTGTTCCTTGTAGAAACGTCACTTCAGAGAAACTGGACAATGGGGACAGAAAGTGGAGAATGCAAGTTGTTCTGTAGAATTCACAGCTAAGCTTAAAGATGTAAAGATGTTAACAAGCTATTTTACAGAACACAGTAGCCAATCCATTTTGCAGACCATTTTCGTGTAATGACTGTAAGGAGGTGATAGGTCAATGTGGCCAATTTTCATCCCAAGTAGCCCTGAATTATAATAGATAACCGGATGTGCTTAAACATTTAGCGGCCGATCTACAGACGTTCATCAGAACACCATCCTAAAGTCACATTTGTACCACAGGTGTGAGGTTTTCTCAATTAAGTAGTGGCTTTATAAAAATCAGTAGCTTCATAAATATTTATAAATATCTGATTTATTTGATGTAAGCAGCTAACGGCTGTGATATGTCCTGATGATTAGCTGTCCCCAGTTATACTTGGAGGGCACTGAGCACTCCATGTGTATTTTTTGCAGTCAGAGAATGCTCGCTGGATGCAGGCCTTGGAGCAGTACGAGGCCCAGCAGAAAACGCTCTGCGGAGACGTCCTCCTGACCACCGCGTTCGTCTCCTACCTCGGCTGCTTCACCAGACCGTATCGCCAGGAGCTCCTACAAAACTCATGGATCCCGTTCCTCGCATCCTTGAAGGTAAAGTCCGCGTTCTGTTTCACATCTGACACTTTGAGAAGTATATTCGTCATTAGTTGTAAGTGTTTCATATTTAAGCATTTATTACGGGAATTTGAATTCTAATATTGTTTCAGTAGCAGAGGTAACAGTAAAATTTCCTTTATGTTAACCTGGATTTTGAGAGAGCTGTGTATCACCTTCATGCCATTTTGAAACCTGGTTTGGAATTGGTATTGGTATTAGAATTCATATTGGTCAATACGTCTGACTTTGACTAGCATATTATCCCAATGATCAGCTTTTAATTTCTGCCTAAGTGCTTGAGTAGATCTGTCACATAGACAGTTGGGTTCCTCGGGGTTTATGGTACCTCCTGTTTACTCTTCCTGCTCCAGGATCCCATCCCCCTAACAGACGGCCTGGACCCCATCCTCATACTCATGGACGATGCCACCATGGCAGCCTGGAGCAGTGAGGGGTTGCCAAGCGACAGGATGTCCTTGGAGAACGCTGCCATCCTGGCAAACTGCGAGCGCTGGCCGCTCATGATCGATCCACAACAGCAGGGAATCAAGTGGGTCCGCAACTGGAGTGGACCCGACCTGAGAGTGGTGCAACTGGGCCAAATGGGGTGAGATTTTTTTAGACCTGTAGGGATGTTTAATGTTTTATTCTTTTCTTTTTCTTCTTTGCATTTTAGATCAAACATAACATTTAGGTGGATACTTGGAAAAAGTCTCAGCCGTCAACATTTAGTTAATATCTTGGCAAAGTCTCAGATGTTAACATTTAGCTAATGTTTTACAAACAGCTATAGCAATATAAATCAAAATTAAATGAGATCATTTGAAACTTAATAACCATAATCTCTTTTTACTATTATGGAAGTTTATATGTGGTAACATGACATTTTTGCAAGATGTCAGTTGGAAGTATATAACATCTGTATGTATGACAAGCAATGTTTAGGACATTTCAATGACATTTCTAAGAAACTGATCCCTTGTTTTGGATCTTCTTGATTGTTTCCAGATATTTGGACACTATTGAGCAAGCTATGGCCACCGGAGCAGAAGTCCTGATTGAGAACCTGGAGGAGATGATTGACCCAATTCTTGATCCCCTTCTGGCAAGAAATACAATTAAGAAAGGAAGGTATGTTGCAGTGGCTACATTTTATCGGCGTTCCATCGCAATTTAATGACATTTTTGCAGACAGAAAAATGTCGAGCGCACGCAATAGTACATGGAATATGCTTTTTATGTTATTTTTATGGAAAAGAATGTTTGTTTTGTCTTGTAAGTCCTATTTTAAGTAATTACTGACTTAAAGCAGTTTATATGGGAATAAGTTACTAATGTGTTCAAATAGCAGCTAGAGTGAGATTCTAGGCATGTAGAGAATATATTATATGTCAAATCTTTAGTGTCATATAATTTGGCTTCTTGGGGGTACAGTGAAGACTGTTCTTTTGGAATTATGACATTATGACATTGAAACAAAACAGAGAATTTTTGAATTGGTGGATAGATTTCTGGTTTAAATTATTAATCTTGCACATTATATATTGCTTCTACTCAAGATCTGTTTGCATCTGGTCTAATAAGAAAGAAATCAGATACAGAAAGTTAACACTGGCTCCGATATTCCTACTATAATGTAAAACTTGCATTTGAGTCGGTGCACAAGAACGAACATGAAATATATGAATGGACATGTTCTCTAGAGCTCTGTCCTCTGAACCCTGGCAGGCTGCTGTGGGACGTTGACAGCGACACTGCTCCTTTACTGTAGCTGACCATCACACTTGTTCCTCGCAATGATGAATATGGCCGGCTGGGGTAGCCATGATGGATTCGCTGTGGCCCAGCAGCTGAAGTTCATTAATAATTGGAATGTTGTAGCGTGTGAAGTAATGAATACTAATTATTCCTTTCGTGTCGGGTGGTGCCCCACAAGCCGATCCATCAGCTGTGACTTTAATTTGGTAGAGTAATGATTCTATCAATAGTACATTAATTCCATCTTTTGAAGATATAGAGTTGAACCAGACTGGACCACAAATGCCCGCGTTGAAAAAAAAAAAAAGGCGTAACAAATCGACACATTGGCTGACAGCCACGGGGTAATTTAAAAGGAGGTAAATGGCAGAGTTCATCTGCTTAGTAGTGCTTTAATTGAAATGCGGATGCAAATAAATATTGACTACTGGGAAGATTATTTCCCAAGTTTTATTTAAGAGATGCCATTGATTTTTTTTTAACACTAGCTGCCTCGGAGATTGTTACCTGGCTTCCCAGTTCAGTTCGGCTAAATGGTTTTGAAGATGCCTATAAAATGCTTATTGGCTTGATAAAGACTAATGTTAAGATAACTTACATGTTGTGTAAAAGGATAATCAGCTGATATTCTGTGTTGAACAGCTTTCAAAATATATGTGTGTGTTTTTGTGAGTATGATATTAACTTGTATAAAATACCTGTATGTGTATGATATTAACTTGTATAAAATACCTGTATGTGTATGATATTAACTTGTATAAAAAACCTGTATGTGTATATTAACTTGTATAAAATACCTGTATGTGCATGAACTCAGGTACATCCAAATTGCGGGTAAGGAGTGTGAGTACAACAGGGGTTTCCGGCTGATTCTCCACACCAAGCTGCCAGCTCCCCACTATTCCCCAGAGCTTCAGGCTCACACCACCCTCATCAACTTCACGGTGACTCAGGCCGGCCTGGAGGATCAGCTGCT
This sequence comes from Hippopotamyrus pictus, assembly GCA_026781145.1. NCBI lineage: Eukaryota > Metazoa > Chordata > Actinopteri > Osteoglossiformes > Mormyridae > Hippopotamyrus > Hippopotamyrus pictus. Next base: position 19,214,961 of record JAODLC010000140.1, read on the forward strand.
GAGGAAGGTGGTCACCCAGGAGAGACCCGACCTGGAGATACAGAAGGTCATTCCGCAAGTGGAATCTCCCCTTTTCTTTGTCCACAGTATTTTGTTTCCCTGTCAAAGAAATTGTCTTGGTGTCAGTTTCAGTGGTTTGGCCTTTTATTCCAGTGCTGTGAGAGACACTCAGTTTGCTGCCGATTGTTGTTGTACACAGTGTGCAGTCACCACGCAACAGAATCACTTCAGGATTGAACTGAAGCGGCTGGAGGATGAGTTGTTGACCCGCATCTCAGCCGCTGAGGGCAGTTTCCTGGATGACACCGCCCTGGTGGAGAAGCTTGAGGACACTAAGCAGACCGTGACAAATATCGAGAGCAAGGTGAAAGGCGGCCAAGTTTGCAAAGGTTACAGAGCAAGAGGTTTTAGCTGCTACACACCACAGTCATGAAGGAGCGTAACAACTTCTTGCTGCTCGAAGCAGAATTCGGTGCTTGAAGTAAATTTGAGAATGAAATGCAAGGTGGATACGTTTTAACTGAGGTCCTATCAGAATGTAAATTAGAAAGCGTCCATGGATTTTCATACAGGTTGTGATGCAATGAATGTTTGCAAAAACGAACTTCCCCTGCCACAGCCTTCACAGCAGCATGAATGAATGGTGCTGACCCACTTCCCGCCGGCCTGTCGGCCACACACAGGTGGCGGAAGCCAAAGAGAACGAGACAGAGATCAACGCCATGCGGGACCTGTACCGCCCAGTCGCTGAGAGGGCGTCGCTCCTCTTCTTCATCATCAGAAGCCTTCATCGCATCAACCCAATGTACCAGTTCTCTCTCAAGGTGAGCTTCTTACCACTTAATTTACACGGGATCACAATTCTTATGCTACCGTGTGGTCATGGAAAAAAAAAAACATACTTTTAACAAGATAATTAAAAGTAATTACTGAATTACCGAAATTTCACTTATCATCATAGTTTGACAGATAGAGGGAGTGGACAAAGTAACAGAAACGCCGTATGAAAATGAAATTACAAACGTACAAACACAGCTATGAAAATGAGACATATTAGGCAAAATGACAATTACTATTATGTGCTCAGCCTAAAGCAGGTCTGACGATCAACACTTTGATTTGTGTCTTCAAGGCAACATGAGGTACTTAAGACAGTTCCAAAGAGCCCAAATAGTTAGAGGTAGCAGATCATAAAAATTGCTAAATCATTTAATGTGTCACATCATGAAAGTCAAATATGGGCGAATTTTATTGGCAAAATGTAACTCTCAAAAGTCAAAGCCCATTAACAAGAATAGGCAGTCATTAATGGGACTGTCACTACCACAAATGTACAGGCTCAAAAATGACCACAGAGCTGAATCAGCAACAGTCACACAGTCTCGATAGAAAAAAAACTATACATAATAAGGTCCACAAAGCTGGAATTCATAGCAGGACCGTTCAGAAAGCGCGTGTATTTCTAGGCCAGTGCAGAAAGACACGTGACTGGATGTAAGCAACACGAACCCTGGAGGCCTGACCAAAAGATAAAGTAATGTGATTGGCTGGCTCATCCTCACCCTTTTCACTATAGATAAATTGATTTACTTTATTGATCTCGAGGGACAATTCAGTTGCGTACAGCAGCAAATTGACAAAAAAAGCGCTGATACAAACACAGCCAGATGGATTTATATCCGGGTGAGTTCACATTTGGAGGAAGATGAAGGATGCCTTCAGCCCACATCTGTCACCGACTGTTAAAGACGGTGGGGGTCTATACAGCCGTCCCCATGGGAGTCATCAGGTCCGATGATCACTCGGTGGTGCTGTAACAGCTGAGGAAGAGCAGACCATTCTACAGGACCAGGTGTTCCAATACCATCATGCCCCTATACACTTCTCAAAAAACGTGAGCATTTTCATAAACACCAGGATAAAGTCAGACACCTTCCACTGCCTCTAAACAACAATGAATCATTAAGGAAAGTGCTGTGAAGTACATTTCCATGTCATTCATCCCTTAAAGAACTTGTGGATTTCTTGAAAGATTGCCTGATAAGGCACCGCACACAGCTCTCGACCCGTAAAGACTGGAGCTATTCTGAAGGAATAGGGGGGGCCCAGTGCCTTGTGAGGTGTTCTGTATCGATATGAAGCTTTTTGTCATAATTTTGTTCTACCACTGATATATGTTCATATCTTGTAATGTATTTCCGGACTTGGTACAGTGACTATTATCAAGTTATTATTAAGTTGTTGTAAATCAGTAATATTAGGAATCTAAGAATATAGGTATTTGTGTTGGGGAAAAGAAATGTAGTAGGTGAATCCCTCTGGTCGAGGAGCATTTTCCTCTTATTCTGGCAGAACTGCTTTTCCGTTCATGTGACCAGATGGAATCAGTCAGTGTGGAGACCTATGGACAGTGGGGTATTTGGCTTTGAAGAATTATCTGCCGGAAAATTAGTCATTAAATTGGCAGTTCAGAGATGTCACACTGAGACTGAGTAACACAGGTACTGTGAGTGGAGTGCCTTCCGTTAGCATGCTGCATGGCCGACACCGCTCTGGGCTTCGTTTCAGACCTTTAACGGAGTGTTCCTCAAGGCCATCGAGCAAGCGGAGAGGGCCGAGGAGGTGGCAGAGAGAGTGTTCAACCTCACGGAGGCCGTCACCTACGCCGTCTTCCTTTATACCAGTCGAGGCCTGTTTGAGAGGGACAAACTGACCTTCCTGTCACACATGACATTCCAGGTGACAGGCTAGCACCTCCCTGTGGCTGGGGTCTTGCGTCACCCCCATCAGTCACTGCACTTTCCTGATTCAACATTAGCTTTATTTAAAACATTCCATAACACTTTCTGTCCCATCTATTGATACTTCTTCAAACTACTCATGGTTCATTCCCTGTCTCTTCACAAGCAGTGGCGTCTGGGTTGGGCGTGTCCTACAGGAATAATGGAACTATGGCTCACGCCACGTCTTTTTTGCCTTTCTGTATTAAAGGTCCTTTTCCACATGCATATGCACACAAGAGCTGTCATTTCAGAAGTAGGAAGAAGGACTAGCTTAATTGTAGTAGCAGCTAAATTGTTGTAGCACGCTTGTCTCCTCTTCAGTTCATTTTGTTGCGTCTATTTATGCTTAAGAAAATACCAAGAAAATACGACTTAATGATTAAAAATTTTACAGTATCATTTTTATACAGCATCACAGTTTTTACCTCATTGCTTTACTCCCTGTCTTGCTTGACTCTTTTGCCGCTAGATCCGCCTAAAGAATGGCTCCGTCGATGCCCAGGAGCTGGACCTCCTGCTAAGCTTCCCTGTGGAGTCTAGTTCTACCTCTCCAGTAAACTTTCTCTCTCCACAGGCATGGGGGGCCATTAAGGTAGGCTGCTTCATGTAATAGCTGAAATACTCGCTGACTTCGTTTAACCTTCGGGACGGTATGCGCCTACAGCTGCGTTTTTATATGGCCAGACTATAGCCGGCCTGGATGAATTCCGGGGGCTTGATAGAGATGTGGAGGGGTCTGCGAAGCCCTGGAGGAAGCTGGTAGAATCAGAGTGGCCTGAGAAGGAGAGATTTCCCCATGACTGGAAGACTAAGACGCTGGTGCAGAAGCTGATCATTCTACGAGCCCTACGGCCGGATAGGATGACCTACGCTCTAAGGTCAGAGTGCCTTAACATCAGACTACTCATGTGCAATATGATTCTCGTTTCCTGGTAATGCTGAGCATGGTTGAAAGTGGCTGTTGTTATCAAGGTCGTTTGGATCACGGTGTGGTGATGGTGTTTTTTTTTTTGTGGTTGTGTTATGACAGGAACTTTGTAGAGGAGAGCCTCGGATCTCGATATGTGAATGCACCAAGGACAGAATTTGAGAAGTCCTTTGAGGAGACCAGTCCTTCCAGTCCAGTGTTGTTTATCCTGTCACCTGGGGTCAACCCACTCAAAGATGTAGAGACCCTTGGTTTGTAAAAGGCTGCATGTTTTTAAAACCTGTATTATTAAACTCTATGAATGAGGTCAGTACGTGAATCAATTTGGTAACTGAATTGTGGATTTTGTATTACACACTGAATGGCTCTGTCTACTTAATCATCTCCTCATTGGAATCTCTCTAAATGCTTTACTGTTGAGTAGGATAATTATATGTGATAGTAAGAAGGTCCCGCAGAAAATAAGCATCTCTGAGCCTCATGCTAATCCTTAATTAATATGTTCCAGGACAGAAGATGGGATACAGCGTTGACCATGGGAGGCTGCACAGTCTGTCTCTGGGACAAGGTCAGGAGGAGATCGCAGGGCGGATTCTAGAGAGAGCATCCAGAGATGGTCACTGGGTAATTCTTCAGGTATTGCAAAATCCTTAATTCTGAAAAGATAATTAGAGCTTTGGGATGGTAACCTTTGAAGACACATGCAGAAACACTACGTGCTGTTTTTGCATAGCTGGTACTCAGCATCAAAGCAGGGTTGAACAGCAAAGTGATTATATTTTTTGCATTTCTTGTGTTAGAACATTCACCTGGTGGCTCAGTGGCTCAACACTCTAGAGGAACTTCTAGAAAAGACTGGGGAAGGGAGTCACCCAGACTACAGAGTCTTCATTAGCGCCGAGCCTGCAGGAACCCCAGAAAAGAACATCATCCCTCAAGGCATCCTGGAGAATGCCATCAAGATTACAAACGAACCACCTTCAGGCATGCAGGCTAACCTGCATGCAGCTCTCTGCAACTTCAACCAGGTGAGACTGACCTACACTGGGACCCACAAGACGGCCTAGGTATAAAAGACCAAACGGAGTGCAGGAATATGCCAGAACGAGTAAGGAAGTGTGTAGAATGCTCACGTGCTTGTTGGGTCACACTCTGCTTTTCTGTTTTCATGAAGGAGACGCTGGAGATGTGTTCGCGGGAGCGAGAGTTTAATGGGATCCTCTTCTCGCTCTGCTTCTTCCATGCCTGTGTCACTGAGAGACGAAAATTCGGCCCCCTAGGTTGGAATCATGCTTACCCTTTTAGCACAGGGGATCTTACCATCTCTGCAGATGTGCTCTACAACTGCCTGGAAATCAACTCTAAGGTGCGGTCTGCAGACTTTCATATGGCGGTGATTGCGTACCTTCATAGTGAAATTATCGCACAGCTGGTGCAACGTTCTAAGACATTAATGAAAAATTAACCCTCTTCCTTTTCATGACAAACAGGCAAATTTAGTTCTTAAACATGACGAATTTCTCAAAAAAAAAAAAAAAAAAAATTAAATACAAGCGTGGCTTTGTCACATTTTCAGATTTGTCATGCAAAATTGTGGTGTCTACTTATCCAATCTAACATAATTCCGAGCATATCAAATTATTTTACCATAGTATTTTTCCCAAAAATAAATGCCCTTCATTTTATTAACAAAACATCAGCCTGTAAGATCATATACGCAGAATTCATTAGGTAGGCAATGAAGCTTTGCCCAAAATGTAATTGCATACAGCCTGTGTGACAGTGCACAGCACAGTGTAAGTGATCACTGCAATTAGCAGTGCTGATGGAAGCAATTTGTAGAACAATACAGGTACAAATGGTTGTAAACTTGTAGGATTTGTCATTTCTGGGGTGGGTGTATTTCACTGTGCTTTATGGGCACAGATTAGTTGGGCTTAGATTGGAGTCTCCCGTTGATACCATCAACATACAATGAGGCAAGAAGGCGGATTCATTTTTTCACAGATAAAATTACTTATCCGAAAAGCCTGACATGTTTCCTATATTTATGTAGCTGCTTATTCTTTGTAATGAGGGTGCTTTTTAAGGTGTGATTCTAGCTTGAGATTATAAGTCATTTTTAAACTCATCGAGAATATAGGGGTGTATAAAAAACCCGTGGTTGCAGCCAAGCATGTATCTATCTACTCAGTCAAACAGATACACCTGAAATATCATCTAATGAAAAAGAGAAATGTCTGCAAATTAATGCAGATTTTACAGGCTTCCACATCTATGCAGTCTCTCAAGGAGGTAACATAGCAGGTGGACGTCTGCACTGACTGCGGCTGACCTGCCTGCTCACCCATAGGTGCCCTGGGAAGATCTTCACTACCTCTTTGGGGAGATCATGTATGGAGGACACATCACTGATGACTGGGACAGAAGACTGTGTCACACCTACCTGCAAGAGTACATGCAGCCCAGCATGGTAAACATACAACCAACCAGCCAGTACCAAATATTTTATTTTTATTTGTCCATCGGCATTTCGGAGCCCTGCCAAACTGTTTGGCATGTTCAATGGCAAAATTTTACTGTACTTCTATGGCCAGTGAACTGTATCAAATGTTCATAGTCAATGACTCTGAAAGGTAACTGCTGCCACCTAGTGGTAAGACCATGTATTGACATTGAGAAGTAAAGGTTTCGAAGGGGCCCAGCTCTGTGCATGACTTTGTAAGTTATCCCCATGTTTTAGTTATGTCATGGTCACTTTAGATTACGCTCAGTTCAAGAATGTATGATTCAGCTGCGTTGGTAATACCAACATGGTACCAGTTAAAGCCATTAAGTTGTAGTGCAATGGTTACTTGTAGTCGAAAGTGTGCTGGTTCGATTTCCTGACCAGCAAAGTACTGTACCATTAAGGTACCCTGAGCAAGTTACTGCCCCCAAGCACTGCTCCCTGGGTGCTGAATTAGCTGTCCCCTGAACGATGACCCACATATGCAGTCCCTCCAGGATTTCGCGAACGTCTTTTTTGATTGTTGCGGCTTAAAATGCTTGATTTTGCGGCAGCTTTTTCAAAAAGTTGCGATGAAAGTTGCGATGTTTCGAGGCTTTATTTTTTGTCTATTTCGTTTCAAGAACAAATGAATTTGCAGAAATAGTTACAACTCTTTTGCAACATCACAACTTCCTGGAGGGACTGCATATGCGTTAAAAGCAGAGGTGCTGTGGTGTGTCAACAATGACAGCTAATCACTTTCATATAAAAAGTGTCTTATGATAGTCTGGCCTTGTGGAATTGGCTCCAGATCGCCAGAAATAAGCATGAATCCAAGTCTTCATTTCCCCCCCAGTTTGAAGGGGAGCTGTCTCTCTGCCCTGGGTTTTTGGCCCCTCCCAACCTGGACTACAGTGATTACCACAACTACGTGGACAAGCACCTTCCCGCAGAAAATCCCACCCTTTATGGCTTACACTCGAATGCTGAGACTGAGTACCTGACCAGCACATCCAACGCCCTCTTCAGGACACTGATGGAACTACAGCCCGGAGACCATGCCTTAGGTGACACTGGAGGACAGAGTGAAGACGACAAGGTCAGGAGCTTCGTAGGCAAATACCTGCAATGTGTCACATTATTCTAGGTTCAAGCTTTTGAGGTACCACTTTACAATAAGGCTTCCCTTTGCCACTTGGCAGTAACTAATTAATAAGAAGAAAAGCGTGGTATAACTTGTTTATAATTGTCTATTAATGATTTACGAAGTGTTACAACCTAATTAATAACCTGCTTATAAACCATTCATTTCCCCTTTATAAGGGTAGCCTAATTGTAAAGTGGCATTGCATTTGAATCGTCTACTTCGTGATTTAGAGATGATGACCACTGCATGGTTTCATTAATGTTATTCAAATTCAAGTGGCCAATTTCCATCAGTCCCATGTTCCAGGCCATCACTAGGATGGAATCACACATACAAAACAGACAGGGATGTGTTTTCAGCCACGTCACACAAACGCAAAAGCAGACTGAGGGGCAGGGAAGCCACATTCCTGAAGATTACAAAGCTGCCAAATAGGAATAATTATGTTCTGAATTAATGGAGCTACATAGTAACGATAATGACAACCATGCAAGCTGTGAAGCTGTAAACCTCAGTGTGAGGAATAGTCATCGATGAGCTGTACTCCTTACACAAGTATCCTGGTGATAAAACAGTAGCAGTATCAGATACTGTAAGCTACTAATTTTGTGTTCTGTCCAGGTGAAAAGTGTCCTGGACGATATTTTGGAGAAGCTCCCAGAGGAATTCAACATGTTAGAAATAATGGCAAAATCTACAGAACGGAGTCCCTATATCCTGGTGTGTCTGCAGGAATGCGAACGGATGAATTTGTTGATTGGTGAAATATTCAGATCTTTGAAGGAGCTGGACATGGGACTGAAAGTGAGTTGAAAAACCATAGTTTCTGTCTCCACAGTTTGACATTTGCTTTGAAATCTTTAATGTCGGTCACTGATTGTTTTTCTTTAAATGCACATTAATGTGGATATAAGATGAAATACTCCAGAGATGTCAGGAAATGTCTTTAATTATCCATGTGTGCCCCTTCCCAGGGACAGCTGACTGTCTCGCCAAAAATGGAGGCCCTACAGTTACCATTATCCTGCAATAATGTCCCAGAATCCTGGACCAAACTGGCCTACCCCTCCACATTGACTCTCGCCCAATGGTAAATCACTTACAGTTTTCCACAAAAACACAGACATGCATCGGTTAAAATTTCCACTTTAATTGTAAAAACTTGTGACAGAATTTTCTCCAAAACAGACAAACACAATCTGTCATCCACCAGGTTCAAGGATCTCTTGTCCCGATGTCAAGAGCTGGACGTCTGGACACAGGACCTGACTCTCCCTCCAGTGGTGTGGCTTTCAGGCTTCTTCAACCCTCAGTCCTTCCTCACAGGTCAGCTCCACTTCGTCATGTCTTATAACGTCCTCTCAACAATGTTGCTGATCTGGTATTCCCGATGATTTGGGACTGCTTCCTGAATGCGATGGCATTCTACTCACTTCACTTTCTATGTAGCTGTAACGCAGAGCATCGCCCGTAAGAACGGATGGCCTCTGGATACAGTACGTCTAACCGTGGACGTGACAAAGAAATTTAAGGATGACTATGGACACCCTCCACGAGAAGGTGCTTATATACATGGTCTTTACATGGAAGGTAAGAGGAGCATATGAATTCATCATACTGAAGGCTACATCTTTCACCATATAAGTAGTTCAGTAACTATCAGACTGTCTGGAAACATTCACCACTTAAACTCACCCTTTAACTCACAAAGAGCCTCTAGAAGTCAGACCATTAAACACATCTGGAGCCTGCTTCCATGATAGTTTTGTGAATGGTGGCCGTGATGTCTGCAGGTGCACGGTGGGATATCCAGAACGGCACGATAGCAGATGCCCTTCCCAAGGAGCTGGCCCCCCAGATGCCCGTCCTGTACCTCCGGGCTGCCCCGTTCGATCAACCAGAGCCGGGCAACACCTACGAGTGCCCCCTGTATAAGACCAAGCTCCGTGGGCCAACCTACGTCTGGACCTTCCCCCTCAGGACCAGAGACCCGTCCCCAAAGTGGATCCTGGCCGGTGCAGCGTTACTGCTGTCTGTGTGAGATCTCTGCATCCCGAATTAGGACGGTACTGCTCAGACTGCAGCTGCCTTCCCATGATGATGCACGTCTGCGCTTATCTGCCTGCACAGCTGCTCACTTTAGCCTGCACACATTTCCAGGCAGATGTGCACATGGGCTGGAGACAGAAAAAGTCCAGTGTGTGTAATCACTGTGAGAATCCACAGTCTCCAGATTAGCAATCCTTTGTGAGTTTCCCTTACAGGAACCCATAAAACATGTTTAAATAAATAGGTTAAATCGGTGCCTAAGTTAAGCTAGTTTCACAGTAAACACAAGCACCGAATCTAAATAGTAGCATTCCATGATGGAAAAGACTTTGAACATGATTTCTGCAGAAGAACATTTATTTTAAATGGAACAAAAATATCCTCTTTTTTCAAACAGTCCTCAAGTAACTACATTAAGAGTGAACAACTTCGTCACTAACTGACTAATAATTTCACTTTACATGGGGATGCAAACAATGATAAACCTACAGGCCTAAAGGAGCTTGCAGCACGAACGAAAATTATAAAATAAAATATAAATATCCAGGCATAGTAAAATACAAGCACAAAGAATGGAGACACAGTCGACTTAGATTGAACATTTTTTCTGAAGGCTGGGAAGAGAAGGGGAAAGATCACATCATAAGCATTGTGATACTCTGTTACTTTATAGCTGTATATCGTAATTATTAAAGGATTACTTTAAAGAACGCTCCATTAGATCATTATCGATTTAATGCATTTAAAAGTGTAAAATGTACAAGAACATATATTCATTAAAACCACAGATTTTTAAACTACAAACGTAGTATTGTTATAATGAGTAATTAAAGTAACACGATTCCGTGATCCTGGATTGCTGCTCTGCCACCTTCTGACAGTCTGCTCACCTGTCCAAGTAGTCCTTGACGTTGGTGTGGCCTCGGAACTTGGCCAAGTGGATGAGTATGCCAGTAGCACAGCGTCCGTCCCGCTTGCGACACAGGCTGCAGTTACATATACCCCGACAAGGAGGACACACCCACATCTGGGGGAGGGGCAAATCAGGACTTACAGAAGTGACAGGCATTTGTCAGCCATTCTTAAATGACGCCTTGAGGGAAAAGGGGGGCAAGCTTTCCAGGCTCATTGATTTAAGAGGTAAAAACTCTCACAGAATCCAGGAGTGCAGTACGGATTTCTTCACCATATCGGTTCTTCAGACAGGGCCCACAGAAATGCCCTGTGATACCCGTGCATTTGCGGTTCCTACACACTGTCTTCGTGTCCAATGTTTTCTGCCTACATTGATGGCAAGTACTACCCTGAAAAATGAGCCAGGAGTAAGGCAGGGCTGAGTGTCAATCAGATGGCGCCTTTAATGCTACATCTCAAAGCAACATAGAGTAATTACTATAGAACCTGTGTTCTGTCCTATAACACTGTACTGGATAAGGGGGTTTGAATATCAATGGATAGATATCGATTCCAATGGGGCTGGATGATATGGGCAAAAAATATTAATAGTATTTTTCAGTCTTCAGGCTAGATTAGATATATATCAATTCTCTCTAATTACTTAGCACAGTGACTTTTCAATCAGAAGAACCAAACAAAAAAGTTGTTAATAAACAATCTGATGTGCAGAGGTAGATGTAAATCGTGTTTATCCAAGCACAAAAATTAAATATGATGGTCTGCTTTGTCAGGAATGCTGGCTGGGTTTTAACAAAAATATCAAATGTAAGCATATATGGTACAACTTCCATGGTAACACAAACACAAGAGTAGCACACAAAAAATAGAAGTGCAAACTGATTACAAAGTTTCCTTTAGTGCAAAAGTGTTTCACCTGTCCAAATTTTGCCTTGTTCTGCAACTCCACAATGACAGTCATATTTAGTTTGCACCAATCCACAATAAAAGCATGCATGTAACCAAATTAGGGCTTATTGTCAAGGTTTACAAATTTAAAATATCTGCTATCTTTATAAAATGTAATGGGCCAGATTACAAGAAAAAAAGCCATTGCCATGTTAACAATGTTATTTAATTTCACATCGCAAGCAAAATCATCATGAATATAAAGTAAATATTCAATATACCACTGAGTATTAATTTACAGTAAGAAGTAAGCTGCAAAATGATCCAATGTCTTCTTGTAGGATTCAGGGTAAACCTAGTAAACCCACGTGTTGTTTGTCATGGATCTTATCTCTTGATGTGTTCGCCACATTTTCAAGCTCCTCCTTGGTGGTGTCTTCAACGGCCCGAGCGGTGCCATGATGACAGTGTTTCCGTGGCGATCGCTCTCTCTGCCTGTGCATCTGGGTGATGGTAACTCAGTTAACTACCCAGGCTTCATGTTCACATGAAATATCTAACTGTGCCTTAAAGTTGAGCAGTTTTTACAGCTTTGATATTTTATATTGGGAGTACATTACAACCCCAAAAAAGTACTTAAGCCTTGAATTTTTGGTCTAATCCATCCAGTTACACAATTACAACAGTCCTCATGCTCACCTCTGTGAGCTTTGTCATGATCCTGGCTCTCTTGATCTTCAACAGATGTGCCCTGTATTTTGAGCGAGAGGCCGACAGGCACTCTGCCGCGAAATTATCTGGAGGCCGGGCTCTGCGAATTGGATTACGCCGCACACTCATCTTCAATGACATCCCTTCCTTATTAGACACCCTCTTCCTTTTCTGAAATGTAAATGGCCCAATTAACCAGTAGGGGGAGGACAAGCCAGCGCTGTGAAATAAGTTTCCGAAGTCTTACAGATGCTCTGGTGGCTGAAGTTCTCTTTGATGGAGACAGCAAGCGTAGGTCAGCCAGTAACTTTTCAAGCTGTAAAATCAAGGTGTACCATTTAACGTGGCAGTAGTTGCGCGTCTATAATGGAAGTGAAGAAGGTGAAAGGCTTTACCATGGCTTTGTTTTCCTTGATGTTGGTGGCCCGTTTCTCCATGGCACTGGGCTCCGTCTCTAAACACTCGTCCTCTTCTGCGGCGTCTGCAGCAAGCGCTGGAGCAGCGCTCATCTGAGGCTCGTCATCTTCTTCCTTGGTCTGCTGTTCTTCACTCACCTTGACCTCCCCGTTCCGTGATCCACCCTGCTTGTCCTTCTCCAAAGGTTTCCCCTGGACACGTCGTCTTCTTTTCATAGGGAGCCTGAGGGCTATGCGCAGACCAGTCCTCTTTACACGGGTGAAGGAGTCTTCACCACCGTCCCTATCTTCATGAACGAAACGCACTAGCTCCTCTGGCTAGTAAGGAACCATAACATTACCCAGGGTTAAAATTTTGTCAAGGTAAAGCTGAACCAAACAGTTCCTACTTTATCCAAAGGTATCTTAAGAAAGACATAACAATTAAGCTACATAATATCACTTTCAGCCAAGTTAGTGAGACCTGCAGCAGTAAATTAATTCTAATAAAAACAAATGTACATTGGCTATGAAACCCTGGTATTGTCACCTGCCTTAATGTTATCTTCAGCAAACCCTTTAAATTCTTCATCCTCACAGTCAGAGTCTTCAGTGAAAATTCGAACTAGTTCCTCAGTGAGGTCTTTAGGCTGGAAACATATGCCCTGTAGAACACAACAGCCTGAATTTTCCATTCCTGTAACCCTAAGCATCTAGATATAAGGAACCTGTTACAGGTTACAGGATGAAGATAAAGCTGGTTTTCAATTATCAGCTGTGTTTTTTTGTAAACAGAATGCATTGTTTAAACATGCTGATGTGCGTTAATGCTAATAATGGAAATGCTTTCAAATGTTACATTTTAACAGTTTTGAGGTAATAGACTAACTGGCAAATCAAACATATTTTTCATTACAATTTAATTTAAAGGAGAATGCTAAATGTCTTTTTTGTTCTAGTTCCTATAATTCCTGTGGAGCCCAATGAATCCACGATGAGCCCTCAACTGCAGCCAATCATTAAAAATATTTTAGCAATGTCTATAAATAAGTTTACATAAATCTAATGTCTAAGTAGGTACTTCGAGGAGGCCTAATCATGTCGTAAGTTCACTTAATATAAACCGCTAGAGCTGCTGCAAGTTCTTACTGACATGATGAACTGAAAATAAGTATACTTTAAGTATATATATAATATATTTATATACTCAGCATGTACCGATACGTATATGCTATATATGAGTAGATATGCAACTTTATATTTTTAATTAAAATGTTAACCTACTACCTACCAGCCGAATTATATTCATCTACTGTAAAACTTTACACGAGGACAGAACACAAAGAATACTGTTCCGACGCAGTTATTGTAATAAATAAAACATACCTTATTTGACAAACCCGACATTGCAGATAATTTTAACGACAACGTCGTACGATTTCCAAAAAATAACAAAAAAAAGAATGAATTTACTGAAGGTGCATCTCAAGACATGGGAGAGTAAAGGATTTCTGTCTGTGACACTGAATCTAATTTTCGCCAATATAAGATATTTTTTTGAAATTTGTAATTTCTTCATATAAAATCTAATTTAACGAAATGCCCTATAATTTAACGAAATGCCTTATAATTTAATGAAATGTCTTATAAAAATCACAAGATAAAATCGATGCCTCTCCCTTCTCTTGTAATTTGGAACAATCCACATTTACCTCATGAACATTAAAATATGGGTTGGAGGCCAGTTTTAATTATATTAATTCATATATCCATTGTTGAAATATCCTTGTTAACCACCAGGGAAAAAGCAATACCTGAATTTTTAAATGTTTTTATCGTAAAACTGAAAGTTGCTCTGGATGGATATATTTGTAGATGCGAAACTCCCCCGTAAGGTGACCGTTACAAAGTCTGTTTCTTTAACCGGGAAGGAGGGACAAATCACGTAACTCGCTCCGCACATGCTCAGTTTAGTCCTTATTTCACACGTGATGGAGAGGTGTTCGGCAACAAACTCTGATTTGTAAGGAGAAAATTCTTTTGACTTTATTTTTGTGATAGCACTACATACTTTGTACTTACATTATTCGGACTTAAATCGTTTTATTATATGCCAATATAAATATCTTTTATAGAAGTTGTGAGTGATAATATTGTTGCTCTTAGCTGCAAGGTAAACTTGTTCATGGCTACCACAGTCTGGGATAGTTTATAACGGTATTTCTCCAACTGCCCACCAGGCCGCTTGTGTGGAAACTTCTGCATTGTGTGTGTTGTGGAACATTTCAAAGTCAAAGGAAAATTAGGTGAAATGCATAGTCTGTCCAAGGCGATCCCCTGAAGTCCTGTACACTAGGCGGTGTTTGATACACCTGTCAGTACTGTGATTCTGATTGAGACTCTCTCTCTCTCTCTCTCTCTCTCTCTTTCTCTCTCTCTCTCTCTCTCTCTCACACACACACACACACACACACACACACACAGAGAGAGAGAGAGAGAGAGGCAGACAGACTTGCACAATATTATTCTGTTATTAAAACTGGTGCACAGTTGCACGTTTTGGTTGGTTGTATTATGATCTTTGATTTTAGTTGTGATTAACATACATTGTACACATACGCATACATACCTTCAAGTTTCATTGAAGAAAAAAAAAAACTTTTGTCGTACTCAGGGCTGTGTTACAACTATCCCTGGCTTTGGGGTATATTGTAACATTTCACTCCATGTGTTTGAGGCTAAACCATTCATCGTTCGTGATACAGCTGTTTGTGATAGATACATCCGATAAATAGTATACCTACGGAAAGAAAGGTATATCAGGGGTAATATAAACTTCATGGCATATTTGACTATGTGGTATGCCGTTCATCTGTAGTTTTCACGGCAGCAGAAGCACATACTGGGCCACACCATCCATTGGCCTGACATCCCATAATAATCTGAGTACAAAAAATTGTCCCTTTTTACCTCCAACTAATACTGAATTAAGTCTATGAATGAAAAAAATGTAGATGCAACCATTAGTACATGAATTAGTGTAACATTATGGGTTTGTATAAAACAAAATATACCATGTTTAGTGTTTATTGTTTAAATGGATTCCATTATGTAGTTATGAAACTATATTTAATGTATCCAAATTTACTAATGAAGTAGGAGGAATATGCAAAAAATGTAAACAAAATATCCATAATTAAAACATTTTGTATTGTCTTTCATCCTGATTGTTTTGTTGGAGAGTATTCATTTTGAGAATCAGAGAAATATAGTGTGTATTTTTGATGAATGAGGTAAAAAGGTTGGAAGTGGTTTCTGTATGATGAGCAATACATTATGTGTAATACATGGAATACAGCCAGGATACCCTGGAGATTATGAACACGGTGGATATTGACTTTCAAATAGGGTTCAGTTGACCTTGACCTTTATTTCCCTGCTGAATACTGATTGAGTGGTATAATTCATTGTACACAGTGTGAGACACCCCTTCAGAGCGCAGAACAGCAAGATCTTCAGAGAGATAGGAACAGAATACACCATGTTACTAATGAAGTAGGAGGGATATCGGTGAGGAATATGTAAAAAGGAGTATTGTATTTATACAAGCAGTACTTGAAGTAATCAGTTATATCAACTCATAAACATACAGTACATAAACCCAGTTTGCATATGCCGTATAAAGTACAAACACAGCATATCATGAGTGTAGAGAACGAGGAAATTGTGTATTAAGATACAAAACAGCACTCCCTAAGCATTTTTTAGAGGACATTATCCAGGGCTGCCAGCTCTCCCGAATCTGACCTCACGCTTTTTGACTCACGCAAGAAGTCTTATTCCATTATAAAGCTATAATTAGCTACAACAATAGCGTTGGGTAGTTTGCAAACCCTACAGACTATTTACAAGGTAATAAAACTGTGGCATACATGTAAATGACTGTGCAGACTTGAATTGTCTTGAATTGAAAATCTCACGCCAGCCGGGTGACCAAAGTTGACAATCCTGAGACAAACCGTGGACATAAAGTTGCCATTCAGAATGACAGCTAACAACGTCACTGGGTTTGAGCTGAAATCCATTCTTTCCTTAATCGAGTTGCCCATCCATTAGAGACTAAGAGTCCCACAACTCCTCCACTGGTCAGATTACTGGTAACACATCACACGTCAGTTCTGGGCTTAAGCTTCCAACACACTCTGCTGGGTAGTAATTACTTCTGTCATCTTCCCCTGTCTGGAGCATCACTGAAATTAAGATGATTTGGCTACAAAATTAATGGTTTCAGGACATTGCTTTGGGTTAGTAATATATTTCTTTTCATCCAAATTAAGTTTTATTTTTGTGAAGACATTCTGCTAGTTCACAAATCTGAGATGGAACAAATTTTTCTAAAATATGTAATGTGTCATTCATGACAAATAAATGTTATGTGTTTGGAATTCTGTACCTTTGCTTGTCACTGGGGCTGTACCCGCAAAGGTCTGCCAAATGTACCCTAGCTGTAGGTAGCTGTATCTTTTAAGGTACAGAAATGGACTCTGAGGAACATTTCTGTACCATTGATGGTACATTAGTGCTGTATGTATCTTTGGGATCCATATATTTACTTTTAAAGGTGCAATCACAAGGGTACAGCTGAGATTGTAACAGCATAGCAAACTGGCACCTTTTTCTGACCATGATGCTAGCAACTAACAAATGTTGAAAGCTATGGATTAAAATGCAATATTTTACATTGCATCCGTCCAGCCATCCATTGTCCTGAGCAGCCTGAGCAGGCGTGCCCAGATCCCCGTCTCCCCAGCCACTTCCTGCAGCTCCTCTGGCAGCCAGGAGATATATAATCTTTCCAGTGTGTCCTGGATCTGCCTCAGGACCTCCTCCCAATTGGACACGCTTGAAGGACCTCCATTTTACATTTCACGTAATTCATATTTGTATATGTAATCAATTATTGATTAAACAGTAACATGCACATTCTCCATATTAATTGAAAATTCCTGCTTACGGAGCAAATACAGAATGCAGCGTACAATCAGAGCAGGCCATACACTCTATATAATCCAAAGCAGAGCATCAAAGCTAATACGTATGAATGTCAGAAATAAACATCAGGTTATGATTACACAGTGGGTGATGAAAGCCCCAATAGCCAACTGTTGCATGTCAGGCTGGGGATAGGCAAGTCCGCCCGTCCCCTTAAACCACATGTGATTGCCCCAGATGAGTATCCTTTTCCACACAAATAACAGCTTATTCCCCCCTGGAACCAGAATCTAAACACAAATCAAACTGTGCAGGGCACCTGCGGCTGGGAGGCCGGGTCTCTCCCTCCCTGCATCGTCGAAAGAGGAGCAGCGCCGTCCTTCCAGCGAGCTCTGCTTCCTGTCGTTAGCACGCCGCTGTGCCGGGTCAGTCATTAGGCGACAGGGAAATGATATGGTGTGTGGCGACTCGGGGAGGAAATCACAGAGCAGAGCCGCTAAGTTCCCCGTCACGCTGCCCACGGTCGCACTGGCTCACAGCAGGCGGAGCCACAGCAGCCGGTCCAGCTGCTGGGACTTTGTTGTCACGCCTTGCTAGAAGGAACCATGTCGTGCCACACGGAGTTAACCTTATAAACGCTGTCTGTTATAATGGCTGTGAAAAGGTTCATTGTAGTGTACAGAAGTCACAGTTCTTTAAAATGGCAAAGGATCCATTAATAATTTTCAAGATGCTGACTGATGATACAGTTTTACAGTTTCAGCTTGATTTATCCCTTTAGTTATATTTGCCATTCGTGTCAGGCCATCGCACTGGCGTGTTCAGGTGTGGGCGACATGGGCAGCCGCCCGGGGCAGCATTTTGCTGGGGGTGGTGGCACTGGGCACACGCAGAAAGAAAAAGAAAATTGGAATGGTGACATTTTTGTGAAATCGGTTTTCTATCCCTCATTTGCACATCCTGTCAGTAATATGTCACTGTGTGAGTCAGTTAAGCTTGTCTGGTTCTAGTTTGTGAGCTAGGCATGCTGGTTCAGGGGAGCCAGATTGGGCTGAGCTGAGGATGCACTACCGGGAGCCCCAGGTAGGAGGAGCAGGGGAGTCTATCAAATAGCCCACCTCTAACTTTGTACAGTACTAATGCAATTAGTAAAATCAGTGACACTGCGAAATGCTCCCAAATAAACTACAATTCAGTTATAATAGCGTAAATAAATAGTTTCATGTGCATATTGTTGCATTTTTTTCTTGTTTGAGAGAAATCATTAAATATAAAGCCAGTCTGCACAACACTAAGCTGAATTGGTTTAGTCTTGACTCTTGCTTGACAATATTGGGGCAATGTACTGATGCTCAAAGCCAAGTTAGCACAGATGGAAAAGTGTGATTCTCTTTCTAAAATTTATTTAAAAACTACAATGTGTTTCTATTTGTCTGTTCTTTTTTCTATTTACGAATATTAGTTTTAAAAATAGGTTTATATTTATAGGGCCTATAGTTTTAAATGAAGTGTCTTAATAAAAATGACAGTGCCAAATTAAAATAATAGTCTAATTTAATCTTCAATTTAAATCTGCTTCAGAGAAAAACAAAAACACGTTGTTCGTCAAACAACACAATCACCTCATTGCCATAAATGTTTCTTGGTGAGCAGGTTTAAGCTGATATCAGATCTGGAGGTGATTTTTGTTTTCACTTTGAAAACTAAACATCCGGCAACCATTTAGACACCATATCTGGCTTTCAAAAATAAGGCAGCCTCAACTGTAAATTTGTGGAAATCCTTTTGTGATGCAGACGGACAGGTAGAACTAGACCAGATCTGGATGTGTAATGGAGACAGTCTTTACTGGGCTTTTTCATTTCCCCAATCTGGCAGTCTCGGGAAGAATAGTCAGCTGACTGGGTCTGGTGTGTTGATTCTCTCCACCTGTTTTTTTTTGGTTATGACAAAAGGTATTAATTGCCGTTTTCCATATTTTCTCGCCCCTAGCAAACTTGGAAAGGTCTTTATAGCGGTCTTTAATCCTTTTACGGCGCACACGTCGTCACTCAATTATATTCTTTCGTCCGTAAGCGGCTGTCATATTTAAATTTACATGCCCTCTGTGTTAAATTTACATGCCCTGCTCTGGTTCACATAAATGCTGAAAGGTAAACATTATTGCTAAAAACCTGTTATTCCGTTCTCTGTACCATCACACGACTTTTTCCGCCATTTTAAATTGAACGACTATCCCAAAAGTGAATTTAAGACTGTTACAAATTAAATAGGAGGAGCGTAATACGTATAAATCCACTAGATGTCAGTGTTGTTCTATATACGGTACTATGCAAACGTCTCAAGCAGTTTAAAATGATGTTCATATTGGTGCAAACTATATCATGCCACTTCAAAATCTCTCCTAAAATCACCCCAGTATTTTCAATGACCAACCAATACACCCATGTAATTTTTGACTTGACCCGTACCCCATGTCATATATCAAATCAGTATCTCACTTTCTTAAACTAATTAAATTGATTAATTAATTGAGCTGGATGTGAAGTGTAACAAACACATGGAATGGCTGGGGTACCCCTGAGGAGAGGTTAGGGAACTGAAGCGGCCTTTATCTAGCCGTCCAACAAGTTATCAGTACATTTTTGGAGAATGGAGGAAATTCTTGTTAGTTTTTGCTGTGTCACTTTTAATTTTTGTATGTTCTAATGTTAAATTGTATTTTTTGTTCTGAGCACATACTGTATACACTTACTACTTAGATAAATAGCTTTAAACATTTCCTTTGACTACCTAAGATTTTGCACAGTGCTGAAGATAAAGGTGAAGTGACTAGTCATTGTCGACATACCACAGCAACAAAATGTGTCCTCTGCATTTAATTAACCCATATGTGACATCATGACATAGTAGGGGACAGCTAAGCAATACCTTGCTCAGGGTACCTCTGTGGTGCCTTGCTGGATGAGATCTGAATCAGCAATCTTTTAATTACAAACACGCATCCTTGACCATCAGGCCCCCACTCCCCACATATGTAGGTGTGGAAGAGAACTTTCATGTGAAAGGACTTCAACATTATGTGGCATACATAATAATGTAAATTATCAATTTCTCTGTATATATTTCTACATTGTTAGTAGATTGCACTTTAACATGGATCAGAAAGCAAACTGCTGTTATATTGTACATGTATTAGCTTCCGCTGTTGTTCAATAGAGTACATTACTAGCATACAGCAGATCATGAGTCAGCTAGGTAGACGTGCAGCAAAGAATTCGGCATCAGGCAGTAGTTGGAGGGCTAGATGAGGTGTTTTCTGGAAAAGATGCATTTTGAGTCATTTCTGCAAGGTTGAGGAGGATTCTGATGACTGGGTGTGGATGGCTAGCTTGCTCTGCCACCACAGAAGCTCACAAAACGATGTGAGACTTTTCACACAGTGTGGGGATCTCCAGGCAGCACTGGCTTGCTGAACTAGAAGGGTGGACAGGATGTAGTACTTAATGAGTGACTTGATGGAGATAGGTGCCAACACAAAGGATTGAACTTAATGCGAGTGCATATAGAGAGCCAATGAAGAGGGACAAGGAGGAGTGTAACATGAGAGCGTTTTGGCAGATTGAATACCAGATGGGCTCACCCATTTTGGAATCTTCTGTAGCAGTTTAGTCCGGTAATTTAGCCGTGAGATGACAAGAGCCTGGAATAGAAACTGAACTGCGTATGCTGACAAATAAGGCCTGATCTTCCTGATATTATGCAGAGTGAATCTACAAGACCAGGACATAGCTGCTATGTGGAGATTCCAATGGATCACTGAGCCGCAGAAAGGTACAACATGACGAGAACAAATGGCCAAGATCCAGCTCTTAATGTAACTACAACAGTTAGGAGAGAAGGCACAATGCGAGTGTCCAACTTTGAAGCCAGACTGGAGAGGGATTGGAGTTTGTTGTCCATAAGAAAGTAAAAAACATCAAAGTCATCAGCCATCAGTGGCCGTGGAACACTCTTTACCTTCACAAGGATACTGGTGTCTACATGTGTTTTCTGGACATCAGGTCCCTGTACAAATGGAGAAAAAAGTAAGGAACCAAGGACTGAGCCTTGGGGTACACCATATGTTACCTGATGTGCTCTAGTGATACCAAGTTGACAGATGGTGGACAGGAGATTCCACTGGAGCTTTTAAAGCAGTTTTTTTGCATTACTTGTTTAACCTTTATGAGCAGAATGTTTAGGCTGTAGCCAACAGGCAGAGGGGGTCTGGTCTGGTGAGCTCAGGATCGTGTCTATGCTTTTTGCAGATGATGTGGTCCTGTTCGCTTCACAGGGCTGTGACCTGCAGCCTGCACTGGGGCGGTTTGCAGCTGAATGTGAAGAGGCTGGGTTGATGATCAGAACCTCCAAGTCTGAGGTCATGGTTCTCAAACGGAAAAGGGTGGATTGCCCCATCCAGATTATAAAAATATTCTATTCAGGATGGTGGAACACACATATCCTTGATATACTAGAATAAACAACCTATCCGGCATTCCCCAAATTATCTGTTACCTATAAATGTAATACGCTAAACAGGGATGAAGACAGGCCTGTGAGTCAGAGTTTAGTTTTTACTCTAGTAACTGAACAGACTGAAAAAAACGGAACTAGAACCATGCAATACATTACTAAAATCTTTATTGTTTCATAACATTTTCAAAATACTGCAAAAATATATACAATTCAGAAGGAAAATGCAAAAGCAAAAACTCACATGCTATGAATGCACTGCCTTCTGCCCCACAGTTTTAAATATAAATGGCAAATTTCTCACTTTGGGGGCTTATTTCCACTCAGAATATCTTTACAAAGCATTTTCTATCCATGCAAAGGAGTACAAATGGTCTGTCTATGAGTCAGCCACCCATGTCATACTGACCATTTCAAACACACCATCTACAAAAAAAAATCACACAAATAACCTGAATGACTCTGTTCATCTCGACTGTCAGTATCTAACAATAATGTACGATCGGGAGCCAAAATGTATTCAGTCAGTAAAAATAACAGTGATCATCATTCAAACACAAATAAATAACATCAAATAAATATATAATATTGCCTCGTAGTTAATTTGCAACATTTTTAGAAAGCTGTTTTTTTTTTTTTTTAGTAAATCAACATTTTTGTGCATGTGGATAGGCACATGGTCACGCATCGCACACACTCATTTTGCTTTCAAACACAGCAGTGCTTTCAGAATTTCCCAGGTACGTGACCTCAATTTTTTTATTTTTACCTTGCACAAGTGTCAGTAAAAAGTGTAACTTTAAACATTGTTAAAGAACATGTAACTGAAACAACCCTTATACAAAAAAATAATAATACGGAACAGATATGCTGAAAGTAGCTGTCCTGAAACATTCAAAGGGAGGTATGTTAAAGTATCTGCCAGTGGTAACGTATCATACCAACCAAGGCCCCTTGACTTCTGCTGCAGTTTGTATCCCAACACCTTTTCAACAAAAATGTCCAAATACACACATTTTTGTGATTTCCCTTAAATTTTACCTGGAAATGACATCAGCATTTCCCAAACTTCCTTTCCTCAATAGTGGGATGTGAAAAGATCCGTGGAAATGACCACAGATTGGGTACGCTATGCAAACACACTGTCCTGATTGTATAAGGTTAGCATTCCGCATAAACATTAAAAACATAAAATGCAGTTTTTCAGGCTGTAAAGCTATGGCACAGTATTAATAGGTCAACAGCAAATCTTCGGTAATTTAGTATGGATTTTGGTAATAGTATTAACAGTTTTACATTTTTATTCCATTAGGACTTAGACTGCTTTACAAAATAATGATGTGCCGAATATGCAAATTTAGATATTATCAGATGAATTAATTTAAAAATTTGGCACTGACAAATGGTAAACAATTATGTGTGCATATAATACATGGTAGGGATGAGAAGCACACGGGTGCCCAGAGAGAATAATGTCATCTATCAAACTGATCATTTTCCTTATATTCCCTATTTGAATTTCTGTGAGGTTCCTGGGACAAACGCAGTGCTGCGATTGGCTGCGGGGTTCCCCAGACATCGGCTGTTTATGTGCATTCTGACAGTTCAGCAAAGATTAATGGCTGCTTATTTTTGGAGTCCAACACAGACACGCAATATACAGCGACAAAACGTTGAAAAAGGCTGCAGCTGCGACTGCACTGATAAACATTAAATGCTTATATACTGAAAACAGTGACAGGAAACCAGAGTTGTAGTAAAGGACTCATCTTGATCCTGGCAATGACAATGATAATACTGTTAAAATGCTATAATACTGCTCTTCTGTGAAATATTTTCACATTACTGAGCTATATGACCACCAGAGCGTCACTGGATGGCTTATTAGAACAAACTGCATGTGCATATAGTCACTGGCAAAAACAAAAAGTTTTTCTTTGCATTTTAAAATCTCTCGAGTCTTGAATCATTGAGTGATCTTTCAGTGCATTTGTGTTTCTTAAGATGTAGCTTCCCTTTTATTCTCTTCAGATTAACAAACATTCCTATATATTCATACCTAATGTTTCCCTCAGGAGGGAAGGGTCCGGGGTGTCCTTTGTTTTGCTCAGGTTCTCTGTCACTACGGGCTCTGTCTCCCCCTAGTGGTCTGAACCCAAGTTAGCATTTGTGTACATACGATCTCGCAGGTGGTCCGTTTTTTTGCTTCGATCCACTTCCGTGACTTCTGTATCAATGCATGCGGAGTTACTGCGATTGTCATCCCTACGTCCGGGGCTCTAATCTGTGGGACAGCTCAAAAAGAGTCTGCTGATTGTCGATGATGTGAAGGTAATTAATATAGCTTCTTGTTTCTGCGTTATCCTTTGGGGACACTTCATTTCCTAAAAAAAACGGAGACACATACCACTTTTAGCATACATTGCCAGCAAAGTAACCAATGGTTACCCAAGACGTACACATTTGATGGGAACATGGGCAATTCATCAGTCTGATAACGTGAATTCTAGAACTTTTTTCCATTGTTGCTGCAGCCTTGTTCATAATGCATTGCCTCAATGCTAGGATAAACAGTGAAACAAGTGGCTTTTGGTTGCGATTATGCTAAGTGCTAACGTGCTATACAGCTGTGATTGCATTAGTACTCATAAAGAAAAAGCCCTCGTCGAGGTGCCTGCAGTGCTTTGCTCCATGCTGTTCGTTTACAGCATTTCATTATGAGGGCACTGGGATGATGCTCCCTGTGATTTGTAGCTCACAAATTCTAAAACTACATGCTGAAATCACAGCATATACATATATAGGCATATATATGCAATATAAACAGTACATTTTTCCACCTGAAAAGTATTAACTACGTGTTTCTGTTACTTTCCGATCCAAAATGCAATGAGTACTGACCCGTGTGGTCCATCTGACAGTGTCGGATAAGACGGACGGCATCTGCAATCATGTGCTGGAAGAAGATCAGAAATGCTGTTATGTCCACGACGCCATTTGTGTTGTGATCACATGGCTAGCAGAGCGACTTGATCTCTCATGAATAAGCAAAAATTTTCTGATTTCATGCAAGACTTGCTTTAGCCCAGGTGGAGAACAGAACCACACGATGTGGGGCTGGGAGGACAGAGTATAGACTGCTTGTGGTTACAGATTTATTAAACTGGCTCAGAGAAGAAAAAGAAAAAGTGGAACGGAAGTAAGGACAGAAATGAAATGGGCACTGGGAAGGGCTGAAATGTGTTACAGCAGTGTTTCTCAGCCCAGTTCTTTGGGACTCCCAGACAATCCACATTTCTCTCCCTCCCAGCTCCCAACACCTGAAGCAAACAATCAAGAACAAACCAAACAATCAAGAATGAACTAAACAATCAAGAACAAACCAAACAATCAAGAATGAACTAAACAATCAAGAACAAACCAAACAATCAAGAATGAACTA
>JAODLC010000140.1:19256697-19267295 GCA_026781145.1 Hippopotamyrus pictus
GAGGAAGAGGCTCTCCCTCTCTCCCCACCTGCCCCCCCAGCCTGTCCAAGGAAGCCTCTCTTCTCCCGGTCTGGCAGCTGGAATGCCCTCCTCCCTCACCCGGCATCCACGGGAGCCCCCGCTCGAGCCGCAAAGCCGTCTGTGTCCGGTGTGCTGCAGTAACCGGGTCTAGGCGAGCGTGCGTCTGCCGCTTAGTGCATGCCTCCCAGTGAGTGAGAGAAAGCGAGCGGGCGAGGGAGAGAGAGACAGACCGAGAGACAGAGAGAGAGAGAGAGAGAGAGAGAGAGAGAGCAAGCAGGCAAGAGAGAGAGAGAGCGAGCGAGCAGACGGGAGAGAGAGAGAGAGAGAGAGAGAGCGAGCAGGCGGGAGAGAGAGAGACAGACAGAGAGAGAGAGAGAGAGAGAGATGCTAACCTCTTGTCTACCTCCTCCCGACTCCCCCTCCCCAAGGAAGGTGGGGGCAGCTGTTTCGACAGCACTCGCTGGAGCAGCAGTACATCCCGGTGCCGTCCCGACTGTACGACACGGGCAGGCTCGTCACCGTGACCCTGGGTGGGGGGGTGGGGGGGTTGGCGACACACAATCAGAAATCAGATAACTGGTAACTGCTCTCCGATCTCTGTCATGGCCGATTCTTTATTATCTCTAACTTTCATTGCCCGATTTGCGAACCGCCGTCATGCATTTGGACAGATACAATTTGCTCCTTTCATCTTGACATCCTTCACTTGAAAAGCTCACCCGTGTGCCCTGCTTTCATGGGGCAGGGGGGTGGGGGGCTGCATTAAGGCTGCCTCGGCTTGCTTGCTGAGACAGGGACAGATGGGGGCGGATAAGATAAGCCACATCCCCCCCCAGTCCCAGCCAGCTTCTCCTGGCACAGCTATGGCATCTCTTAACATCCACACCCGGCCCACTACCCCCCCCCAGTCCCCGGCTCCTCGTCCCTCGCCCCCGACCGTGGGCTGGAATTTTTGTCCCACATCAGTCTCACACTGATGGGACGCGACACCAAACTGCAGACGTCATGTCAATCCTGCAGAGCAGCAGCCATTTCACTAACTTGCCAAGAAAGAGCGAGTCTCCCTCCTGGCGGAGAACATCTCTCCTTCTCCCTGCTAAGGCCGAGCGCTTCTAACACAAAGAGCCTTTTAGGAATCGCTGTCGGCTCCTAAAACCCCAAAAACAACATGGCCGCTCTGTTACGTTCCAACGCATGACCTCGATGAAAGGTTAACCAGTGCTGTCTACTGACCGTGTGCCACTGTTCAGCCACAGCAAACTCACTCATTTTCAATCAGAAATAATATGCTGGCATTGTATGGGCACTGATTGAGTTTTGACACTGATGGGCCTCAGACAGGCGATTCTGTCTAATTTCACGATTTCCATAAGAAGCTCTCAGCCTTCAGTGTTTCCTACTGAATTCTTCTAAGGGGAAGAATCCTGCCCCCCAAAGTCTCCGCCCCAAGCCATCACCCTCCTATACACAGTGTGTCTCTAATCATCGAGTCCCGCCCCCCTGCGGTGCTTTCCTTCCCCGATCATTTACGGGAGAGGTGGCCGAACCTGACGAACAGGCCGGGACACCACGAGAGCCCCCTGCGTCCGTCACGAGCATGCCTCCCATGCCTCCTCGCCGCCGCCGGTTTCCGCCTCAGCGAGCGCACGATGCAATTAGGCGAACCGGCTCTAAGCGGCTCAACGGCTCTCAAAATACGTCTGACTTCTGACGGCCATGTCAACAGCTCCCTGGTACAGCCCTTCTGACCACATTAGCATCAGTAATTCATTCACGTCATTGCATAATAAATACACAAACATCACCGTGAAACAATGACGTACGAATACCCTACGATTACATCCGGGGGCCAAAAGCTTGGTCCTGAAAACCTTAACAATGATGCAGACAGTCGAGAGGGAATTCTGCAACTCCCAGAACACGGGATTAAAAGAAGGGAACTCCTGTTTGTACAGGCTGTAGGCTTCTGCCACAAAACATACAGGAGAATATGAAGGTCAGACGGAAGGAGACAGACAGGCTACAATTCTGGCTTCCAGAAATCCGAATGAAGGGTTTCAAGACAGACTCCATGTTGGGATTCCATCTCTGCAAAGGAAGACCAGAGGTCACAAAAGCTAAAATATTGAGAACAACTGCACGTGTCATTGGTTTCATCCCTAACTATAAGGGAAGCAGTGTTCATTAATTATATTAATCAATGATTACTTATTCATAGCTCCTGAAAAACTACTGATTAATCTAAATACAATTACAAAATGTGAGTTATTTCATTTCATGTCATTTCATTAGCAGACAGTTGTGTGGTTAGTATGGTTTTTTTTTTTACATTAATGCAATTAAACATTGTAATAAAT
The DNA here is from genome assembly GCA_026781145.1 of Hippopotamyrus pictus. Taxonomy (NCBI): domain Eukaryota; kingdom Metazoa; phylum Chordata; class Actinopteri; order Osteoglossiformes; family Mormyridae; genus Hippopotamyrus; species Hippopotamyrus pictus. The sequence goes on from JAODLC010000140.1 coordinate 19,259,076, forward strand.
CTGTATCCCTTAGCATAATTTAAATTGGGCGATGCATTAAATAAATGCTTTAATGATGCCAAATTAATTAAGAGTCCAGCTGGACCATAAACCCTCATACCCAGAAAACTACGAGACACTGATTTCCATGCGGTACCCGTCCGAAAAAAAAGCCTTTGCTTGTTTGGGTGTTTTTTCCTGCTTAAAAGATGAAAGATGTTATTACATTCCTTGCATTAAATGGCCCATTTTTCAGATGCTGTCATGGTGTGTTTTTCAGCAGAACAGGGCAGGGGGACACCAAAGACAGGATGCCAGCCCATTATAAGGCACACACACACAAATTTATACACTGCGGGGAATTTAGTGAAGCCACCCCATAACTGCACATCTCTGGACTACGAGATGAAACCACAACCCAGAAGGAACCCACACAACACCAGGCGAACCTGCAAAGTCCACCCACACAGCGGTGGGGGCCGAATTCAAACCCCCAGCCCTATAAGTGTGTAGCTGTGATGACTGTATCCAGAATTTTGTATTTATTTTTTTTACATTCGCTTTGCCCAAACATGAAAGTTGTGAGTGAAAACTCCAGCTAGAACAATCTTATTGCCGCCTGCCGCTTGAGGTCTAGCCGCAGTCACTGCGTGTGGCCCTGGAGAGTGGGGTCCGCCAAGCAGATCATGTAATATAAATGTAAATCATCACGGTTACCATATTGCAGATTCTCCCTGTGACTGCTTCCCTTCCAGAAAGAGAATCTGAAGCAGGTTGACGGGGAGTACAAGGCACAACAATAAATCCAAGGTGACCGACAGAGACAATGTCTGATCGTGGTACATTCTGTGTTGCAACCGCACCAACTTTCAGGCAACAAGATTCTTTTGATGTGTTTGGGTGAAACAGGGAAATTGCTTAGAGTGCTTATAACTTAGAGATTTATCATTCTAGGGTTGATCGACCTGAGTGTAATTTCTACTTACTTTGAATATTTTGTCCCGCTGCTAATATCCTTTACTTGAAACACCATTACCCTGCCCCAATGCAACCAGCCAACCACCAGTCGATCAGTTTTCAGCAAACATTTCAATTAATTCCCAAAACAAATGACAAAAGACTTCAACCACTTCTCTGAAGATTGATGGCGGAGGAAGGATATTTTTCCCTGATGCATTTGTGTCATTATACAAGGTTACCCTGGTGACGAGGGGGGCCTGGTTGCCTTGGACCGCAGCTGCCGAATGATCTTAAGTGTAATGTTTTTGCAGTATTTGCGAAGTACAGAATATGGTAAAATATGCTAACCCTACGTCTCACAGAACCAGATTTGCGCTGCAATTTTGGGCTTGGATTACAGATGTTTTCACTCATTACTGATCCCAGTACTGTTCATGCTTTTTAATACCCATAGCAGAACAATGAAAGGATCATTCCAGCAATACCCAAATATTAATTTTATGTGCAGGTACAGAAAATGTTTTTTTTTCCCCCACTAGGAGCCATAATGCTGCTTTTCGAGTTAAACATTCCGACATTCTTCCAGAGAGTATGAGAAAACGCAGTGGAAAAACAGCACCGCCAGTGATGGAAGGGGCTTCGATTCCGACGCAGTGTCAGTCCCGGACTGTCAGGCTCGTCAGCGGATCTCAGCACCAGTTAATGATGTGGCCCCGTTTGTCTTATCACATGGTACCTCACCTCTGCGCTATTAAATAGTTCAAATGAACCATCCCGCCTTAATCGTCCAGCTGGCTGGAACGAGCTGGGACACGCACTCAGAAAAACGCGAGTGCGCTAGCAGACATTACCCAGCAGGGGCAGCGCCTCCCCGCAGTCTTGGCTTTATGGTCTAAGTTAATTAGCATGCACAGCTGTTGGGTTACTTGGTATGCAAAGGTGCAGTATGCAATACACTAAGCCGCTCTGCATGGGATGTTCTGCATTAGCCTAAAACAAACCTCATATATCAATTAAGTCTGACTCTCTTTACAGGTAAATCAAGGACTTTCTTGCTGTGGTCTCTCTGGACACTGTCTGTCAGACTGTCAGTCTCTGTCTGTGCTGCAGCAATGCCAGATGATCTGATTTATATTGGCGCTGAGGTTAAGGTCCTCACCTTTGGTGCGGTAAGCAAAGGCTGAACACCTGCTATACATTCAAGGGCCTTTAAATAAGGTTCGAACCCAGGCCTGGCAAATCTACAGTGGGGCAAGAGTTATGTTTTATTCCTTTTGACTGTAATATTTAATAATTATTTTTGTTGTAGCTGACAATATACCGTGACCCTAAATATGGTTCCAGAAAATGGATGGATGGATGGATGGATGGGTGTATGTTGACAATATAATAATAGTGACACATTCAACCCAAGAACAAGTATGGTCACAGTCCTATCATAAGGACATCAGAAATGACATTTATTACTACAAAAGACGGGTTGTTGTGCATGATGTTATCATCAGTGATGCAATATTGAGGGCGTCTGTATGGGGGAGGAAATTGGGCAGGACTGGGTGTGACTGCAAAGGTCAAAAAGCCCCAAGTATTCAAATGAAGATTCGCTCATAGATTTGACCTAATGAGGGTGGTTAAAAAATAAAAGCTGCCCGCTGCTGCTTGTGACGGGCCTTCCTGCCATTGTGGCCACTCAGCTGCGGGCATTCGGCCGCCCCGCCCCCTGGCACCGTCAACCAATCAGAAGCATCTCAGACTGAGCGCCGCTCAACTGAGCCCCAAAACAGACGCAGACAGTCTGAACCGTAGGCTGCAAAGATCAGAGCGTCTGCACTGATTGCAAACGGAGGAGGTTAGTGTGCGGGAAGCATCATGTCGACGCTATTAGTTTTAACAGAAAACAAGCTAAAAATAGAGAAAATGAAAAATAAACTCTTTTGGGAGATGCAGGAGAGAGGGTCGTGTTTGGGAACTTTCTGAATGAAACAGCCCAGAATTACAGTGCAGTTGCACGGAGCTGAATCATAAGAATCCCAAGGATTTGACACACCCACCGAAAAGGTTTCTAATCTAAATGGATCTAAAATAAACTATAATAAAAATTACCAGACCTATTAGACTAAAATAGAAACACCCCCCTTTTCCCAAAATTTCCCAGCGCAGGCTTATGTGTGTCAGTCAGTCACTGTTTTCGCTAAATTCTCTAAAAGCTGTCCATTTCCGAAGAGCTGTCTTTACATCCGCCTGCGTCAAGATGATTAACTGACACTTAAAATCCTACATTTAAGCTTGGCTACCCTCATTTTCATACTCCATAAACATGTGCTTGAGTTATATCTGATTGTCAGGAAATTGAAAAATATACATTTCCCCGGGCAATCGCGACACAGCAACTAACGATGATTAATAGGTGTCTGAAATCTGCATTATACGCCGGAAGAACACAACCGCAATTAAAATCCATTCTAATATAATACACCCCCGAGCTAAGTCAGCTTAAACTGTCGAATTTAATTAACGACGACTCTAAGACATAAAACAGGCTGATGGCCGAACCCAATAAAGCCGGCAGCATCTTCATGGACCCCCATCGCCCCGGATGGTAAAGAGCCAATGATGGCCCCGCAGCCGGAGGGAAGAAGAGAATAAATCACAAAGCCATTTACCTCTGAACGCTGATCCGGCACCTTCGCACTCTGCTTCTGCAGGAAAGGGCATCGGTCCTGAGCTGGCCCCCGCACCACCTCCAGCCGGGACGCTTCCTCCTTGTCCCGCAGCGCGCACACGCCCCCCTGTGGCAGGTCAGGGGTCAGAGAGAACACAAACCTCAATCCACAGTCCCAGGCCATGCCAGTAAAACCAGGCAGCCACTGGAGAAGGGAGGAGGTAGCTGACGCCGTCCTCCTCTGCGGAGAAGCTGGGCGCGGGTCTTGTGCCCCTCTCTCCTCCTTACTCCCCACACAGGCTGCCGTCCTCCTCTGCGGAGAAGCTGGGCGCGGGTCTTGTGCCCCTCTCTCCTCCTTACTCCCCACACAGGCTGCCGTCCCCCGAGCGGAGAAGCTGGTCGAAGGTCTGTCCACGTTTCTGTGAGCTAGCTCGAGGCTACTCGGTACTCCCCCAAGCTGTGCGAGGTACCGGGGGGGTGGGGTTGGCAGGGACAGTGGGGAAGGGAAGGTGGTTTGGAGGAGCGGGGGGGGGGCCGCAGGAAACATCTGACTACCGTTCAGGCCTCGTCAAGGGAGTCTCACGACCTCCTGGGATCAGAGCCTGTCAGATTGAGGATCTGAGAGGGGAAAGTAGGGTGGTATGGGGGGCTGATTGGGTCAGCCAGAAGCGAGGAGGGGGCCGTGATCAGGGTGCATTCTGGGAGTCTGGTTATGTACTCTTATCAGGGGTCATTTACAGAATGGTGGGAAAAGGAAAGAGATAAGCTACAGCAGTTTGGAGGGGGGGCAGAGGCTGCCTGGTTTGGGGCTGTGTGTTTGGGACGCCTGGCAGGGCTGCACGTCCCCGCGAGGCAGATGACCATTCAGCTGTGCCACACATTAAAACAATGCTGCTGAATTCACATTAACAACTTTACTGGCCCAAAGGTCAAGCTGGGAACGTCTAACTTCCTATGGAAAGTGGCCTTTTACAAAGTGAATTCCAAGCTTTCTGAGCAGCTAAACCTCCAGACAATTTCGGTACACGAGAATTTATATCACACGCACCCAGAGCCCTGGAGGTTCCAGACGAACCGCACACACGCTTAAAAATCACGAGACACTCGTCTCCCCATTTGTACTGTGAGCAAAGTCGAGGATTTTTCACATAGTGGCTCAGCAGAACATAAAATGACATTCGGGTGTCATGACACTCATGTTAATACAGTCCATGTGACAGTGACAAGCCCATGTCCCCATGGAATACACAGAACCAGAGAAAGGCTTTTCATATTACTTTTAGTGAACTAAAAAAAGATGAAGTGTATGACACGTTCAGTTATTACAGGTCAACGACTCAGCAGAAGCCGGCATATTTTTCAGACATTGATAATTGTGTGAGCTCCAGCGACCTCAGAAGTCCTTCCAGTTGCTTAAGAAAATGCCAGGAGGGCTTCTGCTTACTTACGATTCAAACCTCCCGTGATTCTGCGGGAGGCCACACGCAGGAAGTGTGAATGTGTTACATTTGAATTTGGCGTGAACCCCCCCCCCTTACCGTGCTCTCCGCGGGACTCTCCGTCACGCTTGCCGCCTTCTCGGCCGGCCCCGAGCCTCCTTCCCCCGCCCCTGCAGTCAGACAGCGGAAGGGGGGGCCTTATGGTAATATACTGGGAGCTCCCCCCTCCCCCGGCAGTGAGGCGAACAGGGAGCTGTTGTTTTAACACAGGATGCCCAGTAAAGTATCAAAGGTATGGTCACATGGTCTGGGTATTTAAGGTTCCCAAAGTAATACAGAATAGTACATCCTGGATTCCATACTGAAATGACATGTTTACCCATACACACACACTCAGGTGCTGGACTAACTCACAGACTTCATGACACATACAATATACAGTGTAAACAACCAAACAGCATGTCTAAGGTGCCCTGAATTCGGAGGCCTCAGTGGAGGTGACTGTGGGCAAGTCCAAAGTCAGCAAGCAGGGCCCGGAATATTCTACCTGCAGCGACCTGGCCTTTCACACAGCTGAGATACGCGCCTGGGTTTGTGATGAATGGGTCGTACGGCTGACCGCCTGCGCGGCGCTTCAGGGGCAGGCCGAGACGTCGCCCTCACATCGACCATCTTGCCGGCTGACACGGGGCAAACGATCCTAATGGCGGGACTGGCGTCAGACCCCCCCAGGATCCGGACCGGCGCCTTAATCACCAGCGGTGTTTAATTGCTCAGCAATGTGGTCGCCTCTCTGCCCACGAGCTGGAGGCTCCGCGAGACGAATTAGGTGGAAAGGAGCTGATTAAGAAGACAGGGAACTCCAATTAAGCGGAGATGTAAATAAAATAAGAATCATCGGCCGTCCCGTGTCGGGAACCTCCCTGGCCAGCTGATAAGCTCATCAGCACCATCGAATAATTGGTGTTTTGGGAATCATGGGACATTTACATAAGTGAGGGAGTGACACAAAGGGGGCAGGACCTCAAGCTCCTCATCTGCATACATGTCACGTCACATGATTAAATGCTTATAAATATTCAAATGCGCCACACCAAAACCACAGAGGAGTCATACGATACACACTGCTCTGGGGGAGGAGTCAGTGATGAATGAAACACTCACTCGTCCTTTGTGCTTTCTTTGCGAGGGCGAGGACCAGTTCATTCTGTACCTGCGGGAGATATAAGTAAGCCTGAGATTAGGGTTAGGGTTAGGAAGTCTGAGATTAGGGTTAGGGTTAGGGTTAGGAAGTCTGAGATGAGTCGTTCCCTCTGTAATTCTCTGAAGGCTTTGAATTAAAACTTAAGTTAGTGTTTTATACTGTTTATTGTAATCATAAATAATTATATTATTATACTGTGACATTAGTTTCTACAAGGCTGATCTGATTAATGCCAGCATCTGATGTCCTCCCCCCCCCCCAAATCATGAGCCTCGCGAGACAAAGGGCCCTAGGTGGCATGGCAGTGCCCCCTCCCGCTGAAGGCTTCACGTCGTAGATACGGTGTCTTCACACACCATCTAAGCGACGGGGATATTTACAAGCGATACAAGAGGGATTGTCTGTGCAGACGAGCTGAGGACTTGTGGCGACCGGCTGGAAACGTTGACATCGGGGTTACAAATGGCTGTGATATTTCATATATCAACAGAAATAAACGGCTGGTTTGAGCTGGACTGTGACCAGGGGGCTCGTAACGCCTGATATAAGGGGATGTAACTCGCTTGTCTAACTGAAGCCCTGTATTGTGTTTATATGGACAGTGTCCGGGTGATAAATGGACCACATCTACGGTAGGAAGGCCCCGAAGGCAAAGGATCTGCAGCCGGCTTTAGCTAGGAATATGAGACCCAGCTGTGGGGGTGGGGGGCTTCTTACGGTGTAACCGGATCGGCGAGGTTATCAGAACGCATCTGTGCAAATTCCACGCCTTTGTGTCACCTGCCTCGCTCCGTGCGCAATCCGTCTATAAGGACGCCAACGGGAATGTCCCTGCTGGTAATGCGACGATGAGATGTCCCCAGAAGCCGACCACCCGAAACACTTTAACATTCACCTCACGAGCCCAGCGTGAACAGCTGTGACTTTACAGCGAGAGGGAGCGTGCGATTAGCGCTGAGTCCGCAGAGATCCCGACGAGCGCACCGGTGATAAATCTGTGATTTACACAGCAATGCATGTGGTCTGCATGTGGTCTGCATGTGGTCTGCTGTGGCCGAAGGGTGAGCTCTACTGAGGGCATCACTCTGGCACAGTTAAGGGTTCACTGAGGCTGGATATAACCAACCATCTGGCCAAAGTAACCATAAACTGCGTCCTACAATTACATTAACCCAACTCAAAATCTACAAACTCCTAAAGACATACAGGTCATGGACAAACAGAATGTCATTCAGGAGACAATTACATGGTTTGGACCTTGGACGTTCCACAGGAAACTGGCATCATCTAACCACAAGATATGGGTTTAATTCTCTCAGCTTAAGGTGGATTTCAACTAGGCCACTCCATAGACCAACCCGCAAATGGCGAAAGGGGAGAATCTGTTCAACGCGAGGACAGTGGAAGATCTTACGGTCGCGGTGGATAGGAGTGCAGGGTATAAACAAGGCTTTATGCGTAGGAGGTGAGTATTAAGAGAATCCATCGCTGGCAAAGATGCACACATCAGCACAAAGCTAATTAGACCGGAAATCTGCCCTGAGTGAAAACAGAAAGGGAAGCATTTAACAGCGACGGCATCCGTGCACAAATGCGGGGATGGAATCTGCAGCAATTAAAAGTCTGTCTCTTAAGCACGATCACAGGCAGCGTGCTGTATAGTCAGATAACGCTATTATGAAGCCTGGAAAAAGGCAACAGCTTGTTCTGCAGGGCTTCACCATGGTGGATGTCAAACACAGGCGTACACACATCCGCGTGATCGTCTTAGTAAGACGCGTGTGGCCTATGACCCAGAACTGCGTACTTAAGCTGTTCAGGCGTGTAATTTCCGAAATGCCTAATGAAGGTTAGCTTTTCCATAATTAATGTCCTGTGGCGCTTCAGCGTGAAGGGTGACCCCACCTCAGTCAAACGGGTAGATCTCCAAATTTTAAACACGTCACAGGCTTCCCCTGTGCCTAGCTGCCACCCCC
>JAODLC010000140.1:19287078-19303677 GCA_026781145.1 Hippopotamyrus pictus
GGGCTATCCTGGATGCTATGTGCGTAAGGCAGAGAACAACCTTGAATGGGACTCCAGCTCGTCGAAGAGCTCACTCACACACCATTCACTCATACACACACTCACACACCATTCACTCATACACACACTCACACACCATTCACTCATACACACGCTCACACACCATTCACTCGTACACACGCTCACACACCATACACTCATACACACGCTCACACACCATTCACTCATACACACGCTCACACACCATTCACTCATACACACGCTCACACAACATTCACTCATACACACGCTCACACAACATTCACTCATACACACACTCACACATGCACACCTTTTGGCAATTTGATAACTCCAATTAGCCTCAGCAAGGTTGTGGACTGTGGGGGGAAATCGGAGCACCTGGAGGAAACCCCACAATGACACGGGGAGAACATGCAAACTGCACAGACGTGGAACCCCGGCAGAGACTCAAACCCTGGTGCCCATGTGACGCTGAATTAACCGCGTAACGCCACATACAAACTGATGACTGTGATCAGCATGGTAATCATTTCCATAACATAACTATAACTGGATGCTCATTTACATTTGCAGTTGATCACAACAGTTATGTTTTATTTCTGTTTATTTATTAGACATATATATGCATATATCTATATCACATTTACCACACACACTACCATTGTATGTTACAAATAGATATTTAGGCCTACAGTTAAAAAGCTCAGTTTTGCATCCTCCCACAAGCCGTTAATCCTGTAGAATTATGATAATGGTGATTTAGAGCAACAGGCCGTAAAAAAAAAAAAAAAAAAAAAAGCTAAGTCTTGACAATTATACCACAAGATATCAATTGAAGCAAGATCCTCTGTTAAATGTCCATCTATGACATACTACCATTAACCATTAGAAAAATTTCTTTAATTAAAGCAATGAGCACATTTTATCGGCTTATTTACTAAATATTATTCAGCAATAACATCTATATACCAAATAATGTCGAAGCTTTTATGTTTGTCATATAAGTCATATGTAAAGGTCAAATCTATAACATTGCATTTGATAACCAAGAACACAATAAAACGTGTTTAATATTTTATAAACAAGTCGTTTGGATATTTCTTCAAGCTAACACATCATTAAAAAATTTTCACAGCATTCCAAAACTGTAATATTCCTTATTTCCACTGTAAAGTAGATAAACAACAAGTAAACAAACAAATAAAACATACCCACTGTGTAATGGAAGCCATGAAACAAATTACTCAAAATAACAAGAAAATACTTTACATCAGATTCTGAGCTTGCAGTCCACGGTGTATCAGCGCGTCTCCCTTGTGGGGGTGATACTCACTTCTCTAGGCTGGGATTCAGGCTGTAGTCGTCTGAAAGGCCTAACGGCATCTGTGCGTAAATGTGCACCATTGTGTAGAAAATGCCAGAAGCGCAGAACAGGCAACAAGACCACAAAGGCAGCCAGCATGTTCCAAAAGCGTGCGACAACATGGGAGGCATTAACTCCACTTTAGGTTCCACCATTTCAATCAAATCAGCCATTTCTATTTACAAAACAGGAACTGCAGAATTAACAACACCCTATTCCCACCGCAGTGCAGGATAAACACAAATGAATAACACAGAAACGATTTCATTTCTCAGTCGATGACATCATTCATAGTACAAACCTGCTGTCAAACAATCTTAGAAATAAATCTTATTTGGGGAATCATTCCCTGTGTGATGATGTCACCATCTGGAATTCCAAACAAGAGCTTTATTGGTGTAATGAAAACAAGCTGTACCTTTTGTGCATAACATCTGCCATTTACAGCTGTTTTTCAGCGTTTGCCTGAATGCTGTGTCAAATGATACATTCAGCAAATAAAGCAAATGAAGGTGGAATTATTAAGTGACCATAAGTATCACGCAGAATAAGCTGCTCAGTTGAATTGTAATAAACATGAAGATGGAATACATGATTAGGAATGGATGGTAATATGAATAATGCAGTCTTATAAATTAAAATATAAAATGATTTAGACGTGTAGTTGTTCAATTTCAAGTTTTTATTATGTAACATCATTCAGGGGTCCTCTATACGTATCTGCAATCACAAACCTGAACTATGTCACCTCTGTGTAAACAGAAGGACAACAAGCTGTTTGGAAAAACAATGATTTTATCAAACTTCACCAAATAATCCATCATATCGTCATTCACATACAATGCGAAGATCCTCAGCTTCACACCACCTTGCTGGGCTGATTCCTTACTGAGGCTTACTCTAAACTGACATGTTTATTTTGTACCCTGCAGCATCATCACTGTCATCACAGAATCCTCTTAGAATGTGCAGCTGCTGAGAGAAGACGAAGCCAAAGATCTATAAAAGATCTGCGAAAATCCATTCAAGCGAAAAAGGTGATATTTTGTGGCTGATGCTTACCACAGACGACCAGTCAGTATTATCTTAAGGAAATACAAATGTTTTCCCGATGAACATCAAGCGTGCAAACGTCTAATCATAGATGGAATACTCATCCTTGTGTAATCAGACATTCTGGGCTTTCAATCTTCTTAGCACACAGATGAAATGGAAAGAAAAATATCATTGAGCTTGTGTCCCAGAAGTCATATTCCCTGGAATTAAAGTCGTATTATATTTCCATTTTTACTACAGAGATCTGTGTATCTGGGATGTATCCTTCATTGTCATAGGGATTACTGTCCAGCAGGCCCATCAGTCGCTTCTTCAGGAAGCGGAGGAACTTGTAGAGCGCCACCAGAGGGATGGGGAGGCACGGCACGCTGGCCAGCAGCACGCAGATGGCAAACACCCATCTGGGATACGGGAGCACCTGCTCAAGCGGGAAGTCCACCTGCGTGTGAAGGAGAGGATGCTGGGTAATGATGCAAAGCGGGACTGTTACCGGGTTTGCTGCTGCAGATAGCGCAGTCATAGACCCCCACATGTGCAAATACTTCCTGTCAAATTTGTGATCCCACAATACTGTAAAATGAATGGATGAGGAATTTGTGAGTCCAGTACCTAAAATATTGTATTTAATTTAATACATTGTAAATTAAGGTACTGCATACGCTTATTTTTACTTATATGTTGAATTGTATTTACATGTCGGCATTGGTATTATCTTTTTAAAGAATTCCCCCTTTTCGATAAAGTACGCACCACCAGTCAAAAGTTTTTGCACACAATCAGATTTTCTACATTTGCATGTTACTCACTGAACATTTGCTAAAATTGCACTGAATTTTCTTTGCTAACAAATAAATTTACAATATGCTCCCCATTTGAGTACCTTTAGTAGCAAGAAAATACCAGACCTTTGACTCATCAAAGTAACCTCCTCTAGCAGGTATACCAGCAGAGAAAATCTGAGGCATTCTCTCTACAAGAAACATTAAGTAACTAGTGCTTTTAAACTCAAGGAACAGCCTAGAATTTAACTATGCCATCACCACACAACCAGTTAACAGGATGTCAGACATGCACTGTTACAGACTCTTTCCATGTTATAAAGGAAACTTGTTTTATTTCACTTATATTTTCATCTATAGCTGCTCACTCAACTTTCCAATGCTTTACAAGAATAAAAAAAATTACAATTTATGAAAAAACACGGAAAAGTAGTAAAAACATATCATGTGCAAAACCGTCTGACTGGTAGGGTATCTTATTGTATTTTGTCTTGCCGTATCTACTATGAGGTGAAATGAATGCATGAGACTGCACAGATTTTCATACTGAAGAACTATCACAGCCTTTGCCCTGTGGCATAGGGACCCCAATGTGGCCAACTTACATAGTTTGGGTTCCAGGCGGCGTAAGTCGGCTGTTGCTCGGCCTGGACCACCACGTACGCCACAAAGACCACCAGCAGCATGAGAGGGCTGATAACCCTCCAGTTGGCCTGCCAGTAAAGGTTAGGCCTTCGACCCGTCATGTACTCAATGTCTTCGCTGAACCTAACACCACAAAGGAACAATATAATGCTTCCAGCTGAAGTATGTTCTGGATTTGCTCATTTAATGTGGCATTACTGATGGCAGAATTACCATGTGTCATAAATCAGTACGTGATTTAAGCTGATGATGAACAATGGAATTAACCCAAAAGTGTTTTACACTAAATGGTGTCAGGTAGCGATGGTCTAAGGAAACTTCATAACCCAATAGATGACGCTCTTAGCTTTAGAGCGTGCTTTGAGCCCTTTTCTGAACAGACAGCACCATCTAGTGGTGTCAGAAAATACAACAAATGGCTCATGCAGCTTCATTTGGCCATCACTAAGTGTTAGGGACTCACTTATCCTCTAGAGGGCAGTGCACCTCACTGCTGATTCTGTCTGTAGTAGACATGACTTCTGTCACTAAGCAGCCAGGGGAAAAACAGCACTATGCTACCTCCTCCTTCCTTGCTTCAGAAATGTTGTGCTTCTTCGTTTTACATGTTATTATTAAGACTCCTTGCTTTAGCCTATGTCCAGAGTTCCTGCTCCTTCCTCCAGTACCTTGTCTCTTACTCATGTTGCTCTTCACCTAACTTTGTCTTCCCTCTTCTAACCTGTCATTGCTCTGTTTGTATTCATGTGAAGTTCCATTGGCACACATTAACCTGACAGCGTCTAATCACTGACGGCACGAAAACACTCACTTGTTAATTCCATAGATGTACACTACTGCGGTGATCTCAAAGAAGGCAATGATGAGCAAAGGCAAGGAACCGACGTAGCCATTGAAAATCTCTAGCCAATAGTTTCCTGAGCCCATTGTAAATATTAGGGCCAAAACAAATGAGACAATACACATCATCCCTATGGGGAGAAAGAATTGTTGTAAGCAGATGGGTGTAGCATTAGTTAATTAGCTCATACTAATATATCCATTCTGGGACAGCATGGTGACATCGTGGTTGCCTCACACCTCTGGGACCCGGGTTCGAGTCTCCGCCTGGGTTACACGTGTGGAGTTTGCATGTTCTCCCCATGTCGTCGTGGGGTTTCCCCCAGGTATTACAGTTTCCCCCCCACAATCCAAAGACGTGCTGAGGCTAATTGGAGTTACTAAAATTGCCCATAGGTGTGTGTGACTGTGCCCTGCAATGGGCTGGCCCCCCATCCTGGGTTGTTCCCCACCTTGTGCCCGTAGCTTCTGGGATAGGCTCCGGACCCCCCGTGACCCAGAAGGACGAGCGGTTTGGAAAATGGATGGATAGATGGCTAGTAATATATCCAGTCTGATCAAAGTCAGTATGGGAAATACATTAGATTTGACTTTTGTGCTTTAGAGTCAGTCTGGCATTACTTTTACTTGTACCTGTAAAGATCTCCTTAGGGATGCATCTGGGCACCATTTTCATGTCCAGCAGGGGTGTGAGGACACCCTCCAGGTTCCCAAACATGGAGGACAGACCCAGGCTGAAGAGCATGACGAAGAAGAGCACAGCCCACACCTGGGAGCCCGGCATCTTGATCACTGCCTCAGTGAACACTATGAAGGCCAAGCCAGTGCCTGAGGCACTCTGGGCAGGGAAGAAAGGTCAACAATCTCATACTGTATATGCACATATATATAGAGCGATGCACACTGTCAGGCTAAACATACAGAGGCAGCAAAGGCATGGCCCCGTGTTCAGAAAAACTTCTAAAAATGGTAGAAGGTTATTCAAATCGATATATCAAGGTGAATATGTGAAATGCCTAATATTTGAATGTCTCAAACAATCCACTCAAGTGAGACATGCTTACTGGTTATATTTCTCTGAGGATGAAGTAGTAGGTTAAAAATTACCTGGTCAAGAAAAGTTTGAAGATTGCAGACTTTCAGGTGAAGGTCTGCCACTTGAACGGGATGTGACTCATTCAGGTGGACAAGCCAGCTGTCATAGTTCTCCAGAGTTATGTTCTGATCTCCAATGTTAAACGTATTCGTCAGGGACAGAATGTTCCTGAAACATGTTCGGTACACATAATCTGTGTGTTATTCAGATAAACTTTATTCACCTCATCAGGAATTTCAGGAGAAAAAAAAAAATAACTATTGTGATACAACCTTTATATAAGACTATTACACATTTTTATCATTATCCTCCTGAGACCCAAGGAAAAAAGTGTCCTTCAGTTTGGGTTATTTGTCTTTGGAGGAAATAAGACATCTTACAATTTAGATTTTTTCAATTATTATTTTTTTTTTAATTTCACAGCAGGTCCTCTTTAGTGTACAACAGGAATAAAGACATTTCCTAACATCAGTAAAAAGAGAGATAAAAATAAAATGTCCACTACAATGGACATAAATGAATGGGTGGGGTCTCAGGAGGATATATTAGCAAACCCTAAGTTTGCGTAATGACATTTGGGACTTTTCCTTTAGGTGCAACAGCCTGCAAAGAATTAAAATCAAACTACTGTCAATACTTCAGTCATTTAAACAAAGTATATTTTTTATAGAAACATCAGCAAATATGAGGCACTAATTACTAATGTAGCACTAATTACTACAACAGTATTGTGCATCTTTTCTGAAAAAACTATATGTTCTAACTACCAATAATTCACTCGGGTTTCACTCCTCTGAAGAATGTAGTTTTTAGCTGGAATATTATTATTAAGTAAAATCTCTAATGCACAATACTCTATGTATCTGTACAACGTTGAAGCTCACCCATTGAGGCAATCCTCAAAGTTACTCTTGGCCTTAAAACCAAGAATTGCAAATATGGGAATTGAAGCATAGATGGAGGTGGCACTATTTACACAGCCCACGATCAGAGCATCTCGTTCACAGTTGTTTCTGAAAGACAGGACACGGCATTAACCATGACTGAGTGCATGGATTTTTATATTACAACAGGTGAGTCAAACACTCAAACAATGTCTGTGAATCAACTCCAGAACCTTTGTTGACTGGCTGGATATTTTGCCTCTAAAACGGATGTTTGGAAAAGATGCTGCTTTGATTTTCCCCTGTGGATCTTACTTCTGAGGGTTGTAGCTGGAGAAGGCAATGAGCCCCCCAAAGGCCAAGGAGAGGGAGAAGAATATCTGTGTAGCTGCATCCAGCCAAACTTTGGGATTCTTCAGGATTTCCCACTGTCGTGAAAAGAAGTCCACTTCTCAGGTGTCGCTTATACATGAAATATTTACTGAACTCCCATTAAGAATTTATTACAGGATTGTTTTCCTTGCATGTAATAGTGGCAAGTTATTGACCCCCCAAAGGGAAAATTCTCTTTTTGCCTCCCCTTTTTCGCCCATCTTGCTCTCCAAGACACACAGACACATATGTAAGTGAGAGCAACATCAATGGAAAAGGGTAGCCACCTGGCTAAAAGCCTCTGAAAAAGGCCTGCTGTGTTGGACAGGGGATGTGGGGGAGCCCGGACATCGAAAATACGTGTCTGGGGGCTCCCCCGTAAAATTCAGTTAAGGGTCACAATTCAGTGATACCCCCTGACAACAACCGTCCACCAAGGGATCCCCGTGACCTCTGACGCGATTCGGACACCGGCACTGACCTGGGGCGTAAAGAGGTACTGCAGGCCAGCGGTGGCCCCCGGCAGAGTCAGCGCCCTGATGAGGAAGATGGTGAGCACGAGGTAGGGGAAGGTGGCCGTGATGTACACCGCCTGCACAGACGCAGCAGAACAACAAGAACGTCTGTTTCCTGAGCCAAAGGCGGCGAACGAACCTCACGAGAAGCAAGGTGTGACTTCTGAGAAAATCAGAGAGCTGCTAAAAACTCTTCACTGATTGTTCTAAAAAGAGGCTAAATGTGCCCATGGTTGAGTCACAATCGAACCATACAGAGTCTATGAATTATATTAACTACTGGGAACCTTTGCCTACCTTGCCTATAGTCTCAATACCGCGAATGAAGCAAATGTAGACAATACTCCAGGCTGTAGCCAGACATATCACAAGCCACCACTGCAGAGAGCCGCTGGTCTCGATGTTGGGGGTGATGTTCAGTGTCTCCCGGTACCAGAAGTAATTCACTGGTGTGCTCATCTCGCATTCCTTCACATATGCTGAAACACGGTGGCAGAATTTTCAATATGCATCACTGCCTTTAGTGTAAAGAGACAGGCAGAGTGATGACCTTAAACGGAAGTTGATTGTATGCTGGTATCCTTGAATGGTTTACCTGTGTGGTTGCTTAGGACAGGACAGTCCCTCCACGGAAGTGGGTCTTGAAAGGAGTTGAAGAAGTACCACAGGACCCAGGCCAGAATGGTGTTGTAGAACAGACCCACCAAGAAAGACACTATCATAGAAGCCATGCCTGTGGGGAGTTATAGCTCCATGAAGCATCAGAGGAGAATGTAACCAAGCAGACCACCCTATACAGTGACAATGCACACAAGCTGCAGCCTGAAGCCACTCATTGGCAGCATAATGCACAAGCAGACCACCCTATACAGTGACAATGCACACAAGCTGTAGCCTGAAGCCTCTCACTGGCAGCATAATGCACAAGCAGACCACCCTATACAGTGACAGTGCATACAAGCTGCAGCCTGAAGCCTCTCACTGGCAGCATAATGCACAAGCAGACCACCCTATACAGTGACAGTGCATACAAGCTGCAGCCTGAAGCCTCTCACTGGCACCACAAGGCACACTGGATGGTGAACCCATTACAGGCACACATGTATACACACTGTCAGAAAAAAGTACCAATTTGTACCTTTGAGGGTTCAATTACTTGTCACTGGGGCAGAACCCTCAAGGGTCTGCCAACTGTACCCTATATATCTGTAAGTAGATGTACCTTTTAAGGTACAGAAATGGATTCTGGGGAACCTTTGGGGTACATTATTGTTGTTTGTACCTTTGGGAACAAAACTGTATGAGGGCTGTGCGCTTTTTTTTTCTGAGAGTGCACTATGAGTAATTTATATCTTTGAACTATGGATCAGAACTGACATATCCAACAAGATATCCTGGTCAGGGCTGTAGGAATAATATTTATAACATTATATATGTATCATACAATACGTATAACAGAAATATAAGAAATATGTGATATGATGGTTGAGTCGGCGTACCCACGCCTCCGAGGTAGGGGGAGATAGAGTACCAGACCCCAATGCTCCCCGTGCGGAGCCGCTGTCCTATGGCCAGCTCCAGATGGAGAAGGGGAAGTCCTTCGAAGACCAGCGCGATCAGGTAAGGGATCAGGAATGCGCCTGCAAGGGGAGCCGCGTGCATCACATGGTGTTATTCGGTCACGTTACTGAGATTGCAGGTACGTTCTCCTATCATTTTAAACAAATGCTTCGCTGAGGGTGTTCATAAGGGTAGACCTCCGCAGAATGTTGCTGAAGCGTTTGTTTCTCCACTCCGCTCAGCTGTCTATGTTATCTCAGTCCCGGTCACGCCTTTTAGATAAAAAAGAATTGTATGTTCGTGTCCTTTCAGTTGTCCGCGTTTTTCACGGTAGTAAGGAACAGATTATTCCTTCTGTTTTGATTGCGCGGAACATTTTAATAACGATTGTTTCTGCAGTTTGTGTGCGCAGAACAAGCACTTTGTGGCTGGGATTTACAGCAAAATCACGCTTAATAGTTGATATGTGCTTACAGGTAACCATAGTTACAAAATAGGTACACGGGGGTAAAACTGAATTGCTGTTTGTGTTTCCATTAAACTACCTAGCTAACATTAAGTAACGCACAAGTGGTCGTTTATGGAAAGCCGTTTTAACGTTTAATCAAGTCACACTCATATCCGTAATTACATTTTAGATATTCACAATAGCTTTTCTCCTAGTCAAAATTGTATTCTTGATAGTGAAAAAGAGCATTTCAGATATCCACAATTGGATTCTTCCTATCCACAATTGTCATTTCAGAAATCTACATTGTCATTCTTCCTAGGAGAAATTACGTCACTTTTGCCATTCATGTCTATTGGGCTTTTAATTTCAGATATCCAGAATATTCATTCTGGATATCTGCAATTGAGTTCTTCCTAGGAAAAACTCTTATTTCAGATATCTACAATCCAATTGTTACTAGTCATAATTTTAATTTCGGATATCCGGAAGGATACCACCATTTTAGATATCC
Organism: Hippopotamyrus pictus; assembly: GCA_026781145.1. Lineage (NCBI taxonomy): Eukaryota > Metazoa > Chordata > Actinopteri > Osteoglossiformes > Mormyridae > Hippopotamyrus > Hippopotamyrus pictus. The sequence continues at coordinate 19,297,172 of JAODLC010000140.1, forward strand.
ATAATGTAATTTCGAATGTCCAAAATTAAAATAATTTGTAACAAAATACTTTGAGAGATTGTATTTTATGTATGTAAAATACTTAATAAAATGTCATTTTAAGAACCTTCAGCACCAGGCTTACAGTATTTGGAATACTTTACTGTGTTTGATAAGAATTTTGCACTGAATTAAAAAGTTTTCATTTCTAACCATGGCAATCGCTTGTTTAAATTCTCTGGCTTAACTGACCGGTAACCGTGGTCCAAGCCCCCACTAAATAAATGAGCAACTCCTTAGACCCTTGGAATCCTGATACTCCCATGTATGGTGTGCACCTATGATTAAGGCTTTACTCATAAAGTATTTAATTGCAAGCCAGAATGTTAAGTATTTAATTTTGATCTAATTTGTTTGGGTGCACATGCTTGCTCTTTTGACCTGTACATCTGAATTCTTCAGCACTACACGGCACTTGTCTGTTTTACACTCAGCCATGTGTGTGTGGGTGGACACCTCAGTCGCTCGCCTAAAAGGCCATACGATTCGCCTCATTGATTCTCACCTCTGCCACCTCTTGGCCATGCTCTGCTGCATGTGTGAATAGCATGCACAGGCGACTGCATGCTTCCGTCTAAGCTGCCCATGCATCATTTGCATAGTATTCTCCTGATAGCTTTGAATTTAAGTATGTCAGAATAATATGTCTGGGTTCAGTGATTTACTTTTAATGTATTTTGCAAAGCACTTTTTAATAATAACATAATGTTTGCATATGCAGTGGGGAGAGAAACTAAAATCAACACAAGCTTCCAGATTTTGCCATCAGTGTTGAGTGTCGGGTGTAAAAAATTACTGAGCTTCATTAAATTCTGAACCGCCATGGAATATAAAGTATAGCAAGGAGCGTGTTTATGGTGGACTATAATCAACTACCATCCCAGGACCATCTCCTTCTTGAACCAGCCTATCTGTATGGAGACCCTCGCCTTCAGTGGTGGACTACAAGCCAAAACATACCACAAAACCAACAAGCACCCATTTGAACATTAGCCACATGAGTTGAGCTAAGCGTAGCATCTTTAGGTCTCCTTAGCAAGCAAATTTGGCAGAACCACTCAGAGATGTGTCAGTCGTAGAGAGGAGCATTGTCTGTGGGTGGTGCTTAGCGGTAAATGTGACACGGGCGGGTGTACTGACTGCTTATGATATAATACCTTAATGCAGAATTAAAAAAAAAAAATCTGATACTTTCCAGAGTAAGAAGTATTATAAGAGGTGTTGGGAGGGCCTGGATAGCCTGGGAGATTCGGGGACCCAGCACCTTGTCGGGGCCCCAAAGTCTAACGGAGCCCCATCTAGCAAAACCTACCAGGGTGAACCCCAGATTGGAATTGCCAACCCTAGTGGGGGGGTCAAGGTGACAATTTGTCATGGGGGCCAGAATTTCTAGTTACGCCCATGATTATATTGCTGTTGTTTATGGTACGAGTTAGAGCAAAGTCAGATGTATCAGTAAAACCTGTATTTTCATTATTTTTTTAATTTTTTTTTTTTTTTTTTTTTAAGCAGCTAGTATTGTAGAAGGTGAGGGAGTAACTTCTACTTCCGCATATGATAGGGGAAGAACACGCAAGCCAGAATGTTCTGTTTGATCTTGACAGCCCAAAAAGGGCTAGATTCAAAAGAAAGATTATACATTTTATTTATTTATTTTCCTTTTCCTAAGCATAATAAAAATGTAAATGTGATGGTGTGCTTTAATAGTTTATGTTCTATTACTTTTTCATATATAGACTTGCTTTATTGATACCAAGGTACAATTTCATAAATAAGACACAAATATTTTACCTGACAAACTGTTAATCTTTTGCTATGAAAGCTTTAAAAAATATATGTTCTTAGGGTATTTACATGAAATTATAATCAACTGGTCAAGCAATTTAATAGGTTTTTGTATTAATTGTAGTAAGTTGTAGTAAATTAACCAGCTGTTTAGTTGACACACATTGAATTTTACTAGGAATTATTCTTGCTTTCCCTCAAAATATAAATCCAGAACCCACATTTCAAAATCTGCTGAGATCTATATTTGATGTTTTTATCTTCCCTAAAGAAATAAGAGAGAAAAACCCATACACAGTTTGGATGGGAGTTTGTAATTCTTGCAGCATTTTACTTGCTTTCTTTGCAGAGTGCATTATGGGGGATATGCAGGCCACTCACCTCCTCCGTAGACTTGGCACAGGTAAGGAAACCTCCAGACGTTGCCCAGCCCCACAGCAAATCCAATACAAGTGAGCAGGTACTGGATTTTATTGTCCCACTTGGGCCGTTCTTCTCCAGCCTTCACCTCTCCAGCCTTGGTCATGTCTGCAGGGTCGCCTGACTTTTCTGTGCTCATGGTGTTTCAGTTTGAAGGAGTCTGTGAAGTGTCTCAAACCTTAGAATACCTGCTGATTATTTCCCTTCGTCTGAGTGGGGTGGAGTCTCAGATCTACATCTCAAGGTCTCTGCTGCTGAGTTCCCCTAGTGGAGGATCAGAGTATTTCAGCAGGAAGGAAATTATGAACGGAACCAATTACAGTATTCGATTATTCAGACAGTCGGTATTGTTTCCTCAGCAAAGCTTAATTTATAAATATTTTGTGATTATTATGAAATAGCAAACCAGTATGATTATATGAATGGCGATTAAAAAAAAAAAAAAAAAAAAGCGTGTAAACTTTTTCACCAGTAAGTTCTTGAATGTCATTTATCAAGACTTTCAACAAGGTTTTAAAAATATAATGTGAATACAGTTAGTATATAAATTTTAAAATGTATATGGCTTATGATACTGTTACATATTTATTCATGTTCATTTTTTACTGGGAAAATTCAGATTTAACATCTATGTCCAAGGGTACAAGGAAGGGCCTTTCCTGGGATGTAATCCTGCAACCTTCAGGTTTGGTCTAGCTTCAGTAAAACATCTGCTGTCATGTGATCGACTCGCTTGAAATCGGTACCGACCACTGTTACTTAGCTGAAAGCACTGTGCTGCTCTATGACGCGATGTCAAAAGGTAATAATGAAGGAGACGGTTTAATGTGAGAAGCGTGGATGACTTAGAAACAAGCCATGTAGGCGACTATTACCCACTTCTCTCTAAAAGTCACTGGCCATTAAGGGAACATTAAGTTCAGGTAACCCCGTATCCGAAAGTGGTTTCTCTGTCATGCTTTTATATAAGACGTTTTGTAAGCTGCACGGTATTATCCCCGTCTCTATTGTAAATGGGAATTGATTCGTCGTATTGCAGATGTCCCAGGCTGGAAGGACACTGCCGCGCTCTCCTTATCTCCTGCTCTTGTCTGTTGACCCAGCTATAGTCGATAAGGTCCCCGCCCCGGATACACCCGCAGCTTCGCGGAGTGCGGGGGTTTGTTCCGCCGGAGGACTCCGTTAATCCTAAGTAACGATTCGGAGAAGGATTGATGCTGGACACCCTTCTTTCTGGAATCCAAGCTAACATTGAAGTACCGTCCAATGAAAGAGTATGCAATCGCTGGTAGCGTATTTAAATGGGTGCGAACTGGAGGACAGCACAGTAGACGCAGAGCTGAAAAGTGAAATCGTCATGCTGTTCGAACATAACTGCCACCCACATAATAGAGAGCTCTTAGCAGACACTTGGTTGAAATCGATTTTTTTTTTTATATATCCAGCACAGATTTGAAAAGAGAAATGCGGACTGGCTTTAGGGTCGTGAGTATTTACATTTATACAAGATGTTTATTATATGTAGCAGACACTTTTGTCCAGAGCAACGCACAAGTGAGGCGTCAAGTGTCAAGGCCTAAGTGCAGCTAGGCTGAGCTACCAGTGAATGTCCAGGTACAAGTGCAAACGGCACTGGAGCAGGAGCTAGCTACACACAGCATCTTCCAGTACAGCAAGACCCTGATAATGTTATTCAATAACCAGAAGTGCTACATTAAAAGTGTTCATGGAACGTGGAGTGGTATACCTACTGGGTATAGGGGTAACAGGTTAGGGCTTTTGGTACATGTGTTAGAAAACAAGTTAAATGTCATTACTGTATTTTGCCTGTACACCTTGTGTGTGTACCATAAGATTATTACGTTAGTTTATGGGCCAGTGTACCTGCTGTCACTGGTCGACATCAAGCCAGTATGTGTCGTTCAATTCTCTGGCCTCAGCGTCTAACCAGTAGCCAGTCGTGATGACAGTTTATTTACTCAGGCTTACTTATTTCATTACTCAGAAAGTCTCCACCTAACTGAGACAGTTAGCCATTACAGTTACACCTGTACATAGATCACTAGAAGGCAATGATTAACCTCCATCCATGCATCCTATGTACAGAAAGCCTACAGCCTATCCCAGAAAGCACAGACAACAAGGCCCCGGATGGGATGGAAAGCCGGTCTATCTCCAAGCACCCAATGGGGAATTCAGACTCACCAGGATCCCTAGCTGCATGTGTTTAGGCTGTGGGATGAAGCCTATGCCACGTAGGGTTAGGCCACTGCTATTGATTGAACCAACAATGATTAACAGTCAGATAATATTGTTGACACGTTAAATGGCAAACATTTACTGCATGTCACTCAGTGGACGTAGATGCTTTAATATTTTTTTCCATATACCAACTGTAACCAAAATACTGGATTTTTAAATAGTCAAGTTGTTTTGCAGTGTATTTATTTAATTGTAGTAATATACAGTTGTGTTATATAAACATTTTTCTCCCACCTGTTTGATTTAATTTTGACCATATTGTTTGCTTCCATTGAGATGTTATGCACTGGGAATCCCCAACACTGCATTTTAATCCCTGCAGCACAAAGACCATTAATGCCCATTTTTATTGAATTTTCATCGAGTTGGCATTCAGATCAATTTTAAGCACTTAAAACCCTAACCCTCACAACAATGGGGAAATGATCCAGTGTGGCAGGTTATAGGGCAATGGTTGACCAGGACCTAGGTCAGAAAAAAAAAACTGCGAGTTTCAAACACACAAACCAGGTTCATTACCCAAACCTGGATGAGAAAAACATTAATAACCCTAAAATAAAACTAAAAAGGAGCCACAAACCAAATCTGAAGAATACTATCCAGGTTAAGGTGCTTCCCCTCCTATACATGTCACCTCTTAATCTATCCAGCTGACCCATTATATACCTCTAACAAGCCACAAGATGGTCAAGTCAAGGTCACTGGGTCTCATTAACACAGACATCTGCAGACACCAGGCCGACCAAAACCCTCAAGTGTCCCCTAGGTACCTTATCGCTCAATAGCTCAGTGGGTCGGATACCTGTGCCTGTGACTGGAAGGGTGTGAGTTTGAATCTCGGCTGGCAGAGCGGTCCTGTCACCTTTGGATCCTTCTGCAGGGCCCTCAGCCCCAACAGCTGCAGAGACCCTGGATAGCAGCTGCTCCTGCTCCAAGCTGTCCTCCTTTGGACAAAAGCATATGCTAAATATGTCAGTGTGACTGAATTTAAATCTTTTTTTTTCTGACTTTAATTTTTTTTGATTGCCAGTATATTGTCAATAGATTGTTTTTGATTGTTAGCATTTTAGTGTGTTTGTGTCAATGACATTTTTGTGTGTTTTATTATTGCTGACTTGCTTGCTTTGCCCCTCTGGGGACAAAGAATTGAATTGAATTGAATTGAATTGAATTGAATCGAATAAAGTCTTACTGCACGTTCCCTGTTCACTGTCAGCCTAATCCCTTTCCCCAAGGAGCCTGGTAGGAACAGTACTGCTATACCCTTTCTTTTTAAGGAATGAAAACAAACAGGTACCATTTTATGGACGGGAGTCTTACAGTTTCGGATGTCTGCTGCTGTGGCTGTAGCTCTGTGGTGGACAAGACAGGAACGGAGACAACAACCATCACTGTAAGATTTTGGTGGCGGTTAATATCGCCATACGGCAAAAAAGCTGCACACGATTTACAGAAAGAGTGTATAATACCAACATTCTTATACACTGGCTTTTGTAACGGCAACAGTGGTCTGACGGATTAAAGAAGAGCATCGGGAATTAGCTCCTGGAACTTTTTCAGTCTCAAATGGATTCCAGCTGGAAAATGAAACATTTTGGAAACACTTACTGATTATTCTACCACTTCTGTGCACCTCAATTTTTGCTTCCGGTTCTCAATGTCCATGCAATAATTCATGCAGGGAGCAGAAATATAAAGTACATATATTTTATGGGTTCCACTGAAATAAAGGTAGCTGATTACGAAAAAAGATCTTGGTGTGTATGTTGATGCTTCCATGTCCCACTCTCGCCAGTGTGGGGAAGCAGTAAAAAAGGCCAATAGTCAAGGGAGTTGATGTTACATTTATATAATTCTTTGGTAAGACCCCACCTAGAATATTGTGTGCAGGTTTGGTCACCATACCTTAAGAAGGTCATTGCTGCCTTTGAAAAGGTGCAACGGAGGGCTACGAGAATGATTCCTGGTCTTAGAGGAATGTCTTATGAGGAGAGGTTAGC
>JAODLC010000140.1:19306183-19316631 GCA_026781145.1 Hippopotamyrus pictus
CCCGTGTGGGCCAGTCAGTGTGCTCGTGTGGGCCAGTCGGCATGCCAGTCAGCGTGCCCGTGCGGGTCAGTCGGCGTGCCAGTCAGCGTGCCCGTGTGGGCCAGTCGGCGTGCCAGTCGGTGTGCCTGTGTGGGCCAGTCAGTGTGCCCGTGTGGGTCAGTCAGCGTGCCCGTATGGGCCAGTCGGCGTGCCAGTCAGCATGCCAGTCAGCGTGCCCGTGTGGGTCATTTGGCGTACCAGTCAGCGTGTATCTGTAGGCCATTTGGGCACGCTGACTGCAGAATCTCGTTTTCTGCTGCATCATGGATATGGTGGGGTACATGTTGAACACCTGTGGGATGCATTGGACCAACAAGTCCAATCCATGGCTATGTAGCCTCACATGCAGCTGGGCTCTCTGCACTGTGTATCGTGACACATTACTGCGGAGGTTACCAGAATCCCAATCATCATGTAAAATCCTGGGGGGAAAATATCCAGTGATTTTCAGAAATAAATGACAATCAAAAAAAACAGCCATGGGGGGACAGTCTGATCATGTCCAGGGTTTGGTGTTCAGTCTGGGAAAGCAAAGAATACTCATGTGTGAACGGGGTGACATAAACTATTTTTTTAGACAGAAGTAGGATAAAGCATTAACAGTTTTTTTTGAGATGCAAAGAAAATTAAAGACTAGTGAACTTTAGCAAATGTAAATGGGGCAGGATGTGTCAAATAGGATAAGAAATACCACACGGGTCTCATACAGCATTATTCATAAGAGACATCATAGTGTAAAGCACCACTGCTCACAACAGAAAAGTGCAATGATGCCTTCTTTGGGAAAATGACACACTTCTCCATGTCACTACAGATTACCTGATTTATAATCGACACTTTGAAGAGTATTTTTTAGGTTTTAGAATAATGCATCAGATTTCAAAAGAAGTATTTAAACCTTCCTTATTTTTTCCTGATTAAGAAAGTGCCACTGGTAATAGTTAAATTATTTGAATTGAAAAATATTTTTTCAGAGTGCCGTATATCACTTATATAGAGTATAAGGTTACAGTCAGTGTTGATTACATAATACTACATACATGACTTTTGAAAGGTAGTCTTGCCATTTTAATGTAATCACTGAACTACAAGATAAAATTCCCATAATGTAAACCTCTCTGAACTTCAAGTGCCTAATTTGCTGACCCGACAAGTGTAAAATGTGAACAATGCACATTGTACAGACTTAGTGGCGTGAGTCGATAAGATTTTGTACAGATCAAGATACAGCTCTGTTTACATGCTCTCTCTGAGCCGTTGTACTAATTGCCTTGTTAAAATATGTCCTAATATGCAGTGTTGTTTGCCTGACAATATTGAGATTGTATTCAGGTAGGCAGCAAAAGCTGGTTTTATATTGAATCACATAGTGTTGGTCACTCCCTCTAAAGGTTACTGGGTTGTAGAAGATTTGCTATTAGACGCAGAAAGGCCAGGCATCTGCAATATATGCCAGTTTTACTAAATATGGTTACCTCAGTCAAATGTTATTATAGGTACCTGCTCGCAGCTGGGGTCACGCTGTGGCTCCTTGATGCACTCGATGGCCAGTGAGCAGCCAGAGTCTGCGGAAGAGCTAGCCTTCCTCACCCGATGATGTCACCGTCTCCAACGTGAGTCCAGTGGGCTGATGGGAACAGCTTCAGGGTGCAATGCGGAAGGACAGGGGTCCCGCAGTACCGCGCCCTGTGCCCCTTCCTCCCGCAGGACCGGCAGACGGGCAGTACCGCGCCCTGTGCCCTTTCTTCCCGCTGGACCGGCAGACAATCTTCACATCTCTTGCTGTCTTCGCGTAAGATGTACCGCTGCTTCTCCCATGCTGCCTACAGGTCTTCCAGGCTGGCCTGGGCTGCCAGAAGTACATCCAAGAATACTTTCTTCAGTTCTGCTAATAGGGCTGGTTCTAACTTCTCAGTTTCTGATGCCATTGTTATACCCAACACATAAAGACAATGCAGGGACTACTGAAAAGGCCAAAACAATTTTTTTTTTTAATTTAAGAAAAAGGGGGGAAACTCCCTTATTAATTTCTGAACAGGCCTAACACAAACACCCAACCCTACGTAGAAGGGAAACACTGGGAGGTCAGACGGTGGACCGTCAGGTACACACACGGTAGGTAATTTATACAACGCTAAAAACACGCGAGGATCGGACTGAGTGCACATTAGACACGGGCAAACATACACAATTACAATACAATAAGAACAACGATTACACACAAGGGCTGTATACACGAGTATGCCAGGATGTGCAGATCTCACAGGCACTACAGAATTTTAATTTAGTTTGCAGCCATCTGGGAATCTTTATAGTCCCATAGCGAGGAATCATGTAACTGCAGGTATTTCCAGGCTTCCTCAGTCAAACTTTCTTTGAATCCGCCACCTACATTAGTTTTCAGTCTCACCAGAGAGGATACAAAAGGTGTTTATATACAATCGTTATGTAGCCTTCTCCATCTAGTCCCTAAATACTTCCCCCTAGTGGTGCACAGATGGCATCGCAGCTGAAAGGGAGCCAAGCCAAAACCCTTAAGCACGTCAATGATCCTCAAGGAATTTTAAGAAATATGTTTTAATTGCCACGTGACTGACCACTCAAAACGATCAGTGATTTGGAGTCCAAATCGTTACTCCTGTAGAAAAAAAAAATGTTACCCAGAAGGGCCATATACCAGTAATATTGACTCCGTCCAGAAATAATGTTTCTCTTTTATAACCGGTTATGTGCTTTATAACTTTTCGTTTATATTAATAGTCTCCATTATAAATCTTAAAAGAATCCTGGATAAAACGCACATTTATTTAAAAATTGTATTTCAAGATACGATTTTGCTGAAGTCGAACACTGAAGGAGGGCCGCAGCGAAGAAAATTTAACAGGCATGCAGTTAGAAGGCAATTTCTTGGGATATTTCTTAATACATCCATCTTCCTGCGGGGAACCAGGACCCCTGGACTTGATTTCAGCAAGCAAAAGACACAGGGCAGGGAACACTGGACAAGATGTCAGTCCATCACAGGGCACACATTACGCACTACCACACATCATGTAACAAATGTGATTTTTCTACAACAGCAATACAAATTAAATTTATACATAATTTCACAATATTGCAGCTGTTAGTTTGCCCTGCACCGTTGCGTTTCATATTATTGCCATTATTTCAGAACAACAAAAAGCGAATTTGAAGCATCCATTGATGTATATCAAAATACGCTAAAAAATACAAATATACCGACATTATTTAATGGGTTGAGTTTTTACCAATTACAAAATTGCATGCAGTTGGCACATTTTTATACGGTTTTGGCTGCAGTGCCGTATTTGGTTACAGTATTGTGGCTCTTCGCTCATAATTAATATATTATTACTAAATCTGCATTATAAGAAAGTGTTTTGATGTCACGTTAATTGCTATATTTGGAGAATTGTAACTGACCAAGATTTCCGTTTAGCATTTTCGAGATTTTTGTTCCTCTATTATTTGTACTGTTTTCCCTCAGTATGTTTTATTTAACACTGCGTTGCGGTAATGTATAAATCTTACGATTAGTATGGATTCACTGTCTGCGTTGATCTACTCCTTTAGACAAGCTGTGTTGCTAATGACAACCATCTTAGCACATTGGGGCAATAGCAACCCTGGGGTGTGCGTTTCGAGGGAGGTGGCAACAAAGCTTCCATCACTTTGAAAGTTAGCTCTTGATACTTTGTATTCACTACGCGGTAATCCCTGTTGTGTGTACTTGTCGGGGTTACTTTGGAAACCGAGATTTTTTTAAACAATAGGTTGTATTATCTCACAGTAGCCGCAACTTAGTCTTTGAGCTAAATCTTTGTCTAGGCGGGCAATTTGTCATGTGACAAAATCTGATCAGTCCGTTTGGTCGTTCTTTGCATCGCAGCTGTTGCAAAATGAACAAGACGTTATTATTTAATAATATTTTAACATGTTTTTATTAACGGAAATTTATTAACAGAAAAAAACGATCTTCTTTGCATAAACTCCAAGGGCGAATAAAATAAATTATGCGTATACCTCATTCGTTTTAAGCCTAAAATGTATTTAAATAAAACCGAGTACTCATACATTGGATGTCCATTTTAATTATGCAATTAAAGCCTTGATATTTAAGCGCTGGGGTTATAAAAAGCCGTTCTTTTTCTTTTGCGTTATGCTTGCGATATCCGCTAGGTGTCGCAAGATCGCGTGGAATGGCAGCACCGCTTCCCCGAGTTTTGCGGCTGATGGGGTGGGTAGGTGGGGGGGTTGTTCCTGGTCCCCCCTCGAGTTTTCTGCAGACGCCGAGCTTGGCAGTCAACTCCCGGCTGCAGTTGCAGCACCTTGTCTGCTCCGTAATGTCCTTGAACGCTACAGTCCTTCACGACTCAACAGCGCTGAGAGAGATATATATTTATACACGAGCATTAGGAATAAAATGGGACAGTGAAAATTAACTGAAAGGACGAAGAAATCCCGGATCTCAAGATGCTCTCTTATAATTAATCGTGGCTGTATTTTTTCTAGTCTACGCAACTTATCTATGAAGCAAATACCGCATTGGGTCGCGGGATAAGTATACTGAAGAGGAATTGCAGCAGCTTAACTTTGCAAGCTGTTGTTACATTATTATCAGACACGCAACCGGGAGCTCGCAAGCGAAGGGTCCATCTTTTTTATCAAGCCGGCGTAAAGGTTTTTTTTTAATGATTGCTCTTGCATGGCTACATCATGGCTACCTTTATATGCAGGGTTCAATTTTTAGATGACACCGATCCATTCAACAGCACTAATTTTCCGGAACCAACAAGACCGCCGCTCTATACGTTCAGGGAGGATATTGCGCTAATAAATCAAATAGCCGGAGTCCACAGGATTCTTAAAGCCCCACACAAGGTACGATGCACGTTAATTGCCGGTTAATTGGTTATTTAGTCTCATTGCATCGTTTGTAATTTGGGATGATGTTGTGCAGAACTATGTAAATGCAGGGGGGCAATGAGAATTAGGGGGAACAGATTTGAGTCTGCATGTTAAATTCAAGTTGTACGCGGAGTGATGCGGATCCTTCAAAGCTTCACCGATGAACATTTGTTGCCCCCGACAAACTTTGATTGCTTTTCGACACCCAGGGTCACACACGAAAATCTGTTATTTCAATGACGTAAAGTCATCGTTCTATATGCGTGCTCGTAGATGAATGTTTCTTCCCAAATGTGCATGTTAGTTTCTTTTTTAATGTGACTTGACACGTTTAATACGTTTGAACGGAGTGATTAGTTTTCTTTTAAAGTAAGCAGTTATGCAGCAGTGCTATATTTAAGTTTAATTTCTAATGGTTGGGTAACAAATTAGTCACCAGTTAGATCCAGTGAGCATCCACTATGTGCCGATGGCGGGGTCTCAGTCTGTCCGGCGCTGGCTGCTTTTGGCTTCGCTTGTGGGAGCTGCTGCGAAGCAGAGGGCGGATTAGCGACTCCCACTGTCCGGCAGGCAGGGAGCCGGGACCCAGGGCGCTTCGGACAGCAAGCTGAAAGTAATAGGAGCAGTCTGCACAGATCAGCGCAGTACCTGGCTGGCATAAGTGAAGCTGCCAGTAGACATTCCTTATTTGAAGCTAGGTCTTCGGTAGATATTTTTATGATGAGTTTATGATGTGTTTATAGTTGCAGATTGAGGCAGCACCAATACGTGCATGTCAGTCAGCAGTCATATACTATGTCAGTGTCTATTTTTTCTTTGAGTGACACGTTGAATTGACGTGGCGATGTCATTTAAAATGATGAAAAGATGATCCTCCGAATTTGAATGAAAATCAATGCATGTACGTGTATCAAGAATTATACAAAAGGCGTTATATTAATTAATTAATGCTACCTTAATTTTGCCGGTAATACCGATAACATCCACTGTCAGTCTGTGACCGAAGCTAATTGCGGTGTCCTGCCCAGAGCCAAGCGAATCTCATTTGTCAGCGGCTTTAATTAAAGCGGGAACGGCAGGATTAGCCCTAAACGGGATTATAATGTACCCCGTTAGACTCCCTTCAATACTTACACATCTGCTGTTTGTCTGCCTTCAGTGAAACGCCGTAGCTGTATCGGAATTACCCTTGCATATGAGCATTCATCTGCTTCATATTATGATTAGATATTATAATTAGTGTTTTTTTAGTTGGGATTTGAATCTTCGGGGGTCCCTGGGAGACCATTAGAGCCTAATTGTCACTCAGAGAGAATGGGGCCCTCCAGTACCTCTTAATTACTTAATTGAAGGTTATTTGGCTTGTAATTTAGTCGTACTGTATGTTGAGTCAGATGTAAAGACATTTGACCGGCAGGTAATTAATAAGCCCACGGGCCCCGCGGCCCTTACCGCCACATTCTGTAGATTAGAGACCCCTGTCAGAAACACCCCAAAACAAACAAGCACAATAGAAACCAAAGCAGCTTCCAATCTACACCATGAATGTTTGATTATCAAAGGTTCCTGGTTGAAGTTGAGAGCTGTTTCCTTATTTGCGTTATTCTGCATCCAAAATGGCATTTAGCAACAGGCTGCAGTTATGATTAGTGGGCTGCTGAATGTCTGCTGGCCCTGTGCCAAAACATTCCCATGACTGTGACATCAGCCCCAAATGTAGATTCATCTGATGCAAGTGGATGGTGTTTGATTATTGATTGTACCTGCCCCCACCTCCAGTATGCTGCAGGGGGTCTGCTGGTCTGAGAGGAATAGACTCGCATCCTAAAGGGAAAGGGATTTAATCCAGCAATTCTGTTAATTATTCACTGGCCAAGTAGGGAGCAGTAAGTTCTTTTGACGCAATCAAGCTGTTTGTCATATTAGTCATTTATGTGTCTTGAGACTGTCTTCACTGGTTCTCCATCTTGATTAGTGCTTCATTTGCTAGCTGATGTTCTGTCTTTCTGATACACATTTTGTTTTTAAGGAATCTGTTAGCAGGTTACAGTGCTGCCTGTCTGAGCTTCCGTCCGCTAACCAGGCCTGGACCTCAGTGTAATGCTGCTGCTGATCATCAATAAATGCTTAACGCTAAAGGCTTAAATCCCAGAGGCAATCGTGGGTGGTTTGAGAAAGACGGTGACAGTCCCACGTGTCACAGAGTTTGAGGTTCTGTTCACGCTGGGTTCTCCGCTGTAAGTCCCACGTGTCACAGAGTTTGAGGTTCTGTTCACGCTGGGTTCTCCGCTGTGGCCTGCGGGAACTTTGGGGAAAAATGTTGGAAACGGAAATTGTTTTGAATGGCTGAGGTTGACAGCTAACTTCATCTGTGCCATGTGACCACCCTACCTTCCACCTGCTACTTTCCTTAAATGGATTAAATCAAACTAGCTTTCTTACCAAACTGCTCTTAGTAGTCATGTTTTCCCCTCTGGGAAGGTTCATGAGCATGCACTTGAGCACAGGGAGAATGTGCAAAAGGTGTTTTTCATAACATTCCTGCATGATCCTGTCAGATAATCAATCACTGCGTAAACCTGAACCTTTTTCAAAGGCTCCCTAAAAAGCTTGTTGGGCTATTAAGATTTTTGCTGTTTAGAGAGACATTAGTTTCTGTAGTACGGCCATAGCTCAAATGTCAGAAAGTGCGTCAAGCATTTATTTTAGGTGGCTGGAAAGTCATGCAGGTCCTAATTGAAAGTTAAATAGCGTTTTTTTTTTTTTCCATCCGTCTGATCGTTGGGTTTCCAAACCCCTCTCAGCACCCCTTAGCCTACAAGTCACGCAATCCTCAGGATACTGTGGACGACCACAAGGGTCTGGCTCTCGTTTACAGTCGGACCCACTCCGGCGGCGGAGACGGGAGAGATCCGCCGGAGCGGAGACGGGAGACGAGAGCCGACAGAAACAAACAGAGAGAGACGCACGCAGCCCTCACCGCGTGCTCGAGATCCACGCCCCGGACCGGTTGTAATTAGGCGGCGGTCTCGGGGAACCGCAAAACGGACGTGAAGCGCCCGAGGAAAGCCTTCCGATAGCGTGATAGGGAATGCTGGTCGCCGGATGTCATCAATCTAAAATGGCTCCTTATGACTTCAGCACCAGCGCAGGCAAGGAATTGATCATGCAGCATCAGCGAAAGGGTCCACATATTCCTTTGTTCATCCTCTCTGTCCGTCGTCATGTATCTTCTTCTAACTGACGTAACGAATGAACTGGACCGATTAGTGTTATGGACACCAAGAGCCCCTGGCACAACATGCCATCCTGGTGAGAGATGGGGAAACATGCTGCTGGCGCCCCCCCTCTCCTCCCCCCACCCAGCAAACTTCACTGCCTAATTTCACTTTGTCTCCGATGGTCTACAGGCTCTTTTCATCGGGGGTGTCGCGACGGTGGGTGGGTTTTGGCGTTCTGCTAAGTTGGCGCCTCCTCACTAGATGGTGCCCTAGGCGGCCGCCTGTGTCACCTAGTGGGTTGACCGGCGCTGCTTCTCGCGTCCATCTTCTCTCCTCAGCCCAAGTGAGCATGCTGCCTCTGTGACTAATGGATAACTCAGATAGGCAAAAATAGCCTTTTGCTCAAACGTGAGGTATCCGAGCTGGGCTGTGGTGCCCCGCGACAGTCGCCGCTGTAGCTCTGCACGCGGGTGAGAGTGCTGGGAATATGGGCGAAGAGCTTTCCCTCTAACCTCTGTGCAAACTGTGAAGTAATGCTCACAAATCTCACCGCACCATGTTGACGCTGTAGTCTCCAGTGGTTGGTAATAGGCTCATTTGTAAACAGGCCTGGTTTTCCAGTCTCGTATTTGTTTTGTAAATTAGCTCGGTTTTCCGTCTAGGTGTATGTGTTTTGTAAACCATGATGTTTAGATTTTTTTTTTCCATTTATTGGTCCATGAAACATATTCACTGGCAGCTTGTGATTTGATGTGGTGCAGTACCATGAAACTCCCACAATCCAAATTACAGCTCTGTCTGCTTTGGCCGCTATGACCCACACACTCCTTATTGATGCTCCAGGCGCTCTTTCTCTCTCTCTTTCTCTTTTCCTTCCCTTGGCTGCCTGTCACACTCCTTCTTTTTGGAAACTGTGTGTTTCTTTTCTTTTTTTGCATGCGCATTACTTTAGAGAAATTACAGGGGCCTGTAATTAGGAGTTAGGCTAAATGCTGTAAAATATAGGCCAGTTCCCCTCCGCGGCAGTGCATGGGGATTACGTCCACATTGTGCTGCTGAGCTGAGGCTCTGGTGCCGGGACCCCTTAAGGCTGGGGAAAGGCCTCCTGGATCGTTCTTTTCTGTTAGGAGTTGGGGGGGGGGGGGTGACACAGCTGTGGTCCCTTCCACGTGGCCAGTGACTCCCCAGTGGATGCACTGTACTTTTGGCTGCAAAGACTCTTTCAGGATTTTTGCCACGGCTGAAATATACCGTGTGACGGTTGCCATCTCATGTTGTTCTTGGCCTTGATTCTGCCTCGTACCGCTTGCATCAAGCAGTCAGCTCCGAAGGATTAATTCTGTACAAGCTGTGAACAAACTTGTTTCTCATGAATAGGCCAGCTTCTATCCAGTCAGGGTTACTATGACCTGGAACCCGTCCCCGGTACCTTGGGGTTGTAGGGTAGGCTGCATCCTGGAGGACATCAGTGACACTCCCACTTGTTTTATACAAGACCCGGATAATCAGTGGGACCGTCTACTCTGTGGTGAAAGGAAGGGGCCAAGTGCAGCTTGAATCTTTTTGGCCTTGGCCTCCACGGCTGATGCAAGGCCACCACCCCTAACCGCCGAGCGTTCGCATGGCCTAACTGCTGTTTATGCAGGCCTCACAGCTGTGGTAACCCCGCTTGAACCCATAATCCCATGCTGTCACGTCACTGTCATGGGGATGGGGCTGCTGGACGGCTCCGGCGCTGATCAGCACTTTTGGGATCCTCAGTAATTACCAGTTAGGGTTTGGGTTCAGGTCCCTTTTCACGTTTCCGTTTCTGTTTCTGCAAAACGGCCCATGTTTGTTTATTTATTTTTTTTTACCCTGACGGAAACCCAATCCAGGCTCTTTTTGTCTCCTCCTTAAAGGCCACGGCTGTGAAAGAATCTAAAAGACACATAAACTTTATTTTTTTTCATGTTTTCATCTTTCTTTTTATGGCGGGTCTCACAAAAACCTTGTCGAGACTGTCGTCTGGTAGCCATTGGCGTGTCTGTGGAAGTCGTTAAAGGCGTCGGTCGTCAGCAAGGAAGCCCGTGGCAGTCATGCTCTTGCGTGGCAACTCTGTCATAAAATACTGGTCCTGGATATGAGGTGTGTGCGTGTGTGTGTGTGCGTGTGTGTGTGTCTGTGTGTGTCTGTGTGTGTCTGTGTGTGTGTATGTGTGGGTTTGCATAGATCACATTTGAGGACCAAATTGTCCCCAAAGTGTAGTAAAACTTGAAA